>OZ034973.1:7734731-8274731 GCA_964030785.1 Siderastrea siderea
TGTACAATAAAAACAATAGAGTCCTTCTGTTTCAGGCCCTATGTGTGATAAGTACCGTCGGAAATTTGATGTTCAAACTTCATATAAGCCCTCGAACTGCGTTCTCGGGCTAATATTTGTTTTGAACATCAAATTTCCTCGGGCAACCTATTACACGGTAGTGCCTTCGACAGAAGAACTATTGTTTTTAAAAAAATAGCGGCTCCACATGCGACTCACATTTGAACACCGGAAGCGATTTCGCGCTCGTCAGCTCGCTTGTTCGTTTTTCTCGACAGACTAGACTATCCCTGACTCAAGCGTGTTAAGGCATGGCTCAGTGCCTCATTTGCATAAAATCTAAAAACAGTCATAACTTTCAAGAAATTTACCAAAACAGTCCCCAACTTGGAAGCGGCATAAATCTTAACGACCTGAAACCAACGTTTACATAAAGTGTTAAATATTTGCGTCACGTGACCTTTTATCTTTGTTTACTTACGAGAAAAGAAAATTAAAAATGGACCGCTGAGATGGCATATGATGGACACAAATTGACATGTCAACGTGTTTGTATGGGTCTCCTTAATTTGAATCTGTCCGGAATGATTGACCACGATGTACAGTTAAAGGGTAATTTATAAAAAGGGTCACGTGACACAGTTTGCCCCTTAATATCTACTTAATACAAGAATAATTTTCACCATTCAGGACACAGATTGCCTCCATGTAGGAAGACAAACGCTAGAGAATGTTTTTTTTTAGCTAAAGCTAACCACCCTTGGCCCATTTCAAACCATCTTCTTGCCTTAATTTTGATGACATCATACACGTGACCAAAACAAGTAAACCTTAAGACATTAAGGACGGTAATTCTTTATGCTGTACTCTTTAAGTGATCTTTAGTACATAAAAAACATTGCTTCCATAAGGAAAAGGAATTTACTTCGCAGGGGAAATAAGAAAATCGCAAGAAGATAACAACTTACCCTATCCACAATGTCTACGGAGGGGTAGCTAGTGGAATTTCACAAGGCCAAAACTATTTTAACGAAACCCCCAGCACCCTACTTTAATCATCTTTTTTTTTTGTCAAAAAGACTTCTTCAACGCGTAAGACGGGGTTTTCACGAGAGCACACAAGGAGTGAGAGGTTGGCTGGGGGAATGAGAACATTTTTTGCGGTTTCGCGCTCGTGCACTCATGTATCTAAAACACTAAATAAATATACAGTTTGAACTGACCCCAAAAAACATGTTTTACTTACGTATATTAAATGCGGCTTGAGTTTTTTGGGCACGAGCTAATAAACCGTGTAAGATTTGGGTGGGGCACGGTTTTTCTGTTTTTGTTTCTGCTTTTTTTAGATCACGGCAGTAACGGCTTTCTATTAGTAAAGTATGTTTGAGCAGCGGTTTTTGTGTCACCTTTGTGGAAAATACAACAAACCCACATAAGTATGCCTTTGATTAGCCTCTCCCCTACCCTCTCCCCTAAGAACATGAAAGAGCCCCAGAGTAACCACGTAAACAAATTGCGGATAATTTATTATCAACGAAAATCATTTATCCAAATACATACGCGAGCCTACTTGTGCAAGTATATTTGTGGCGCTCATAACATGGGTTGAATCCGCCTCTTTTAATCCACAATGAGCCTTTGGGGCTGAGGATGTTCCCTTGCGGGCAGCCACCATGGCCACTTCTGCGGGGATCGAACACCGCGAGTTACTGCACCGCCACCTAGTCCCAAACAAATATCGATGTCGTGGGCACACTGTTATTTTTAAGTGAGACCCCTTCTATCTCAAAAATGCCTGAAATAAAAATGTTGATTTATTATTATAGTTTTTTAAAATTTCCAATTCACTCTCTTGGATTTGCAATGTCTTAAAGGAAACCCCATACCTGCTCGAGTAAGTAATTGCTTAGATTCACTGTCCAGTGCAATGTCGACTCGTCGCCGATTTGCCAATACATGAGGTGATTTTAGTTTTTTTTGCTACACTCGCCTATTGCCACATATTCAACATTCGCCAGGTTAAATGAACTGGGGCCACAGGGTACACCAACGAGGACGTTCTGACGAGGACTATTATCCTGATGCTTGTATCAGTCCGGGCCATAGACATTTCTGTCTATGTGATGACGTCATTAAAATGGCGTCTTGGCTCTTTTCCGTGGAACCTCGGTTTATCTCATTCTTCAGCCCCTCACTTTTTTCCTGCCATTGGCTAGTCCCATAGGACCCAGTTCACCCACAAAAACACAAACAGAGCTTCATTATTCATGAGTATGAATGGCGTCGGTTGAAATCCTGGAAAGTTACCTTCAGTTCACGTCGAATTACTGCGTCTAGTTTGAAGCGTGTAAGAAGTGACCTACTGCCATAAAAATGGAAAATCGAGGTAGGTCAGATTTTTTTACGTTTAAAAGAAAAATATAGCGGTAAACGTTGGTAAATTTGCTTCAGATCCATCAAAACAGAAGTCATGTGCACCGTGGTTTAGTGCATATGCACGGCCTTTATAAATCGCGAATCGGGCACCATATGGCCTATTAATGTAGTACGTGTTATGACTCCTGCTGCTTATCGACTTTCTATTCCTAAGTTCGTTGTTTTTGCTTTTCAGCTCATGGATATAGAACTTTCCCAAGTACAATTGTAACAGCTTTGTCCCTTTGATCAAGATACATAGGACACAACTAATTAATTTTGCGACACAGCTAAATTTGGCCGGTAAATATTAATCGAGAGAGAGAGAGAGAGAGAGAGAGAGAGAGAGAGAGAGAGAGAGAGAGAGAGAGAGAGAGAGAGAGAGAGAGAGAGAGAGAGAGAGAGAGAGAGAGAGAGAGAGAGAGAGAGAGAGAGAGAGAGAGAGAGAGAGAGAGAGAGAGAGAGAGAGAGAGAGAGAGAGAGAGAACTCTCAAGCTGTGATACTGTTTGGACGTTTGGACGTTCTTAGAGCTCTTTAAAATCTTTGGGTGTGCTAGCTTTGAGGCAATAAATTTGGTTTTTGGACTCAGTTTGATTGCAAGATTCCGAAAAGCCGCTAAAAGGAGTGATGATTCAGTTCTCAAAGGATACGCGAGTTTCTTATTAATAAATAGGTGATAGGATGTTTGCTTGCGGTTATTATCTGCAAGACTTGTAACTTTCTTTATCACGGATGTCGTAAGTGTCTAAAGGATCCAAGTTATTCTGAGACTGTTACAGTTTTCTTTCATCACATAGAAGCTACGGCTTCTTACGTATACATGGTTGTCGTTGAAATAGAAAGTTTAATTAAAACATTGCACCTCCATTGTCTTATGGCGTTGTTAGCATCCAACAGATAGCTCTCCAGCAGTTAATTGCGCTGCTTAGAGTCAGGTTGTTGTTTGTCCACCCTGTGACGGTCTGTTTGAGTTCATAAACGATTTTCTAAACCTCCATTTGTTAAATCTGCAGCAGTTGAAATGCTGGTTCGTTAGAAACAAGGATGCTTCTCGTAAATGTGTTGTGTTAATGAAGTTTTATTGTCCTCTCTTTCCTAGGATTGTATGTGAAGAATCCACCGTAACTGTTCGTTCCAAAACGGAGCAAAATTTCCGAGGAAATGAGCAGGCCGGCGGAGGAGCATACGTCCCGCGACTTAAATCGACGGCCCAAGAGATCCGAGACAGAGTTTGCAACCGAAGTGCTTCATCGAGTTCGCGTAACCCTAGCGGAGTGCGAAAATGAAATGCATATGTCACGAGATTTCGAAAATTAGAGCAGATGTCGAAAGTTGTTTGTGCTATGAAAATAAATAAATGATATGTTTCGTGTAATTTATTGATAATTCTACACTGTTCCCCTTCGCCAAAATAATATTACAGAATGGCCGCCAGTCATGAGGCAGCAAGAAAAATAAACAGTCCCAGTCCCTCTCGGCCAAATGAGTTTGTTTTGGTTTTGTCTAGACCAATCACATTGCTAGAAATCATATAGACAAAACTGTCTATGGCCCAGATTGTGTATAGCCACAAGATGCCATGCAATGAAATGTAAAAAAAAAAAAAAACTAGCGACAGGATATCAATGCATGAAAACTTTGCTAGTTCAAAACATGGATTGCAAAACTAGTATTTCTAGAATTTATACGCTTATACCTCAAAAAGCCAAAACCTAAAAATGCGATTAGATCGCTTAACCTTTGCCCATGTCATACGTCACGCAATCTTGTTCTTGCACTGTTCCGGAATGTTAGTTTGTCAGTTTGTTTGCGGCTAAGTGATGACAAATTTCGGGAAAACAACGTTCTCACATGTCCGCTCAAGCTACAGCTTTTACAGTACCAATCACAACGATGGAGTAGAGGCCTATTTTAATCAGACAGATAATGGCGAATTTTAAAAACACGGTAAGATTAATGTTATACATATGTTGCGGTTTCGATCGACCGAACCGTGTAATAAAACAAGCGGTGCATGTGTTGATCGTAGTTCAAAAACAACACTTAACTTCAGCAGACACTATATAAAATTATTTTGCAAACCCTTAAGTAATTTTGCGAAGGTTTTTTCCGGCATTTCTCTCAATGGAAACGGCTACCGTTTGCTTTGCGTAGGCAGTCGGCGGTTTGTGTCATAAATTCAGTCGGCGATTCGTGTCAAACTACCCTTCACATTTTGGTCTCTCAACGGGGTAATTTCTCAGTGCCGCCAGAAAAATTTTATCACAGTAATTAACAAAGGTTTTTCTTCAAACCTGTTGTTATTCCATGTCCAAAATCCACGTACCAATTGGGTTTCTGTATTGTGGAAGTTGGGTGAAGTTTCCTGTTTTTTTTTTTAAATACCTGAAACTGGTTTTCTTCAAACGGCCGAAACGTTCTCATTCCAACAGCTTATCCAAAGAAAATTACAGTGTTATAAAGGGCTTAAGTGTGTTTATACTGTGTTTGTGTTTCGTTAGCAGATGACACCGCGTTTTAACGTACGAGCGAGATAAAAATGTGTAATTTCCCGCCAATTTCACTATTCAAAGGTGGCCGAATACCGTATTTTCAAACTTTGCCCGATTTCGGAAAAAATAAAAAGCTGTTGAAACTTTTAATGTTATTTTTGAAAATACTTCACTAAAGAGGTTACTTGGGCAAAATATAAAGAAGTTCGAAATTTCACGACTGACGCCCGATTCTCGATAATTTCAAACATCGGCTGTTAAAAATCGATAAAAATCGATACTGTTTGTAGTGGAAAAGTTGTGACCTCGATTTTTATCGATTACCGATATTAATCGATAGTAATCGACCGAGCTGTTCGATTAATATCGATTTATCGATCAGCTTTCCGATGATCGATTTTGATCGATCAGTTACGCCGGGGAATCAAGGATGCTTCTCGTAAATGTATTGTGTTAGTGAAGTTTTATTGTCCTCTCTTTCCTAGGATTGTATGTGGAGAACCCACCGTTACTGTTCGCCCCAAAACGGAGCAAAATTTCCGAAGAAATGAGCAGGCCGGCGGAGGAGCATACGTCCCGCGACTTAAATCGACGGCCCAAGAGACAGAGTTTGCAACCGAAGTGCTTCATCGAGTTCGCGTAACCCTAGCGGAGTGCGAAAATAAAATGCATATGTCAGGAGATTCGAAAATTAGAGCAGATGTCGAAAGTTATTTGTTCTTTGAAAATAAATAAATGATATGTTTCGCGTAATTTAATGATGATTTTACACTGTTCCCCTTCGCCAAAATAATATTACAATATGGCCGCCAGTCATGAGGCAGCAAGAAAGATAAACAGTCCCAGTTCCTCTCGGCCAAATGAGTTTGTTTTGGTTTTGTCTAGACCAATCACATTGCTAGAAATCATATAGACAAAACTGTCTATGGCCTGGACTGTTTAATTACGTTTTATGTTTTGTTTTCTTTGGCAAAAGCTAAAAAATATAAATATAAAAATACATGCTGGTCTCGCTTTACGATGGTTTACATGAATTATGATTAAACTTACCAAGGGTAACTATCTCCCACAGGACAACTCAAATGACCACCTGGCGAGATTGAGAAAGCGTAAGTACCAGTAATGGAGGTGTTTGAGATGGCAATGCATGAGTCAGCGCTAGGAATTTAGGGGCCCAGAATCACAGTTGGCCAACCAGCGGATCATTCAAAAAAACTTTCTCAACAATAGTTTAAAAAGAGAAACAAAGGAAGTCACTACCATGACGGTGGTTTGGATACTCGATCTTAATTAAGAGAAAAAATTGCGACCTTTTGCTTTGAATTTCTCCAAGAATTATTAATGGTTTGAGAAGTATATCAACCTAACTATTAATGGTTTGAGAAGCTCTATCAACCCACTGCTCCTTGTATGGACAGTGGTGGTTGGACACGGTCCGAAAGGCATGGCGGATAATTATATTAGCCAATCATGAGCAGTCTCTTAACCAGGACGAGAAATCAACATGGCGGCCTTTGACGGGAATGTGAGCTTCACTTCTTGTCATTTTAACGTGCTATCTGTCCCCAGTGCAACTTACATTTAACAAGAATAATTAGGATTGAAGTGTATCTAGACGTCTTGAAATTTTTGGATCTGGTCATCTTTTGTTAGTCAAGTTTGAGCACAATTTCGTTGTAGGTGGATCGAGCAACGTGTGCTTTCATGATATTTGAGTAGGTCTTACATTTTGAGAATTTGTAGGCTAACCTAGAAATCTAGAACCGTTTATTTTACACCAAGAGCAAGATGGATAAATTTGCTTTTATAAAATCATATAGTGCCCGATAGCGCCCCTCTAGTTTGAGAATTATGCGTTGTTTAAGTTGTCCAATTTTTCTCTCCAATATTACTCTCACGCTGCGAGATGTGAAAATTACCCGCGAAATATTAACGCGACTGATCGTCTTATTTTAATTATGACAAGTATCAACATTATGGCGTGGTATCCCAATTGAGTGTTTTCCTTTCTTTGTTTTGTTCTCTTGAGGTTAAGAGGCAAAATGGTTTCTTGAGTCTGCTTCGGTTGTCCTGTATGCAACGAACTTTCAAGAATCACATTTTGTTTGCTGAAATGACCATAATTATTTGGGCTTTAGGTTCTTAATATATAGTCACATCATCTGTTGTGGATTGGTTTCCTAAGATCCCTAAGCAGCAGCCTTAAGGTTTTTAACTTACAACCTCTTTGCAGTGAACCATTGAGAAAGCTAAAAAAAATTCAGTTTTGATCAGTAACTCAGATTGAAAATTCACGGTGCTATCTTAGACATGCAAGATAAACCAAAAATTGTTTGAGATATCAAAAATTTGAGATAGCCAATAGTAAATAAGTGAGGAAGATCAACCAAGGAAAACAATAAAAATATTTTCAGTTCAATATAGTTGTGAGCAGGTGGGGGGGGGGGGGGGGTGGGTTCAAGTTAGTGGGGTCTGCAGTAAGAAATAAAATCCAGAGCTATTGAGGGAGAACTGTGAATTATTGATTGAACATCCCTTTCAATTTGTCAGTTTAGTTGTTAGTAATAACAATAAGAGCTATTGACACCCATAAAAGGCTTGACAACTGTGAATTGATTAAATGTCCCTTTTCTAATGGAACTCGCAACTTTCGCTTTCTTAACTTACAACCTCTGTGCAGTGAACCATTGAGAAAGCTAAAAAAAAAATTCAGTATTGATCAGTAACTCAGATTGAAAATTCACGGTGCTATCTTAGACATGCAAGAGAAACCAAAAATTGTTTGAGATATCAAAAATTTGAGATAGCCAATGGTAAATAAGTGAGCAAGATCAACCAAGGAAAACAATAAAAATATTTTCAGTTCAATATAGTTGTGAGCAGGTGGGGGGGGGGGGGGGGGGGTGGGTTCAAGTTAGTGGGGTCTGCAGTAAGAAATAAAATCCAGAGCTATTGAGGGAGAACTGTGAATTATTGATTGAACATCCCTTTCAATTTGTCAGTTTAGTTGTTATTAATAACAATAAGAGCTATTGACACCCATAAAAGGCTTGACAACTGTGAATTGATTAAATGTCCCTTTTCTAATGGAACTCGCAACTTTCGCTTTCTTAACTTACAACCTCTGTGCAGTGAACCATTGAGAAAGCTAAAAAAAAAATTCAGTATTGATCAGTAACTCAGATTGAAAATTCACGGTGCTATCTTAGACATGCAAGAGAAACCAAAAATTGTTTGAGATATCAAAAATTTGAGATAGCCAATGGTAAATAAGTGAGCAAGATCAACCAAGGAAAACAATAAAAATATTTTCAGTTCAATATAGTTGTGAGCAGGTGGGGGGGGGGGGGTGGGTTCAAGTTAGTGGGGTCTGCAGTAAGAAATAAAATCCAGAGCTATTGAGGGAGAACTGTGAATTATTGATTGAACATCCCTTTCAATTTGTCAGTTTACTTGTTATTAATAACAATAAGAGCTATTGAGACCCATAAAAGGCTTGACAACTGTGAATTGATTAAATATCCCTTTTCTAATGGAACTCGCAACTTTCGCTTTCTTCATCAATTTTTTACATTGATATCAATCCTTATTTGTTTTCTACTGAATTGTCTTCCAGGAGACAGATTTCACACCAAAATGAGTGGTCTTACCGTGTTTACATGATTATGGCACAAGTTTATGCACCGGATCGAAAATCTTGATCTGGTACAGCAAACAGAATAAACTTGCACTCAGTGGTATGAAATCTTGTGCTGGTATCAAGTAAACAAAGTTATACAGAGCCATAAGAGGGAATGAAACTCAAACCTGTGTTATGTAAACACCCCTTAAGTTTCTGTTACTCAACTTAACAGGCAGACTTGGTGCCCAGTGGTGAGTCCAGACTTTCATGGAGGGTGGGGTTCAAGTTTAATGGTGGGTGAGGGGAGACAACAAACTACAAAACTTTTGTGGAGTTATATCTTGGTATTATTCTGTACTATATTCTGACTATAAGTAAATCGACAAAAAAAATCAGATGCTTTCTGAGTTGAGTATGCTGTTGTACACAAGCTAATCTGTGCTCTGCTTCGTTGTAGTCTGGAGTAAATGTATAACTCCATAATTGTTTTGTTCATGTATATTGCTGTCTGTTAGTCTGTTTTATCCAGCGTTATTTTCTTTTGAACAAAAAGGGGGTATCCTTGGGCCCTCCTCTGGATCCACCATTGACTTTTCAACAAGGTAGAGGTCTGAAGTAAACAAATGAAGGACTGGGCCATTGTTTGCAAGGGGTAAATGCTCAAAGGTCAAATTTAGTTAGAGTTTGCTCTGTAGTTGGGACAGCATTCTAATAATTATAAAAATATCACTTTACTCATTGAAAGAATTGACAGATTTGTAGAAATGACATTGGATGCATTGCTCTAATGTGCTTCACTAGTTTTAAAAGGATCCAAGCTAAACAGGTTCTCTGCGACCTCGATAATTTTGTCGTGATAATCAGTGCAAAGCCCCCAACAACCCTGAATTAAGGGTCAAAAACCTTGTGGGTAAATGAGTCAATCCTTTCATTGAAGTAGCTGAGAAAAAAATATGGGTGCACTGTATTTAATATTGTCACACATTCTACAGGTTGGACAGAGCTTTGTTGAATCAAAACAAATTAATTAATTAATTAATTCATATTGACAGCTAGCAATTTGAACAATAATATTTTAATACAGCCTTGTTTAGCTAAGATGTGAAAGTACAATTTCAGACAAGCCCTTTAGGATTATTACATCCTGCATCAACGGTATTTTTGAGAAACATAAGCTTTTGGACACCCTGGAAGTTAAAGGACTGTTAATGCTACAAAATGAACATTCGTAAGGTTTTTCATGACACGTACTTGACGCTTATCCATCCGGCAAAACTTACGATTTCACACAACTGTAGCAATTACAACACCTCAGAAAGCCAGGAATTTGTGTTTTCACTTTCGATGATTGGAAAAAAGTCCTTCATGGCCCAAGAGGCTATTCATGGTAAGATGTTTGCACATATAAGTTACTAAAGAGAAACCCGGGATTGACTTGAAGCCTCCACGTGTACGCGTACAATCGATCAATGCATGAAACCAGCCGTTAAAATGTTACATCAAATATTCAGATGTAAACAAAGGATAATTAGATCACAAACATCGGAGAAACTTCCATCTTTGTTATTTCCAGGTCTTGTAGTTAAATTTTTTTTTGCTCTTCGAGATCCGCACAGAACGAAGGTTCATTGCAACTGAGCTCCAATCGATCGATAGCCCCATCATGCTTTGCGAACCGTGTCCAACCACCACTGGTGTATGGATATCCTGATGAAACACTCTGTCTCTCCTTTGATGTATTACTTAAACATATCTCGCTGTCTGGTATGGAGTTAAATTTTTGTTCTATTTTTGAGCAAGATGGGCAATTCCAGTTATAATGTTTGGAAATCCCACCTTCTGGGTTCCGTTCCGTAGGCGGGGGGGGGGGGGGGGGTGGGTTCTAGATCAGTACAGGAACACAATGGAACGGAACGGTACTATAATGAAGAAGAATTGTCAAGAATGTACCAGAAACACACTAGAATGAAATGGCTCGTTTCTGTTTCAATCCTGTTCCAGTTAGTTCCAGTGTTAGACAGCAATAGCAACGATGGGGGTGTTGTTCAAAATTTCCGACAGGGGAGTGCCGTCCAGGGGCAAAACCCCAACCCAACATCAGACCTAGTCTCTCAGAAAGAAGTTTTAGAGAGTGTTTTCTTTCTATCAAGCTAAAGCAGCAAAGATACACGCCTTATTACAGAGGCGACAAATCCTATCTAGAAACTATTGTTTAGCCAACTTACACATCTCCTTTGATTGTACTGACGCCTCTTAAAGCTTCCATTGACATCCACAGCCAAGGAATGCGTCCCTTGAGGAAAACGATAAGCTTGTTAAACATTGTTTTACAAGGACACCCAGCAATCTGACGTTTTGGGGGTTTAGCTGATTCTGACGGCATTTTCTAAATATAGACTATAAGCTTGGTATCTCGGAGTTGCAAGGGAAACGGGAAATTGTTCGAGATGGCGACAGTGGAGTCAATTTGTTTTGTCAAAAGTGGTGATTTTTGACTATGGTGCTACTTTGAAAGGGTATCCACGATAGCGGTGTCCACTGTAGGTTGCTTTCAAACGTCCTGTCTATAAATAAGCCCCCACTCTCCTGAATCTTACAAAATATGGGCTGCTTCTGATGAAATAAGGCATTAACCAATCGACACAAAGCCTAGGTAGAAAACTGGAAAAATTAGGACTATGCTTTTGTGAAAGTAAAAAAGAAAGCGAACAGAACTATTAAGGTTATTTACCTCTGTGACCTTAATGTATTGCCCATCGGTAGATATGTTACGTGCCATTCCAAAATCTGCCACTTTCGCTACCAGGCCATTTCCAACCAATACATTTCTGGATGCCAGGTCGCGATGAACACACTGTGCGTAAGAAGGAGAAGGAAGACCGTTATCATTAACAACCTTTACAACAATAAACAATAACAATGAAAATAATCTTTATTTACCCACGGTCAACTCATCAGCTACATATACTATTAGTAAGTAAACTAACAAATTACGTCCAATCTAAGTCTAGGTCTACAATGCATCTGAATGCATAGTCTATAATTACAGAATTTCAGAGCAGTTTCGACGGAGACTTTTTTCGTTTTAAGTTGATAACAAAATTCGGTGTCATGACAAATCCATGAGGGTCGGGATTCTAGGTATTTAGCTGAGCATGTAGTAGAGTCGAGTTCATATTTTTTCTTGAGCACTTCATTATTTACAAGATCCCGGTATTTATTGCTAAGGGTAAATAGTTATCTTTAGTTGATGATTTCCTTAAAACTGTTCATAAAATTTGGGCAATCTTTTCGTCCAAGGGCTGGCTAATAAAACTACCTAGTACGCACGTATAGAGCCATTGTTCTGCTTACCTGTTTACTTTCCAAATGTTTCATGCCATTCGCAACGTCTGAAGCAATGCTTAACAGTTCTCTCTCGGTCAGCTTTGACCATATGTTAGTGTAAGCTGGATCCCCACTCTGAGTCTGAACATGACTGTCCCGAAGTATTTTATCAAGACTTCCGCCGGAAACAAACTCAATGACGATGCAGAGAGGTTCTAAGCAAAATGGAAAATGTTAAGTTTTATAAAATAAGAATCAGTAGTTTTAAAATATTTAAAAAACGTTACATTTTGTCGTACACTCGAGAAAGTAAAACCTGCCTTACAAAAACGTGTCAAGAAAAACTTGTTCGTTCACGAGCAAGCTTTACTACTTAAAATGTTCCCTTGTCATGTTTCTTAGTTCAACAACTGTGCTGCCAGTTTTTCAAGAAGGAGGCTTGTCAAGGAAATACTTGACATGCTTTGTCGTACACACGAGAATATTAGCTCTTCAAAAGAAAACTTTTAAAGGGAAACTTGACCGCGTATAACCAGACTTAGTCTTACCTTCAAATGTACATGCTCCGACTAAGCTCACGATATTGGGGTGGCGGCCGACGTGGATAAGGGTTTCCAACTCTCGTATGAGTGCCAGCCTCTCTTGCTGGTCTGCGTTGTCTGTTGACGAAAAGAAGGCGACATAAGATAAGAGTTAAGAATGCTTCAAAGTCTGATTCCCTTAAGAGACCGGAATGATACGGTGCGTAATGACGAGTTGAAAATTGCACCGTGTGTAGCTGGCATTATTATAGGTTTTTATTGTATCGAACCATTAGCCTTTAAACACTTTTTTCAGTCACAAACGCTGTGCATGATAGTTTCGACCGACATTTCTGCTGATAATCGATGGACACGGTTAATAATCGATTGGGATAGTCGATTGAGAACTGGTCATATATTGATATTTATGTCGACCAGTACAGGAAGACCCTCTCTTGAGTTCAGCTATTACTGGTAATTACCAGAATCTATATGACTTGGAGACTGATGTTTAAGGCATGTTTTAAAATTTGGTGGGCTTTTACTCTCCACTAAGTTCTCCTACGCATTTTGCTGGATCCTCGGAGTGCTTCGCGGAATTTAAAGACCACTTCCCATGAGACAGAACTGTCGCCATGAGCCAAGTGGCCAGCAACTGCGATAAACTTAACCCGGTTTCCCTAGAGCTAAGCAACCTCATGAAGATCTCAATGGCACGCAGGGGTTCAGTCACATGGAACGCGCTGACGCAATTTTGTGAAAGTGTCACAGTGACGCAAGGGTATACCCTAAAACAATTACGAGGTCGCGTACACTGAGAAATCTGGATTTGAGTCGCTGTAGATCACCGTGCAAAGGGAAGAAATTTTATATTTTTAATATTAACTCCAGTTGTAAATTTTAGGTTAATTGGATATTTTAAGTTTAATTTTCAGCATTATCAGTGAATTTCACGTTTTAATTGATTGTAATTTCGGTATCGGTAGCTTTTTGAGGGTCTGGATGGGGGGTACAAATGTCAGTTGTCAGTTAAAATTTTGGCCATTTGTCAGTTGTCAGTTAAATTTTAGGTCATCTGTCAGATGTCAGTTAATTGACCGTTAATAATTAACCATGTAACTGAATTATTTCTTTCTGACCCAAAATTTAGCTACAAAGGAACATATAACGTAAACTATATCATTAATTCGAAAATTGATACATTAACGACTTATTTTTCTCAGGTTTGGAGTTAAAATCATTGCAAGTGGTTCTATCATTGCTCTCCTCCACACAAACTTCTGCTTTTCCGTGCGCTACATTCCTTTCTAACCACTAAGATGATCAAAATTTACCTTCAAAATATTAAAAAGTAGATCGTAACAAAGGCAAACAAATATGGGTAAAGTTCTTTATTACGATAAATTTGATTGGGTTCTGTTTGGCAATGTCTCGATGGTGATTGGCTAACAGGCGTCTGTGGGGAACAGACTAGCAAACAAAATATACTTTTTCTTGTCTAAATTTCAATCAGCTCATGAAGGATGACTACTATAAGCGTAACTTACAAATCCAGGCGAAAAAGGGCGCGTATTGGCCGCCCAGATCTTGTAACTGTAATAGGCGCGAAATCTTCGGCCTTTCAATCAGAAAAGTCATCTTCCGAGTCAGTTTCATACTCATCTGGCGGAGGTTGCGCTTTAGCAACTGCCATTGCAACTTGACAGTCGTCCACAAATACCAAATACAAATTCACTTAGAATACATACTGTTTATTTCGCTTCCTGTATCATCCAGCATGCTTGGTAGTTCCAGCTTCCACTGGTCGTCTGTGGTGATGGCGAAGTTGTCGCTTTTCCCACCCGGCTTCGGTGCCATTTGGTAAACCTTGATGTTAAAGTCACCAAGCCCGTAATTACTTGCCAATTCCTTGAGTCCAAGGAAAGACACAAGGTGTCTTTTGAGCGCATGAACCGTATTTAGATCATTTATTGGCATACCTCTTCTATGTCGTTCAAAAGCCGTATCCGAGTCAATGCGGTAAAAGCTTACAATAGCTTGTACAACGCCAGCATTAGCAGCTATTGTATAAGCTGGCGCGACTGTTCAGCGTAAATTCGAGATCGTAGCTGGTAAAATGAACCTGATGTACATGGGTCATACGGTAAGTTATTAACTAAATATGACACTCTAGGGGTCCCGCTGCTAAGATTTAGTATAAAACGTACATTTTTTTGACGAAAAGAGTCAAACATCGTTATTTACAACGCGGTTTGTGGGATATTAAGGACAGTTAGGTCAGTTGTCATGATCAGTTGTCAGTAAAACCCACTACAAGTGTCAGTTGTCAGTTGAATTTTAGGCTATTTGTCAGTTGTCAGTTAAAATTTTGGCCATTTGTCAGTTGTCAGTTTACCCCATCCAGACCCTCCTTTTTGTTTTGGCTCTCCGATCTTCCGATCGGAAGCCCAACACGCCCACCACTACACCACCGCTCGTGCCTTCTCATCAATCAGAAGGCTTCCATTCAATCAGTAAGTACCTACCTTTGAGTCTTTTAACCGCCACTGGTAGTTCATTTCCGTCTGTTCGTAAGTACACTCCTTTATTTACAATACCAAACTCTCCTCCGCCTAGCTTCTCTTCATTTATAACGAGCCTTTCTCGAGGAATTTCCCAGTTTCTGTCTACTGTGGCCATTCCTTGTAGGTACAATTCGTTATCAATGACTTCTTGTCCGTCCGTTGTGGATAGTGTGCCGTCTAGACTGCCACTGGATTGGCTATTTCGCAGCTGATTTATAGTATCCAATCGCATGTCATTTTTAATTTGGAGCTGGATGAATTCTTGTTCTGCTTTGATCATCTATTTTTTAAGAACAATGAAATTAGTCTTATAACAGTTACTGTAATAGGTTTTCAGTAAAAGAATCAAGTATCAGATAGCTTAAAAATTATATCCAGTGTCTTTAAAATGGGACTAGCAAACAACATTATATACACAGTTATTTGCAAATGCCCATTTTCTGGTGATTATTTTCTTCCTTTTCATCAAGTGCCATTTTTGTCATATCAAAATTGAGTTGAAGCCCTCTAGTCCAATTCAGGTGAAGGAGTCAGTTTTTTTTGTCGGTAGTGGCGACGTCTTAAGTAACAAGGAGCATAATAGTACTTCCCTTATATTAACCGCACTCTCTTTACCACATTTTGTCATTACGCCCGGGAGGAGTTGGCCCACCGACCCTATACAGATGAGTATCTCAAATATCGCGCCTCAATACTGAATTCACTACCACTCGCTTTTGTTCTTATAAAAGGTTTAAATAAGATAGCCTTGGAAAGCCTTGGATAGACCGTTTCAACGTGACAGTATGGAAATTTACCTCCACGTTGAGCTGATAGTTAGCTCTCTTTCGCTGCTTCTGCTTGAAAACGATCAGAATTATAAGAAGAACAAGAATGGCGACCCCAATGCTAACAGAAGACCAAAGGACTTTCGACAAGCTGTCTGAGGTATCGGAATTACCTGCAGAACAGAAAGATGAATAGCATTTTATATTGTTATTTAATTACACGCTCTGATTGGTTATATTAGCTACACTGCCAAATACTCAAATCTTAAAGATCTCTATAATTAGAAGTGCTAGGAAATTTTCATTCTAAACTGAGTATTCTCTGACAGATTAGACAAATAACTTCCCCTCGTTTCGTTAGAGCTATGTCGAACATCGCATCGATATTGTTCTGCAACGGTGCAATATATTGAAAAAGGTGACTTGGGGTATTATGAGACATTTCTCAATTCACATAGAGCGATACGATAATACGAACAAGTGATGTAATCCTTATGTTGCTTTTCCAGTCTATTTTGTCACCAATAAATCAATCATATTAAATACGGTTTGACGCGCGTCATCATTCAAATAACAACCGTTCATTTAACATTTATAGGTACTTGCAATTGAATATAGTGCAAGTGATCTTAGCTGGTCATTCTTGAGCTCAGGTGTCTTGATATTTAACCTACCTTCAACTTGAGAATTTGTAGAATTTGTAGACCACTCTGCGATCGTTATTGTCGCTTCGTTGGAGAACGATTTTCCCACCGAGTTTCGTGCCACGCATCGATACTTTGGTGCCTCTTTTCGTATTCTGTGGAATACAAGGGCGAGCGATGAAACATTGCCATTTTGGACCACCGTTTCGTTTGAGACTGTCGAGTTGTTTTCCAACCAACCTATCCGCGGACGTGGGAATCCATCTACGGCACATATCAGGGTTACCGTGGCAACGCCTTTGGTAAGGTACAGAGTAGTGCTTTGGGGATGCATAGTAAAGATTGGTTTCCATAGTACTGAAAACATGAAAAGACAACAGTTGTAGTCTAAATTGTCAGGAGACAACGAACGTGTCCACCTCGTAGTTTGCTGACAATGAGACAGAAAGTTAATAATTTCTAAAATATTAAAAACCAAGCCTTGCCACATGGCATGTCCACATGGTATGTCTTATATTGTGACACTGGTAACGAAAGGGAAACGAAAGGTTTTAAGAAGCTGATGGTGACAGGGCCGCGGGGTTCCCTCTCAGTCCATTTCTGATCTCGTTTTATCCATTCAGTCTATCAAATGTGATGTAATTCAATATGAATGAGAGGACTGACCTTTCCTCCTTTATTACAGGGACAAAGACAAGGTATTTTGAACCACATCAAGATCTATCTTACCACCTACAAAAATCAAAAAAATCGATCTTGGAAGTCGATTATGTTCCTTATGGTCACCTGTATGCGCAGCCTTTCCGGCCGAGCCACCAGAACAAGTACCTAAAAGACGGCCACTCCTATCCTATCAGAAGCAAGTTAGGGCATTTTTTAATTGAACTACTGCTATTTTAGCAATATTAATAAAACCAACACCACTGACTTTTCATCGAATTCGGCAGCTATTAACCAAGTTTCGAAAAATTTCCGAGTGTTTTTTGTTGCGTCCCACAAGCCAACAGCCGACTGATTCAGCTCGACAAACTTGAGTCTCAGAATCAGAATTTGCATTGAAATAACTCTTTGCCATCAAAATAGGAGAACTTCTTTTTCAAGTTTCAACACTCTACTTTCCTTCAATAGGGTAATTGCTAAGAATGCAAACACAAATAGTTATATATATGTTTATGATTCATAGTGCAACTGAAAGCTTTTACGTACATAATTCTACATCTAAAAACGCTGCACATCTCTATACCAGTTGCTTTATTACCGTACCTGACAAAGTCGTAGTAGAGGACCTCTTCCAACCCGTCGGGTTCTTTGCCTCGCACCAGTACTCTCCTTGGTCATCAAGGCTGACGGATCCAAAAGATAACATCGAATGACCCTTGAATCCTCTAACGGCAGAACGTAGTAGGCGGTGGCCATTCTTAAACCACGTGATAACTGGGAGGGGAATCCCTGACGCTTGGCAGGTCAGATTGGCTTTACTTCCTGTAGATATCTTTAACTTTTTTGGTGGATGGGTATTGAATCGCGGTGGTAATGGCTCTGTAATTAAATAGTACATTTGAAAAATCGAGGTCGTGGGAATTAAGAAAATTTCATGTTATATTTATCAGCGAGAAGTAGGAAGTAGTAAAATTGAAATTTCAACTTAAGTGTTTGATTACCATAAAAGTAAAAATTTGATCTAGGGCTTTAATTGGTTTGCTAAGTGATTTGTCCTGTAGGCTTAAGTGGCCAAAAAAGGAAAACAAAAAACAAAACAAAAGAAAACAAAATGGCCACCCAGCATAGCATAAAAGAACTAAAGAGCTGACTCTGTGAACACCGATGTATCGGTAATTTCTATTGAGTATTTTTTTTACACCAATCATTTTTTTGTACTTATTTCAGTGTCCCTAATTAGTGAATTACTTGAATGTACTTTGCTACTAGTTTCGACACTTAATTAAATAAAGTTGATGATGTTGGTGATGATGATGATGTAATTTTTCAACTCCCTCGAGAGATCGAGTTCCTGGCAGCCTTTTTTACTTAAATAGAGCTTAAAGCTTAAAGCTTAAATCGTAATTAAGGAATAAGTGGGTGTTGGAGCTTACCTCTAAATTCCAAGCTCCATGTACCCTTTGTACAGGTAATCTGATTCCAAGCCCAGCAGCTGTAATTACCAGAATCCTTCTGTGTGGCATTTCGGATCGAAAAGGTACACACTTTACTGTCCTTGCTGTCCACGTCTCCATCACCACCTCCACAGTCTTTTATGTAACGACCAACATCGTTGAAGTAGTATTGTATCCAATACGGTTGGCCACTGTAATGATTTCCAAACTTTGGTTTTGAAGCGTTGCTGGTACAAATGATTGTTATATTGTAGCCAATTGGAAGAACGTGTTCATCCGGGAATTCAAGAGTGTTTATCTCTAAAGTAGGTGCAGTCGGAACTGCGAATAATAAGAAAGACAAAAATCACCACTGGTTAGGCTATTGTGACAGTTCTCATCACGTGGCTGTCGGCAGACTGATGATGAATGAATGGGTGAATGGATTAATATTAAATGGACGAATGAATGGTGGATGGATGGATAGATGGTTGGAAGGATGAAGTAAACATTAAGCTGGGTGGGTGCTGGCTGGCTGGGTTAAATGGTTGTAGTCATTTGATGAATGGACGGTGGACGGATGGATGAAGGGAAGGATGCCTGGGCCCGGTTGTTCAAAAACCGGTCAACGCTAACCTGGGATAAATTACAATTTAAGGTTCCTATTTCTCTTATTCAAAATAGTTTTCACAGAAGATTACAAATGGCCGTTTGAAACAACCAAAGACAAAATGTAGGGCAAAAGAGATTCACAGAAATCCGCATTATTTGGCTACAAAACTGACTTCAAAGTTGACGCTAAATTGACGCTAAACCTGGGTTAGCTTAATCCGGCTATGAACAACCGGGCCCTAGCTAGTTTCATGAATAGTGGATAAGTTACTGGAGGGGGATAGATTGTTGAAATCACCGACCAAAAGAGGTTTTTAAGGTAAGGATGGAAGATTCTAACTGGAGGCTGCGGAATCTCATTAAAAAAAAAGAAGAAGAAGAAAAAACTTACAGTGCGGCTACTCCAACCGGGCCAGTTGGAAGAAAACTGACCAATCGCGACGCGTGTTGAAAACAAAAGATAGCAAAGTTTTTTTTGTAAACAACCAATAACGTTAAAGCAGGCAGACAATGCACGTTCGAAAAAATTTGACACCATGACCTTTGATCATGACCGCTTGGACAACTGTCATGTCTACGATTGGTTGCTTTCGATCCTAAATGTGCTAAGTTTTGAGCAGAACCAGAACATTGAGATGTCGAATTCGCAATTGATGATAAAATTTTCGCCCATAAGCAAACCTTAAACAATACTTTCGCTTCAGCAGTTCAGCTAATGCATCAGTTTGTTTGTAGAACAAACCTTCTCCGAAATGAAATTCGGTAACGCAACAAACTTGCTTGATTCTGATAAGCGCTCGATCAGCGCAGCGAGTATAAACAAACACAGATCTAAAGATAAATATCGACATTTGCGCCCTTTGATCGTTCAATTATAAACGGAGGTTCCCAAACCTCCTTATTCACTACGTGTTTTTTGAATCAACAGGTGCTTATCGTTGATGTATTGATTCTGGCTTCTGCAGCCGTTTCGCAGCCGCGGTCTCAATACCGCAATGAAATCCAAATCCTTTATTTGAGCGTGGTGCAAATCTGCAACGCAATCTCGTAAATTATAGCTGGGAATGTCGGCGACTGTTGCCGTATATGCCAAACTCTCGATTCAGTGTTACTTGTATTTTCTGGGCAAAAGCCATTTTGGAAACAATTACATTTACAATAAGCGTATAGCTTACGTGACGCGTAAAACTATCCGCCAGATTTCAACCGTATCGAATCAACACAGCACCGAAGCTAACCAATAAAAAATGCGACTATTTCCCGAGAGGTCCGCAGAATGAGACAGTTTCAAATTTATTTAGAGATGTATTGTCTAGATCCTTCAACGTTATTGGTCAGTTTATGAAAAATGTTGTCTTCTTTTGTTCTCAATTAGCGTTGTGATTGGTCAATTTTCTTCCAAGTGGCCCGGTTCGGGTAGCTGCACTGTAAGTCCATATCGTGAAATTTTTGCCGAATGTACTCACTGATTGTACCGGAGAAATTTTAACTTTCAGATCTCCCTTTCAGATCCTCGATTCACATGCAGGTTCAAATTATGTTATAATTAATATTAAATAAGCGTCAGCTCTATCTAAAGCTTTATAATGGTCTTTTCAGAAAAAAAATTCTGCAACATGATAAATGCTGATAAAAAGCTTTAGGAAGAATTGAGCACACCCAGTCGGCCCTCGATTTACTTATATTAAGAAGATTTCTGAATAATATAGAACTATAATAATCATTAACAGTTAAGCGTTAGCTGTATTTAAAGCTATACAGTCTATTCAAACTGAAGTCGACAAAAAATTGATTAATGTTAAGAAAGAGAAATATTCTATGATTCGACAGAGAGTAGATCATGAGTGGAGATGTATGTGAACGCACTGATACAAACAAGACGGAAGACCTTCATCGGATAAACACAGACACGTAATGAAACGCAATGAACCGGAATGAACCGGGATGACCCAGAATATGGAGGGACCCTCATGAAAATCTTGGATCTTTGAAGATCATCATAAGGACTCTTGAAGATCTTGAGGGGGATCCTTAAAGATCTTCACCTTCACCTATAATCCTCAAAGATCTTCAAGGAACTTGCACAATCTTTCAACGACTGAGGTCCCTGCAACTATCTTTTCAGGAACCTGCAACGATCCTTGAGGTACCTGCAGAGATCCCTAAGGTCCTTGCAAAGATCATCAAGTACCCTCACACCTCACCTTGTATATGTTAACTCATCTATATTTTATTTTCTCACTTGACAATGATGCCATGGAGACATCGAAACGTTGTGTTAAACTTCTCTCGCTAATTCTTATCCTTAAATAATACCTATAAATGAAAATATAGAAATGTTGGCTAAAAGGATAATTACAAATAATTTATACATGACAGGACGGAGAAAGCGCGAACTGTAAGTACCTCCTGTTGTCCCATACAAATTCTTAGAAAACTTTTCTAAGAATTTGTGAGGGGTTTTTCAAGCGTATCTAATGGGCTTACCGCAAGGCGTCCTAATCTGCTGCTTCATGATTGAAATGTCACTGCATCAAATGTAAACCAGAACAGCGGAGACGTAAGGACCGACTTATACATGTCATCAAGTCATAATAAAACGTGACTTGATTTTCCCACAGAGGAGTGTTACGCATCATTCATAAGTCATTACCAGACAAGAAAGCCCATTGGGCATTTTAACCAGCCATTCTGACCCTCCCCACCCCTAGGTTTCACAAATGTTAGCGCGATCCTCTATTTCTACGAACCGGCGTGACGAAAAATGTGATTGTGTGACACAATATTTTGACTATAACGTTACTGGATGACGTAATGTTTAAACTCTGATGACTCAGCTTATCTTTCTTATCACTTTTATTTGTGCTGAAAAACGCAAATTCACTCAAACGTTGAATGTCGATATAAATTCGTCCACAACTGAGAATGCTCACACCGGGACGACGAAATATTTACTGTTGTGCCTAGACCTTAAATACAAACAGTGAACATAACAGTAGAATCAAAATATAACGCTTGATAAACACGAGCTCGAGCAGATCGTCAGAGTATGGGGCACGTCAAGGCATATCTCATGACGTGATGTTTAAATCCGGTTTGCTAACCCGGGGATCCCCTTGCAAAAGTAAA
This sequence comes from Siderastrea siderea, assembly GCA_964030785.1. Lineage (NCBI taxonomy): Eukaryota > Metazoa > Cnidaria > Anthozoa > Scleractinia > Rhizangiidae > Siderastrea > Siderastrea siderea. The sequence goes on from OZ034973.1 coordinate 7,756,919, forward strand.
CAAGCGAGCGGGGACGAAAGTCGCCCACGTCTTTGAAAGCTAACGCGCCTGTCGAGCCGCAATCGATTTCGCGCTCACTCGCCTGTTTTTCTTTTCCTTCACTATCTCTGAACGGAAAGAGAGACTGCTTGTAACCTTAAGCGTACACCACACGCAAACGACACAAATACGTCGATAATATTCAGATATTTTCGTTCTTTCAATGCAAAAAGACTCGTAACACCTACCCTATTAATTGATCTCCTTATTAATGACGATTCCTTCGTATCAACTTCTCGCCTCAAATAAACACTCATCTCTCTCCGTTCACAAGTCAGAACTATCATGTACTGATGGTGCAATCCACTAATATTGCATCATCATACTAGTACCAATTCCTTCTCTTCCTAGCCCACGCCGGCAAAACGCAACTGTCCTTTTTGTCCGCTGCGAATTATAAGTTAGCCAATCAGAAACCTTACAATCCACTTCGCAAACCACCCCCCATAAATCGCAGCACAACGTTACACCGCTCCTATACAAAACGCAACTTTCAAAGCAAATCACATTCACAGAAGCGTGATATGCTCCTGACATTCACAAATCCTTCTGACTCCCACATTTTTACACCCTCAAAATGTCAATCCCAATAAAAAAAACCCTGCGCTAAAAAAATTTTCACCATAACCACTAACTAGATCAGACAACACAGCCAATTCCGCATTCAACCTATCAGCTGCTTTTCTCAATTGCGCATGCGTTTTACAAGACAAATACAAAAACCCCCAAACTTAAGAACCCTTGGTCGTTGATATCTTAAATACTGTAAATTAAAAGAAAAGAACACACGAAGGTAACATTCAGCAGACTAATACAGTACAACCCAAAAATAATGCACGCGCAAGAAGTGGCGCAAGAAGTTCTTGCGCCGCAAGAACACGCAAGCCGGCGGAAGAAGTGAAAGTGCTATGTTTTTGCGGTTTACCCGCAAGAACATTCGAAGCGCAAGAAGTTGAAAATCTAGCCGCAAGAAGCCGCAAGAAATTTCTAATGTTACCGCAAGCCACAAGAAGGCGCAAGAAGTACTGCGGGTCCAGCCGAAGAAACTTGTAGTGCTCGTGCTAGTATGAGGTAATTTGCAAAAGTAATGAGAGCGAATGTCGCGCTCTATTCTCTTTGAAATATCGCCGAGCTTTCGAGCGATTTTTCGCCGCGTTGGCGCGACATATCGCCAAGTCAAGCGAAAGTTCGCAAGGCTAATCAAAAACTCAAGGAAGCAAATGTTCGAACAACCGAAGTATCGCAGAAAATTCACATCACGAAATGGAATATCCGTCAGCTTTCCGACTGCAAGATAAAACAACCGGTAAACATGATCTCCGGCACATGACAAAACATGAACAATTTTTTTTAAGTGTGTCTGATACGGTAATACGGGTTCAACTCAGAACTGACCCAATTCAGTTTTTTTATTCCATCAAAGAAATAGAAACAAAAAAGTTCAAAAGCTATAATTGTGGCAAACTGCGCTAACTCTTCTTTGACGGGCAAGACAAGACAAGACTTACACGTGCAGGAAGTCATGCCATCTGGTGGGTGAACTCGTCAAGAATCCCTGCATCTTTACCACTTTAATTTCCCAGCAAAAAAGAAGAAGAAATAGCATAGACATATGATTTCAACTACACACTCGCCTTTCGACACAGCTTGCTACCCGGGGCTTGTTGTTTTGACGGCTTGGAGAACTGCTCATGCATTGCGTTACAAAGTGTCATTCATGCAAATCGTACTAAATTTGCATACGGCAGATTTGTGTTTACTCAGGATAGAATTGACGTGTCGAATTTCTTTCAGATCGCGGAGTTTTAGTTTCCTTCAGACTTCTTTGGTTTACTTCGAAGTTTTAAAATGTGATATCGACTTCAGCGTAATGAATGGAACTATTTTTACAAACATAATGTGTTTTTCCAATTAAGACTTTTGAACAGGTGAATGTCGGTTCATTAATAATGTGACTGATGGACTGTGCTTTCTTGCCGTTGTTCCTTATTTAAGTGAAATAAATCGAGGGAAATCTTTCGCGCCGCTAAGCGTACCGCATGTCTGGGACTCCGGGACACATAATAAACAATGACATACGCGTGCTTCGTTTGAGTCTCGTTTCTCCCTAGCCGTTAAAAAATAACATTGAAGGCGACCAGCGTCAAATTCGAGCAAATTCAGAACCTAGTGAACTCTTTATCAGATAAAAAATTCTAAACCGAAGAAAAAAACTTACAAGCGACCAAATAAAAAACTGATTGCAAGCTACAAAGGCAGCCGATTTCGAACTTGCGTTGCACTACAAAGTGGTCTCTTTTTTACCTTCTCCGGGTTCCGGGTTTTTAAGATGTTAGCGCAAAGAAGTTCTTGTGCTTACTTGCGGTCCGGACATCTTACCATAAAGAAGTTCTTGCGGTTTTAACTTCTAAACGCAAAGAAGTTCTTGCAGCTTGCAGTATTCAAGCGCAAGCGTCCCGCAAGTAGCCGCAAGAAGTTCCCGGCTTGCGGACGCAAAAAGAAGTTCTTGCGCGTGCATTATTTTTGGGCTGTACTGTATGCGCATGCGTCTTATATAAGACAGTACCGCTCTTGAGTACCCGTACCACAAGCTTTACAGTACTTTGTTCGTGTGTTAAGCCAACTGACTATCAGGACGAGACCGTGCCCATTTTATAAACCGGCGGTCGCCATAGCGACGGCCGGTTAACAATGTTGGTCAATCAAATAGGAAATCCGAACCAAAAACTCATTTGTAAAACAATTTAACTGTGGCAAGGTGAGACCCCTCAAGGTGTTAGCAATCGAAAAATAAAAGAAAAAATTAAAATAAAAAAAAACGCGGCGAAAAGCAAAATAATAACGCTTGTTCTGTTGGTTGGATGCGACTAGTATTTGACTGTTGCATTTGACAAGAAAACTTCACGATGGACTTTCGCCAAGAATAAACTTTCGACCAGGAGCGCGACCAGGAGGACTTTTAACTTTTGTACATTATTATTTGTCACCGGATGCCAGTAACGAAAAGGTCAGTGAAGTGTTTTCTTGCAGTTTTTGGTTTCATTTTCTTGAGAAACGATGCAATGTCACAAGTGATTGTTTAACGCTGATTTCAGTGGGTTTTTTTTTTCCTTCCATTACCGTCAATGCACACGTTTCCGAAGCCTAAGAACTGAACAAAGCCACGTGTCCGGTATATGAGAGGCGACCCCACGCGTTCGATCTGCGATTCACTGAATTCAACAGCGTTGTTATTTATATCAGATATGCCTTGGTTACATTTAAGATTTCATCGCCTCATTACAACTGTAAATCATTGCTTATAACAAACGCGAAGTTACAGGAATTACATGCCAGATTTTTCTCGCCAGTATTTTGGATCGGCTTCGATCAGTGCTCAATAAAAGCACTATAATTTTTTGGCGGGAATTTGTGTGGTTCGAACAAGCGCAAAACGGCATTGTATGACAAGCTGGATACCAAATTCATTTATTAAAATTAATTTCAGCTAATCCACATTAATTTGTTTACATGGCCTGGTTGCAGTAAGATGCTAAGTAAAGAATCAGAGGAAATCAGTCATGTTTGAAATCGGCTTTGCTTTTTCGGTCTATTAAACAAGTAAGACGAAGGAAGAGGCACCTCTTCTGTTAGAAGGACTGTCCACTAAGTTGACAGTATTTTTGCCACTTACTAACTCTGATTCATGGAAAGATATTTGAAATTTCAGTTATTGCGATGTTCATTTTGCCAGTCCATAACTTAGTTAATACAGGCCAATCCCTCTGAGTAGCATTACGAGTCTTCTCAGCTCTCACAGCAGTAATGTTTGAGTAAAAATATGGAAAAGCTGAAACTCAGTTGAAGAATATTTGTTTCTTTGTGACGGTAGCAACCATCCCTGCTCATAAGATGACTCATCTTTCACTAGCAGGGCTGCCAAGATGTCACATCTTTTGCCAGTTTGTGTTTGTTGTTGTCACAAGAAATAAATAGCAAACCCAAAAAAGCAACAACAACAACAAACCAACATATGATAATAATAACCCGGCGGTGAATAAGAAATGAAAGCTATGGTTACAAAACCTTTGTGCTCAGATAATTTCTTGAAAGAATTTGTCAGCCTACCCGGCCTTAGTAAGTAGAGTTAAGGACGAGAGCGGCCTGCATAACTAAATCTCGAACTGGCAAAATGAACAAAGAAATATTTAAAAAGTTCAAAGCAGCGACCTTAAGTCGGAAAGCAGCTTTTAGCGAAATACATGATCAACCCGAGCCATAGTCTTCTCACTTCTCATAGCAATGAAGTTTGAGAAAAAAAAGAAAGAAAGAGTTGAAACCCTGGCAGCGGAAGAATATTTGTTGCTTTGTGAAGGTGGCAAACATTCCTGCTCTTAAGATGACACATCTTTTATTAGCGGCGCTGCCAAGATGACACATCTTTTGCCAGCTTTTGTTTGCTGCGGTCACGAGAAATAAAAAAAAAAAGGGAAAAAAGTGTTGAAACCCTGGTTGAAACTCAATCACCGCAAGGATATTTATTTCTTTGTGACGGTGGCAACCATTCCTGCTCTTAAGATGACACATCTTTTATTAGCTGGGCTGCCAAGATGACACATCTTTTGCCAGCTTTTGTTTGCTGCTGTCACGAGAAATAAATGTCGCTACACCAAGGGCAGTTGGTAAAAACAAAACAAAAAACACACACACAAGAAAAACAGAACAACAACAAATATGACTCGGCCGAGAAGAGAGCGAGAAGGCTATGGCTGAAAACAATGACAGCCAATTTGTTTCGCCTTTGAACGTTTTTTCCGCGCTTGGCACTGGTCACATGTATTTGCTACGAGCTCTCATTGGCTCATTTAATTATCTGCATCTTGTAATTGGTTTGGTTTTAGTTTATGATACCTGATTGTTTTGAACTTTGTCCTGCCTTGACGTCATGGCAGAGCTAGCTAGTGAAAACTGTGTCAAAGTAAATAAAAGAAGTTGAAACCCGGTGGGTTCATTTGGGAACCCACCCAGTATGGTGTGTTCAATGACCCTAGTCCCAGCACTTTTCAAGAAAATGTTTGGATAAAAGTCAAGAAGTATTTGGTTTGCAAGTTGCCAAAAACCGACAGGGAGGGGAGGGGGAAGGGCTCAAAGGGAATTAGAAATCCACTGACTCTCGCCTCCACATTTTTTCCTCACGGCTGTTCGTCTTCATCGTGCACTTTTCGTTTGTCAGTAAAGCAGTGATAAAAGTCTTGGAAGATGTTTCCCGCTTGCTCAATAACAGGATCGGAAAGAACTACATTTGAAGGCTTATGTTACGAATATACAGGCATCAAAGAGGGTTCGTCACGTGCAGTATACGTTTTTAAAATTCAGTTACAGACTACGAGCAGTCTCTCTTTCCGCTCAGGGGTAGTCTCACTACACTAGCGGCTCGACAGGCGCGTCACGTTTCAACGCCGCAGGCGACTTCGTACTCGCTCGCTCGCTTGTTCGTTTTCCTCAACTATCCCTGAACGGAAAGAGAGACTGCTCGTAGTCTAATTCAGTTAAATGATTTGTGTAAGGGAAGCATTTTTCATAAAATCAAAGAATGTGGTACAAACTTGCAACTGCAGAAAGTGACGAGAATCGCAGACGCATTGACTGAGTCTTCTAAAACTCGCGCGAGAATATTCAGACACTTATACAGGCGTACAATGAACAAGCACAAATCGCGTTTCCTCCGTTCCGGTTGATGCGATTCTGTACGTATTTAGGGAACGGTCATTAATTATTGGGGGGGGGGGGAGGGCCGGTAAATTTAGGGGGAGGGCCAGGTTTTTTTGGGCACCCATTTGGGGAGGGTCATATGTTTTTGAGCTTACGCTGAGGGAGGGTGACAAATGTTTGGGCACCTGTATTAACGATATAATTTTTATATAAATATATACATTTCTTAACATAGGTCGACTTCAAACGACCATTCTAGCTATGTTATGAAGCGTGCTCCGCCTAAGAAATGTCCGACCACTACCAGCACTCAGCACGCTTTGAATGCTGGCAGCTGTGGACACTTCACAGGAGTGTGCGCATGCTTCATAATATAGCTGAAATAGTCCATTATCGACGTCTAGTTTGCTGAAGCTTGGACTCAATAAGAATCTAACCCTGGCTTAGATCGTTTTGATTGGTCATTAATATAATGAAACAACAGATAACAAAATTGAGGGATGTTGCATTTCCTTGTTTATACAATGCTTGTAAAAAGCTGGAAAACATGCATCTTGTTATGTTATACGGTAATAAGAAAGCAAATAGCCACCATGGTCTCATAAATAATATACTTTCTAGGTAATTTCAAGATTTGACAGGCTAACAGTAACAACGAAAAATATAAATGACAGTTTATCACTTTAGACACCATGAATTTCATCACCATGACCTTTATCGCCATCACTTTCAACGCAATCTGAACCTGCATCGTCATCATCTTCGTCGCAATCACTTTTAACACCATCACCTGCCCCATCATCAGCTTCGTCGCCGTCAATTTCATTGCCATCATCTGCAGCAGCATCACTTGCCTCACCATCACTTTCATCGTCATAATTTGCGTCGTCACCTCTTTCAGTTCCAGCAAAAATTAAAAACCTACGAAGTTCGGATGTTGCAGTGTCATCTAGAAGACTACATCCTGAAGATATCAACGCGGCAGCCCATTTCTTTTGTCCCTTTCCTAGTTGGATGACAATCTCTGTGCGTAAAACCTTTGTGCACATCTAGTTTCCTTCTGGCAGCTCTCCCGCAATCTTCCTTAAATCTCGTCCATTCTAGCTAAACTCCCCTCCTTTTTCAGTTTCTTCCTCTTGTTGCTGTTCTGTTTACTTGATCGCGACTTCCTTTTCGTCCCAGAAAATGTGTGTTTAAACGCTGATTCGCAAGTTTGCTGCAGCTCGACTAGTCCAGAGCGTACACTGTCTAACTCCCTTTTCATAGCATTGCAATTTAAACAATTCGTCAAAGTCATGAGCAGTTTTGCACCCAGTCAAAATCTGGCCAGAAGAGTGTATGGTTGTTTTGAGGTGTTCCTTGAGATCTTTTTCAAGCTTTTTAAGAGATGTTTCAATAGTTTCTATACACAGCAAGTTCTGCCTGATAGTTCCCGAGTCATGTGGTTTGGGTACATGATTTTCCCGAAGGAGAAATCCATCCTGCGAAAGGATCTTAAACTACAGATTTTATTTGCTCGGAGAGCGGAGAGTAGGAAGCTGGCAAACCTGCCGAGAAGAGAAGCGGAAACGCTTTGAAGATTACGAAGAATACGAAGCCATATACAGGGAACGAAAATTAAAAACCTGAAAGTCGCTGTACTGGACATACACATCGCTAAGCGGAAGTTGAAGCAATCAAAGGGGGACGTTAAAACGAGAAAAAGTGGATGTCATAACAGCAGACATCGGTAGGTCGCTGGTTCCCTATAGCCTTCAAGTTCCCAAAGACAGTGATAGCGACGATGATGATGATGGTGATGATGACGATGTTGCTGTGCAGGAAATTGGAAGTGATATTGACGATAGAGGGGATTTTGACGAAGTGTATGATAAAATTGAAGACGAAGGCGAAGCAGTTGTGGAGGAGGGAGAGGACAAGAGGGAGCAGGAGGAGAAGAGGGAGGAAGAGAGCATTACCACACTTTTACATACAACAAGATCTGGTCGAATTTGCAGGACATGGCAAGCGCTTTGGATTTTTCATGACGGAGCGGGAAATTTCAAAGTTTCTATTACCAATAGTCACCAGATGGTAAAAGAAATGCCGCTGCAAAAATAACTCTGGAATACTTTGAATGTCAAAATTTCAACCATTTGAATGTTTTCTTGGCAGCGTTTTTAATTATACACCTGACTTCACGTTTTTAAAGAGTTTATACTAATTCGGAACCAAATTTACGTGGCTGCGCACTTGTGTCCAGGCATACTTTGCCACAGGTAATTTGCCGTTATCTTTAATACTTCTCTGAATTCAGGGGCGTAGCGTCCATATACACACGTACGCACGGGCGTACAGCTGAAATGCGAGAAAAATATATTTCTATTGCCTGAAGGCATTTTTATCATTAAATTGTTATATTATTTCCTATCATAGTGATGCAACTTTATGGGAAATTTTTCATTATTCCATTACGAATGGAAAGAAACACTGTGAATAATAGTGAATGTCAATAAACGGGTCACGTCTACAGCTATTACGAAGTGATACGGAGATCACTGGGGACAAGTTCAAAGCCGAAGTCACAAGATGGAGGCACAAAAATGGAACGGAAATGATCAGCATGTAAGGCCAAAGACTTTGGTTGAGACTCTTGACCACGCAAACCCCCAGTTTTATCCCGTAGTATATGTTGTGCTTGTAACACTGCTAACGTATCCTGTCTCAACATGCACTGCTGAACGTAGCTTTTGTGCTGATGATGAGGCTAAAAACTCCTCTTTGAAGTACCATGAATGACAAGAGATTGAGCTCCCTTAATTCTACACATCCATAAGATCCAGGACGTTGACATTGACGGTATAGTAACAGAGGTTACCTGTCTGAATGGTAGACTTTGCTTGTGAACTGTCAACAATGGCGTCACCATTTTTCCTTTTTTGTCATACTGTAGCCTTACCGAAAACACTTATCTAATTGGCTGACACATAAATAAAATAAACAACTACTATTGCGTTTTACTACGTATTTATTTACCGAAAAAGTCCCCCGAAAAAACGTAGAAAATGGCATTTCCTAGACCCCAAATTTCAAAATTTTCCCCCAGACTCCCCTAGAGGGGGGCGCCTCCGGCTCTCGAAATACTCTCTTCGTGCGTACAGCTTAAAAATCGCACGCTATGTCCCGGCTGCTGGTTAGCTTATTGGTATCTAACCATGAATTTTTCAAACTGTTAAAGTGTTCAAATTGACTTCCATGTTAGAACAAATCGAATAGCGACCAATCTCACTTTGGGGGAGGGTCACAATTGTTTGGGCTGATGTTGTGTGGAGGGCCAAGAATTTTTTACCTTAATTTGGGGGAGGGTTAATATTTTTGGGCCCTCCTTTGTGAAATTTTACCGGCCCTCCCCCCCCCCCAATAATTAATGACCGCTCCCTTAGAACTTTCGGAGAATTAAACTAGAAAAAAGGAGACATTGCAAAATAAATAAATAAATAAAACAAGAAACTGAAAACTGAACTTTTCGAAATAGTGAGAAAATTTTATCAGTTGGAAAGGAATACACGCAGCTTGTGACAATAATTCCTGTAGAGATTGTACAATAGCACATTTTGGGACGCACAATTACACACTCGTTGTTGTCGGCTCAGTGCAAAAGCGAGGCACGTTTTCTCGCGGCAGGCGGCTTTTAACGCTCGCTATGTAGAAAAGCCAGAGACACTGCTCCATTTTTTTGGTTGATTGTGACATTTACCCGCTGTATACAAAATCGAAAAGTTTACTAACAGGATGGACGGAAATCCGCGTGAATTATTGAGAGACATTAGATGGTCTTAGATCGCTTCCTCTGATACGCCTTCATTTAGGCTTTGTTAGCCGCCATGAATAGTCGGAGGATAAATAACGAGCATAAATTGATCGAAATCGAACACAGCTTTGCCTTCGAAAACAATTTCATCGGCTAGCCAAGGGGTGAAAGACTGTGTACAACTTACTCGTGGCGGAATGTCACAAAATTCAGTCTTTTATTTATTTCAGGAAATCACGTTTCGACGAAAACCAGAACTTTACGTCTTTCATTCGGAACATAGTGTCGTTTTACAATATTCACCGTGGCTTCATTAAGAAGCGATGATAGCTTGATTTCCAACAGTTAAACAGATTTTCACACTTTCCCAAGAAAAGCCGAAAAAATCTCTGCGTGAAACGATACTTACAGTTAACGCTTTATCCGTCATCTCATGTAATAATTTATTACTTTAATCGCCCCCAAAAAACTGACGACATGATCCAATGTGCTCATAATGCCAATCCTAGAAAGCTAAATAATGTATTATAATAAGCTTACAACTACAACACAGAGGAACGCAAAATTATTTCCAACAAAACAATTCCAATTGGTCCCCCCGCCAAAGACAGAATACTCTGACTAGTGTTTTTTAATATGCCGATGATTTATATGTTCATTTTCTCTAAGGCTTCCAGGTTCTAGTTCAAGTTATTGTAATGTACGTACCTTTATGCTGCGATTTAACTGAGACACAGGCAGCACTTGTTGCGTCGTGGAAGATAAGAACTAAACCGATAATCAACAGCATAATACAGTATGTTCTGCAACTTGTGTTACGCACCTAAAATGAGATAAATATATTATATGATTCGAATGAATTTCTATGGAAACATTTTACTGAACGACCGCTTGCTTTAGTACTTTTCTTACATGTATAAGCTTAAATTTAACCAGGATAAATTTTACAAGAATATGAAATAAAACAAAATTTCGCCTTTTGCTTAGCCAAAAACGTGATAGCAATTCACTATTATACAAATGAGCAACAGCAAACATTGAACACGAAATGTTATTCAATTACACAGGTGCAGATGAATAAAGATAACAACATTGATATTCCCTATCCATCGTTCGGCTTGAATATAACGAAAAGAGTTTTATAAAACCTCTTGTGCGAATACGTTTTAAAAGCAAAATAGGAAGGCAAACCGATTAAGTTATGCAATTATCGATTTTGCCTGCTAAGTACCTCGTTGAACTTAGGGCATATTATTAATGTTAAATCTTCCAATTCAACTACCAGTTCATTAGGGTTAGTTAGCTCTTGCAGGCTTAATAGCCTACAACGAATGGGTCACCATTTACTGAAACTAACACGATGGCTTATGATAGAACAAAAATTCGACCAAATATGCCAGTGACATATTCTATGGCTTCCGTGATAAACTGAAAGTCCATTTTGTTTTTTAGTCTTATAATATTGCAATGACGACACACAATAATTTTATTTTTAATAGTGAGTCATGTAAACTGTATTTAAACAAGCTGCAAAATATGATTAGAAACACCTTCAAGGAATAGGTGTTTATATAGACTTTACAAGATCCTAGCCTGCAGCTATATCCCAAACTGAGAAAAAAAAACTAGTATAAAATATAAAGAACACCTTACGATTATTATTCATCGAAGATTCTTATCCTCAACCATTGAGGGTCACCCATGCCTTCCATATCACTAGCCTTGCTTGTGCTACTTTGCTCCGTGTTTTGAACGTATTTTCACCGATGTTTTTCGAGCGCATGCGGTGCAGTGAATTTACCTATACTTGCAAAACGTATCGAATATCATGTTCCTTTCGCCAGTAGACACCTGTTATTCAATGTCATGACAACGGATTCTTACAAACACGTGTTATTCAATGTCACGACAACAGCTCTTTACACTGACTTATTAGGCAGTGAACAGCAAAGTCATTGACACTAAGGGAAGCGAAACAACTGTGCGCAAGACATTATTTTCTAAGATAATTTACCATGGATTCACGGCCGAATGCTCGCAACTTTTGTTAATTTTCTCTTAAAAAGTAATAATCACCGATATTATTCTTATGAACTTGAAAATATTAAGTTGTCGCGTCAATCGGGCGTTTTAACAGTGGAGTCGGTTTTAGATTACGAGCAGTCTCACTTTCCGCCAAGGGACTGGAGTCGAGCAAAAAGAACACGCGAGCGAGTGCAAAAATCGCTTGCCGTGTGCGTGTAACGTGACGTGCGTGTGTAGTGAGCTGCAGCTCAACTTCCTTGGACTTGCTGCTTAACAAGCGCGCGTGACGTTTCCACGCGGCAGGCGATTTTCGTGCTTGCGCGCGTGTTCTTTTCGCTCAACTGAGTCCGTGAACAGAAAATAATGTCGGCTTACTTTTTACTTTTCTTGTGCTCTCAACTATCTAGAAAGAGACTGCCCGTAGTCTTAGAAACGATAAAAATATCTAACGGTCAAGAAATAAAAATAGCTAAACGAAGGATATTCATGATGGCGTTTTCACTTAAAATTTTCACACACAGTGATGCGCATATTGTCTCACATAGTTAAAAGGAAAAAGCCTGAATATGTTGTGTGTCAAATTGCGGGGAGAAACTAAATCGTCGGAAAGCGTATATTTCTTTCCATAATATCCCGTACGAAATTTTTTGGCCTGACAGAACCAAAATCAGGCCTAACAAAGGCCTGATATAGTACACCAGAGGCTAACAAGAAGCAAAATTTAGCCTAACAATTTTATGTTAGGCTCCTAGCTGAAAGAGCATGACAAAAAGAAGTCTAATGCTAGGTTACTTGTCAGTCTCCAGTTGGACTAACAAGAGCCTTAAAAAACAGAGGGTCGTGTAAGGGTTTTGTCGTCAGCCTAACATGAACCATAAATCAGCCCAAAATATTTTTGCCTGTTAGAAATGTGACTCCCAACCTTACAATCCACCAAACATAAACCATACTCTTGGAGGGTTTTTACGTCACTTCAGCTCCTTTAACTTGTTTGTGCATTTGACGGGTAAAATTGACGTTTGACGGTTGGTAAAATATTTTCTGCGCCTGACCCCTGGGGCCTGACCCGCGTTGGTTTGAATTTGTTACTTGACGGTTGTAGTTCGTTGCAGAGTAGCTGTGTCCGCGCGTAGTCATGCATATGCCCTGAAAACTGCTCAGTAAATTTGCCATCTACGCCGGGCTCTCAAAATAGGGCCTCGGCAATGCGATCGACAAAAAAGTGCTTGTTGTTTATCAACAAATCTGTCTCTGGTGAAATTATCCCCATCGAGCATTGTCAATGGGATTTATCGTCCCTGAAACCGTCAACCGGTCAGGAGATGGCTGCCAACCAGCTTCGCTTCGCTTAATTCTCTCTTCACTTCTCGGGGTGGAAAAGCGACTCGCTCAGAGAGGCGTTTTATCAGTTATATCCGTTCAAGGTCTAAACCGCTGTAAAAACACTGGGAAACGGACGACGGGCCTGAAGCCGTAGGTGAGTTCAAAGGACAACTTTATTTTACACCGATTCAGCACATTTTTAGCGCAAGTACTATTTTCCATACAAACTCTTATAATTGTCAACAATGAATAAAAAGCAGGCCAAGAGAGTTGGGGTAATGTGGCAAAAAGCCTACAATAGTGAGCTTCGGAAACCTGTGATGAAAAAGGGCCACTTTTCCTCTTCAAAAAACTTACACATTTGGTATTTGCAACCGAAGAACTCGCAAACTCATGCGGACAAGGCCTGGTGCAAAAAAAAAACAACAACAACAAGAATTACAAGACAAGTCTCCTAATAGATCCAGAAAAAGTTAGCGTATGCAAAGGTATGAAAAATTCACGATTTGCAAAATATGAACCTAGTGCTTCTTGGGTTTACCTATCTTAAGAAAGGTAAGAGAGGTAAGTCGCGAGTGATAGATCTTACATTATACAAATCTTAACTAAAGTTCAATCAAGAACCTCACAAGAGTCTAACACGAACCAAAACATTCCTTAACTAAACCCTAACATGAACCTAAACATTCCTTACATTTTTACCCTTGGACTGTCTGATAACAGTAAACAAAGCCACTTGTGAAAATAACATTAGCGTAACAAAACCGCGACAAGACCCTTAAAACTGGCTTTTTTAACGCTCCTACGACGTTTATGTAAGGCTCATGTCAGGCTTCATTTTAACGTTGAGAGTTAGTTTCTTGTAAGGTCGCTGTTAGGTTTGAAGATTAAGGCCTTGTTTAGGCTCCTGTCAGGCCTAAAACTTTCGTGCGGGATGAAACCCACAACAAAAGTGCTCCATACCCGCTGCTAATTGCATATGGAAGAAATCTCGAAACTCTTTATGCCGTTGTTTCATTTGTTTATTAGAAGCAGTACAAGGACAATATGGTGTTCATTAATAGTATTTAACTCAGGATTTTAAGGCATCTCTATTTTTTTTCCGGCTCTTGTTACAACTGCGAGGACTCTCCACGTACTCTGATTAATTGATTCATCGGTAGGCCATCATTGCAAGTAAACAGTTAATATATTTATTCACTTTAATTCTAGGAGGCAGTGCGTATTTTACGATCAATTTTCTCTTGCTAATCGTTCCGTTAATTCGCGTGCGCAATTCGTGACATCGCGATCGAGCTACTGTTATTCTTTGCCCACCGAGGCACGTTCACGGTGAAGTACCATACATGTACTTGTAGCTGTGCATCAGTATTAGACTACAACGAAGGAGCCAACGATTGGCAAATACAAGCAACGTCGATAAATATTATTTGACGTTTTGTCAGGGATCAAACGAATATGCTCAAGTTAACCATGAATTTCTTTGGATAGGTGAAATCTTTCCACTTAGACTACGATGGTTGTTTTTATCCAGTATTTGATACCCTTTGTACTAAACAAAGCCATTTTTTTATAAAGTCAGTACCGCACTGTTAATAACCAAAGCAAAAGCAATGCCATGAGTGCCTAAGGTCAGTTGGGTGGAAAATGTCAAAATTGAATACAAACGATTAAAGATGGTTGACTTCTGTCACCGCTGCACGAAAGCCTTCCCAAGAGCTTTTCTATGACTGATCATGTCCATAGGGAGGACTCAGTGTTTATAACACCACAACACACGAAACACAGTATGCCTCTGGCAATCAAAAAGGTACATAACGGAGTTCTAAAAGGTTGTCAACGTAGCACTCCAGGTCATCGAAATTGAACTAGGTGAGTTGAAGACCGAGGAAACAAATTGGTAATGAAAGCGGAAGTCGTATAGTCGTTTATGCCGTAGCTACAATACACGACCTTGCTTGACAAAGAAACGAATAAAACCTACCTTGATAGATGTCTTATTTTATCCATACTCTTGTTGTATTGTGATCTATTCATTTACATTATGTTTTCGCGAGATCGTTCGACGTCGCTGCCGTGAACTACTGATGCAACAGTGCGTAGTTAATGTAGGCGATTACTTTTGCATGACATTGATTACCGTTTCCGGTCCTAAAACTTCCTGTGCATACCTCGATGCCATACAAGTCCGTAAATTCGTCACAAAATGGACCAATTAAGGAAAAAAATCTAAAGAAACTGAAATTAGTAGAATAAATTTACACCTCATGATTTATTGCCTCGTTTCAAACTTCTTTATTCCTTTTTAACAATCAAGCTTTGACCGGCCCAATACATCTAGTAGTTGCTGATAGTTTCCACTGAAATTGTGATATGTTAGTTACAGTATTTCCGCTGTTTTTAACTAAAAATAAGGCTATGGAGTATATTTCGTGTCTTTTACTGAGCTACTCAGCGCACAGTCCAAATTGACAAAGCATGAAATTTCGTTTGGCAATACCGTACAAGCTCTTTTAAGCCCTCGGGTGGGCTTATTTAATTAGGGGCCTCGTACTAAATCATAATAAACAGCATAATAAACAGTACCACAGGAATTAGGAAAGCACTATTACTCTACAATCCCACGTTAGCTTTTCACCACGGAAGGGGGGTACTTCCTGAAAATATGGGAGGGGATGTGCGGTGCACTCCTTGGAAACTTTAACCCATTTCAGACCAAACTACGTGATTTTCCCTACCTTTTTTAGATCTGACCCAAAATTCAATACGCCATTTCAGACCTGCCCAGGAACTGCTTTGGTTTGTGTAGAGATCTGAGAACGGCTTCAAATTTCTGATATTAATCAAAACACACTTCTCCGAAAGAAAATAATAAAAAAGTAGCTTCTTTTATAAAACCATACCCAATTCCCGACCAGATCTAACAAGGCTATTTCAGACCAAAATGGTCAAAATCTATACCATATTTCAGACTAAAACGGCTCGAAAACCATAACTTTCGGGGCCGGACATACCAATCTAGCTTATATGAGGGAGCGCCCCTTCGGGCATTTTACCCACCGATTCAAAACGCAATCAACACTTAACGGCATTACTATGGCTTTTGTTTGAATGATTACAGTTAAGGATTGGTCACGATTGCATCCACACACTCAAAAGTTGGAATCCAACTTGCAAAGCACATAACAGAAAGCATTACAGGAAAATGCTGCTCCTTTGAATTGTCTCACATGAAAATTAAATCCAAAATAAGCGCCAAAACTTTGAACAGTGATTTCACCCTAGGAATAATCATAAATAAACCTGTATTACCTAATTTTGAATTTCTGTTTACTTTCTGTTCTATCACGTTTTCAGTTTCAGAGAAGCTAAAGCCCCTTAGGACGTGGGAGTTAAAGCGGTTTAACTTCCTGTCGTCATATCAAGTAAAATCCGGCTTGAAAATATATTCAGTGATCTAGAAGGAATTCAAGATTACTGAAGTTTAGCTATGGGGAAATTGTGTAGCCCTCTGTGAATGTTCATACTGTTTAGCTAGTATCATCGACTGTTGAGTTATGTCCATGTCCATGAAACCAAACCCTTCAACATTCGCAAAAACTTAGTTTTTATTACGCATGCAAAAAGAATGATAGTTTTCTGCCTTCGCAGAACTAACAAGAAAGAACACCTCTAGAAAATCATAAGTAAAACTGAGAATTAGCAGTCACAAACTTCGGATTGAAACAAAACACTTGGTCAAATGCAGATTTCAGTCCTTATGACATTGTTATGACCGACCAACTCACGGTTTCCAGCATAAAATAAGTAGGTAGGTAGGTAGGTAGGTAGGTAGGTAGGTAGGTAGGTAGGTAGGGAGGTAGGTAGGTAGGTAGGTAGGTAGGTAGGTAGGTAGGTAAAGTATTTTTATACACGCTAAATCCTCGAGGGAATTGGGGGTGGGGGTGGGGGTGAGGGGGGGGGGGGGGGTCCAAACTGAAAGTCAAAGAGTAATAGCTCGACCCGATCATCATCATCATCATCATCATCATCATCATCATCATCATCATCATCATCATCATCATCATCAACATCATCATCATCATCATCTATTGATCATCATACAAGTCGGGAAGGGGTTTGGAACTCTGAACCGCCGTCCTAGATCCTCCTAGAGGACATGCATGTTTTGGATTCAGCATAGATGGTTGAAATAGAATAGGCTTCTTCTCAGTCTGTCAACTGAAAGGCTGAGAAACGAATATTCTTTTCAACTGAATGCTGAGTAATCCCGTCTTAAATAATCAGTTCATCTATTGAAATTTTCCCATATTTGCATAAGTTCACTGGTTGTAGTTGAAAAATATAAAATTTCAAACAAAAATTGAACAGTTATTCATTCAGACCCTCAATTTGAAAGGATTTTTGAGAATTACCTAACTTTAAACTGCATTAGAATTTAGCATTAGCTCTATTTCGAAGAAATCTATTTAACGCTATGTATTGATCACGAGGTACCCATATGTTATCTGTTCTTGTCACAAGAACGCTACTGTGGACAAAACATTCGTAACTTCTAAACTTTGAAATATTTTTATGGAAAGCTCTAGAGACATATCTTTCATTTCTTAGTTACAAACGGAACGGACTTCGAGAAAAACCGGGTGTTTATTTTTGACTTAGTGGACTAGAAGCACTCTATGAGGAGTATCCTTTCCTGCTTTTAACCAAAATACTATAGAAATTCGTCATCTGGAAATGTGGAGCGACGTAAGCATTGCTGTTTCTAGGAGGCTGGTTCATGGCGCCTTCATGAATGTGAAGATGTGAAAATCGCTGCTGTTCGCTCATCTGCAACAGTATAGAGATAAAGGCTTTGGTGCAACTAATTGTCAGTAGTTATAATTATTACCTTCGTGTGTTTAAAAAGTTCGCACGGAAAGAAATCGTTAATTGGGTCTCTAGGTTGTCACTTGGGTGTCATGTATGCTACCGTAACAGCACAAGTACGAAGGATTCCACCTGCCAGTCTTTAAGCCCCGGCACCATTGTGAAAATTCTTTTTACTGGTCTCCATACATTTCATTGAGTACTGAATTTGGAGAACTTGTTTAAACAAGACAATTCTTCTTTGGTGATTATTTCCTTAATTCTTATGACCTGTATTTGTGTTAATGCACTTACTTGATGAGGAGAAATTGATGATGACCACTGTTAGGGCTTAAAGGGTTAATTCCAGACTTCTGATCTTGTTGCCCTAACACCTTGTGTTATGTTAGTACTCAGGTTTTAAAATTAAAAGAAATTGAATTTCTGCTGATGAATATCCTATACAAAGCATATTTTTGGGGGGAGAAATGTTTTTGAAGGAACTTGGGAAACTCATATCTGTTGTGGAATTAGGTCTGTATTCTTACCTCTTTCTGGTCTTTTAAATTCGCTTTCCTGCACTCTTTATGTATAACAAATACCAAAACCACTAGCACAACAAGTAAAACTGCTGTAATGGTGATGGAGATCCACACTACCTTGGAAACGCCAGTTGAGTGTGAAGTGTCTCCTAAGGATAAAAAGAACAACATAAAGACCGGTTTGCGTAATATCGCCATGATCACTAGGAAAAGGGCTTATATGCAGTCAGGTGAAAACAAGGCTATTCAATATAATATTGTACTCCTCATATCATTACAGCTCAAGTCTTCTGTGGACACGGCCTTTTCACAAGGCAAAGGAAGAAGAGCTTATTGGAATCTGTTGAAAAAGACGACTTATTTTCAACACCTGACTTGGCTTCATACCATGTTACTGTTTACACGGAAAACAAATTGGGCCTTTGTTGTATTATTCTGTGAAACAGAATCTTGAAAATGATTCGTTCTACAACAAACAAACTTACCTTTTATGATTAGCACTGCGTCACTCGAGGTAATATGACAGAAGTCTAATATGAGACTATTATGACCAAGTCCAATATGGACACGACCTTTTCACAAGGTGAGCAAAGGAAAAAGAGCTTATTGGAATCTGTAGTCATGGAAGACCTTCAACAACTGACTTGACTCCACACCATGTTATTGTTTACATGGAAACCAGTTAAAGTTGAACTGGGTCTGTTGTATTATTCTTGTACTGCCCTTGTGTGAAAAACAGAATCTCGAAAATGTTTCTTTCTGTAACAAACAAACTTACCTTTTATGATGAACACTGCCTCCCTCGAGGTAACATTTCCCATGGAGCTTGTTGCCTGACAAGAATAATTGCCACCGTTTTTAATCTCAACTGCATCAATCTTGAGTACAGAGGTAGTATTTTCTTGTCCTTGGTAGGATTTACCTTCCCCGTCCACGTTTGCAAGTCCATTTTTCAGCCACGTAATCTTTGGCACCCAACAACCTTTAAAAGCGCACGTGAACACAACGTGATCACCGGGTGAAGCTGTGACACTTTCAGGGTGAAGGTAGAAGGACGTCTTATTACATTCACGTACAGTTTCTGTTGAAAATCGTAAATTGTGTGATGTAACTAACCAAGTAGCCCATACCGCTTGAGTTTATTGCCTAGTTTCAGAAGCATGGAGCAACTAGAAAAACTGATACCTCCCCTCCCCCCCCCCCTCCACGAAGTGTCGGCCAATCAGAAAACACCTTATCTCACCGTTTCGCATTCCAAAAAATCATGCGTCCATCTTGCTTTTGTCCCATCTTGAATTCATGCGTCCATCTTGCTTTTGTCCCATCTTGAATTCATGATCCCATCTTGCTTTTATCCCATCTTGAATTCATGATCCCATCTTGGTAGTAGAGAAAACCTTGGACTTGTTTAAGCACAAAACACGCAAAAAAGTAATTGGTGTTTTATGCAACCGCCACAGCTTCAACCATCAACAGTCCGCTGTTAAGTTGAGCCACCGAACACCACACTTCAAAAAACATCAACATGCATCATTGCTTTCGATCGTTCAAAACTCTTTACTGCATTTCTACTTAGCAATGATTTATTTATTTGTTTATTTAATTATGATTTAATATTTATTCAGGAGCACCTTATTAACAAAGGCTATAGTTTAAATAGATTCCCGACTAAATAAAAAACTACAATATACACAAAAGTTACAAAACACACGTAACGTAAAATGGAATAATATATACATACAACTACATATCAACGAGGAGGAAGAAAATGGCCTTTGAGATGATGCTTACCTTTGATCTGTGGTTTCAAAAGATCTGTTTTAAAAATGAACTAAGCGACAAGTGAAAATTGATTCTTATTTCGCTTTAAAATTAATGTTGCCCTAGAAGATCTCTTCCAGCCCACTACGTTTCTTGCCTCGCACCAATAGATTCCTTCATGAAGTGTTGTGACGGATTTCAAAGGTAACAACGAGGCACCCTTCACTCCTACAGTATTTTTCCTGGACACAGGAAAACCATCTTTATACCATTTGACAACAGGACGAGGAATGGCTGTTGCTTCACAGGTCATAGTCACTTTGCTTCCGGGAGAAACACCCATCTCATTTACTGGGTTAATTGTGAAGCTTGGTGGCGCTGGCTCTAAAATGAAAACGTGGTCAGTAAAAACTGTGGTTTTAAGGCTGATTTAAGCGTTTATAGACATATAAGCACAAGCATAATGATTAGCACAATCTTTCAGACTAGCTTCTTCATCGTTGACGTAGTATTGTATCCAATACGGTTGGCCATAGTACAAATGATTTCCATAATTTTCTTTTGACGCATTGCTGGTGCAAATGATTGTTACGTTGCAGCCAATGGGCAGGATGTGTTCATCCGGGAATTCAAGAGTGATTATTTCCAAAGTTGGTGCAAACGAAAATGAATAAAGAGAAACCGCCACTGGTCAGGCTATAATTCGAGCAGTTCATACAAAACGGCGGACTGAATGACTGACTGACTGACCAGCCAGCTAAATAAAATTATGACAAAAGGAATGAATAATTTTTTTGTTTAATATTGAGAATCTGTTCATGTTCTCTAAGGCTTCCAGGTTCTAGTTCGTTATTGTACTATACGTACCTTTATGCTGCGATTTAACTGAGACACAGGCAGCACTTGTTGCGTCGTGGAAGCTAAGAACTAAACCGACAATCAACAGCATAATACAGTATGTTCTGCAACTTGTGTTACGCACCTAAAATGAGATAAAATGAATTAAGGAATGTAAGTATTTATGGATATCAGTACAAAAAAAAAATTCCCCATCTGTTAATGACTACCGGGTTGCACCCAATTAATTTTTTCAATTCCTTTTTTTTAAAGTTAAATGATCATGTTATGTTTTGCATATGATGCATTTGATTTGTTTATTCACCGTCTTGGGATACAATACGAACTCCAGACTAAATGCTTTGGCGATACTATATGATTCGATTGCCTTTCTAAGGAAAAATATTACTGAATGACAGTTCGCTTTTAATTAGTACTTTTCCTTCCATGTGTAAGCTGAAAGTTAACCAGGATAAATTTTACAGGAATATGAAATAAAACAAAATTTGGCTTTTCGCTTTGTTAAAACTTGCTTAAATATAATCATAGTTACTTGAGGGACTGGTTATGAAACTTTGCAAGTTTCAAAGGCCTTAACAAAGGTGCTGCAATTTATGTTGAAAGTACTAACGACAGTGCACAATCTTTTGTTTTACGTTCGCACACTATGGCTGAATAACTTAAGAGTGACATTCTTATTGGTTGGTTGCTCATGCAAAATTCAAAACCTATTGTTGTTTGTGCACCTTCAAGGCTAAAAACGGTAACAAAAACAAAACAAAGGACTTAGCTGAGCTTCATAACCAGATTCTTTTATTAACTATGATATAATGAAAGGAGATTGTAAGACCTCTTGTTCGAATAAGTTTTAAGGTATTCCTCGAGGCTAATTTCAACATTTTCCGTTTATTTTTATGTAAAAATTCTGTAGAAATATTTGTTCAAACATGTTCATATTAACACAAACATTGAAAGCAAAAAAGGAAGGCAAACCGATTAAGTTATTCAATTATCGATTTTGCCTGTTAAGTACCTCGTTAAACTTATGTCATATTAACGTTAAATCTACCAATTCAACTACCGGTTCATTAGGTTTAGTTAGCTCTTGCAGGCTTAATGGCCCACCACGAATAGGTCACCATTTACTGAAACTAACATGATAGCTTATAATAGAACAAAAATTCGACCGAAATATGCCAGTGATATATTCTGTGGCTTCCGTAATGAAATGAAAAACCATTTTATTTTATAATATGGTAATGACGACCTACAATAATTTATTTTTAATAGAGTCATGTAAACTGTATTAAATCAATCTGCAAAATATGATTAGAAACACCTTCAAGCCATAAAGAGTTTATAGAGACTTTACAAGATCCCAGCGTGCAGCTACTAATTAATTTATCACCAAACGATATGATAAACACAAAAAGAAAAAGTAGTATAAAATATAAAGAACACCTTACGATTACTATTCATCGAAGATTTTTATCCTAAACTTTAGGACCATTGAGGGTTACCCATGCCTTCCATATCACAAGCCTTGTGCTACTTTGCTCCGTGCTATGAACGTATTCATTTATTTTCAGCGATGTTTTTCGAACGCGTGCGGTTCCGTGAATCAGCACCTATACTTGCAAAACGTATCGAATATTATTATGCCCCTTTCGCCAGAAGACACCTGTTATTCAATGTCATGACAACGGTTTCTTACAAACACCTATTTTACTTTTTCAATGTCATGACAACGGTTTCTCACACCGACTTATAAGCCAGTGAACAGCAAAGTTATTGACACTAAGGAAAGCAAAACAACTGTGCGCAAGATAGTTTGCGGATGTACATGCCTGCAATTTTTGTTAATTTTCTTCTTAAAAAATCACTGACATTGTTCTTGACATTATTCTTATGAACTTGAAAATACTAGGTTGTCGCATCAACCGGGCGTTTTAACAGTAGAGTCGGTTTTAGATTACGAGCAGTCTCACTTTCCACTCAGGGACTGGAGTCGAGCAAAAAGAACACGCGAGCGAGTGCGAGAATGCGTGTAACGTGACGCACGTGTGTAGTGAGCCGCCTCACCCTCCTTTACTTGCTGCTAAACAAGCGCGCGCGACACCTTTCCACGTGGCAGGTGATTTTCGCCCGCGTGTTCTTTCTGCTCGACTGAGCCCGTGAACAGAGAGAGACACTGCTCGTAATGTCCCCTTGCTTTTAATTTGTGCCCTCAACTATCTAGAAAGAGACTGTCCGTAGTCTCATAAACGATAAAAAATATTCAACGATCAAGATCTACCGATACGGTCCTGTTAATTCCTGTCCAGAAAAATAGCTAAACGAAGGATGTTCATGATGGCGTTTTTATTTTAAGTTCACACGTAGTGATGTGCATATTGTCTCACATAGTTAAGACCAGTTAAAAGGAAAAAGTCTGAATATTACGAGTGTCAAATTGCGGTGTAAAACTAAATCGTCGGAAAGCGTATATTTCTTCCCGTAATACGAAACCCACAAGAAAAGGGCTCCATACCCGCCGCTAATTGCATTTGGAAGAAATCTCGAAACTCTCTATACCGGTGTTTATTCATTTGATTATTAGAAGTACAACTACGATATGGTGTTCATTAATGGTATTCAACTCCGAATTTTAAGGCGTTTTTGTTTATTATTATTTTTTCAGGCTCTCGTTACAATCCACGTACTCATTACTTGATTCATCGGTAGGCCATAATTGCAATTAAACAGTTAATATTTATTTATTCACTTTAATTCTAGGAGGCGGTGTGCATTTCACGATCAATTCTCCCTCGCTAATCTTCCCGTCAATTCGCGTGCACAATTCAATTTCGTGACATCGCGATGGAACGACTGTTATTCTTTGCCCATCGAGGAACGTTCATGGTGAAGTGCCGGATACCTGAGACCATGCATGTAGCTGTGCATCAGTATTAGACTACAACGAAGGAGCTAACGATTGGCGAATATAAGCAACGTCGATAAATATTATTTGACGTTTTGTCAGGGATTGAACGGAAATGCTCAAGTTAACCATGAATTTCTTTGCGTAGGTAAAATCTTGCCACTCAGACTATGATGGCTGTTTTTATCCAGTATTTGATATCCTTTAATATTAAACAAACCAATTTCTGCAATTTTTTATAAAGTCAGTACCGCACTGTTAATAACCAAAGCAAAAGCACTCCAATGAGTGCCTAAGGTCAGTTGGATGAAAAACGTCAAAATTTAATGCAAACGATTAAAGATGAATGGCTTCTGCCACCGCTGCACGAAAGCCTTCCCAAGAGCTTTTCTTTGACTGATCACGTCCATAGGGAGGACTCACGACAGTATTTAATAACACCACAGCACACCATACATGGTTTGACTCTGGCAATCAAGAAGGTACATAAAATGTCCATCCTTTAACAGAGAGTTCTAAAATGTCGTCAAAATATCAACAGGTCATCGAAATCGAACTGGGTGACTTAAAGGCCGAGGAAACAAATTGGAAATAAAAGTGGAAGTCGTACAGTCGTACATGCCGCAGCCAATATACTAACCAACTTTGCTTGATAAAGAAGAGGATAAAACCTACCTAATTGATGTCTTATTTAATCCATATTCTTGTTGTATTGTGACCTGTTTATTTACATTTTATTTTTCTCGTGATCGTTCGACGTTGTTGCCGTGAACTAGGAGACAGTTGCAATAGCGCGTAGTTAATGCACGCGATTACCTTCGTATGCGTGACATTTAATTGTCTTTTCCGGTCTTAAAACTTCCTGTGGCAACTTCGATACCACACGTGTCCGCAAACTCGCCATAAAATGGACCAACTAGGGGGAGAGAAAAAAAAAAGTCGAAACAAAAATTAAAGCAGAATAAATAAACACCTCATGAATTATTGCCTCGTTTCATACTTCTTTATTCTTTTTTAACAATCAAGCTTCGACCGGAAATTTTTGACGACGAAATCGGTCCAATACATCTAGTGGTTGCTAATATTTTTTCACTGAAATTTTAATATGGTTAGTTAATGTATTTCCGCTGTTTTTAACTGAAAATAAGGCTATGGAGTATATTTCGTGTTTTAAATGAGCTACTCAGCGCTTTGTCCAAACTGACAAAGCAGGAAAATATATGGAGAAACGAACTTTTTATTGATGGTTATTTCACACTTTATTTATTTATATCACACTTGAAAGGACAACAGGAACACGCAGTTACTGTTCGGTAGTTCGAAAGTTGGAAAAACGTGTACATTATATCATAATAAACAGTACCACAGTAAAGCACTATTGCTCAAAAGCTACAAATTAACCAGTCCAACGTTAGCATTTCACCAGGGAAGGGGGTACTCCCTGAAAAATATGGGTGGGGATGGGCTACCCACTCCTTGGAAACTAATTGCCCTATTTCAGACCAAAGTACACGATTTTCCCTACCCTATTTTAGACCTGATCCAAAATTCGATGCACTATGTCAGACCTGCCCAGTTGTGCAGACATTTAACAACGGCTTCAAATTTCTGATATTAGTCAAAACACACTTCTCCGGAAGAAAATAATAAAAGCAAGGAGGTTCTTTTAAAAACCATACCTAATTCCCAACCAGATCGCACAAACCCTATTTCAGACCAAAATGGTCAAAATCTGTATCATATTTCAGAGTAAAACGGCACGAAAACCATAACTTTTGGGGCCGGACATACTTATCTAGCTTATATAAGGTAGTACCCCCTCCGGGCATTTCACCCACCCATTCAAAACGGAATCAACACTTAACAGCAGTACTATGGCTTTTACTTGAAATGGTCACACTTAAGGATTGGTCACGATTGCATCCACAGGCTCAATAGATTGAATCCAACTTGCAAAGATAATAAACAGCATTACAGGACAGTACTGCCCGTTTGAATTGTCTCACATGAAAATTTAATCCAAAATAAGGACCAAAATTTAAACAGTTGTTTGACCCTGGGAATAATCATAAATAAACTGTCTTGTATTACCTAAACTTGAATTCCTGTTTACATTCTGTTCAATCACGTTCTCAGTTTCCGAGAAGCTGAAGCCCTTTAGGACAGGGGATTTAAAGCGGTTTACCTTCCTGTCGTCATATTAAGTAAAATCCGGCCCGAAATATATTCCACGATCTGGAAGCAATTCAAAGTTAACAGCTGAGGTTTAGCTCTGACGAAATTGTTTAACCCTAGTGTCACGTTATTCGTGTAGACGAACACATGCAGCTCGATGCAAGAATAACAGTGAAAAAACCGAATGAGAGCGAGGAGGCTCCGAGCGATCATGTGTCTTCTGTGACGTCACAGAATATGCTTGCCACGCCGGTCACGCTACACCCTTGCGCTACACCTTAAACATTGTGCATTCTGTGAATGCTCATACTGTTCAGCTAGTTTCATCAACTGTTGATTTACGTCAATGTTAGAGTCCTTGGCTAGCGACAGAAGTAGATAAGACACTTGACAAAAATAGCGCTTAGTACGTCTATTTCCTTACTACGACTTCAAGAGAGTTGTTAGTTTAAGGGTGAAAATTTTCTTAGCACTCTCTCTATTCAATGTTGTACCACTGCAAAAGTCAACGTCTGTGGAACAAATCAAACAACATTGTTTGGGGGAAGGGACGGGGATAACGCACAGAGTGGGGATTAAATAATGCTACTTGACTGTGAAACTGAAAAAAATATTTCACATCAGTAACTTGAAAGGACACTTGTCAAATGCAGATTTCAGCCCTTCTGACCAACCATCTCACGGTTTCCAGCAAAAAATAGGTAGCTAGATAGGTAGGTAGGTGGGTAGGTAAACTATATTTATACACAGTAAATACTCAAGGGAATTGGGGATGCGGGTGTGGGGGGGTCCAAATGACAACTTCAAAGTCAAAGAGTAATTAAGTTCGACCAGCTTATAACCAGCTTTATATATTATTCGATAAGATTTGACTCCTGGTATACTTGCATTTGGCCTATTGATGATGATGATGATGGTGATCATCATCATCATCATCATCATCATCACCATCATCATCATCATCATCATCAGTTCATCTCGTGAAATTTTTCCATGTTGCCGCAAGTGTTCACTGGTTATAGTTGAGAAACATCAACTTTCAAATACAATTGAACAGTCATTCATGCAGACCCTCAATTTAAAAGGATTTCTGAAAATTATATAACTTAAAATTGCATTAGAATTTAGTATTAGCTCTATTGAAAGCTACATATTGATCATGAGGAGCCCATATGTTATCACAAGAACGCTACTGTGGACAAAACATTCTCAACTCCTAAACTTTTAAATATTTTTAAGGAAAGCTCTAAAGACGTATCTTTTATTTCTTAATTAGTTATAAAGGGAACGGACTCCAAGAAATCTCTGGGTGTGTGTTATTGACTTAGTGGACCAGGGGCACTGTATGAGGAGTATCCTTTCTTTTCTTTTAACCGAAAGACTACAGAAAGTCATTCTTCATTCCCCACTGTCATTCTCGTCCCATTCCCCACTGTCATTCTCGTCCCATTCCCTACTGCCATTCTTGTCATCTGGAAATGTGGAGCGACGTAAGCATTGCTGTTTCTAGGAGGCTGGTTCATGGCGCCTTCATGAATGTGAAGATGTGGAAATCGCTGCTGTTCGCTTATCTGCAACAGTTTAGTATAATTACTTGTCAGTAGTTATTACCTTCGTGTGTTGAAAACGTTCGCACGGCGGAAAAAAAATGTTACTTGAGTCTCTAGGTTGTGACTTGAGTGTCGTGTATACTACCATAACAGCATAAGTAGACATCGTACGAAGGATTCCACCTGCCAGTCTTTAAGCCCAGGCATCATTATGCAAATTCTCCTTACTGGTATCCGAATATTTCATTGAGTACAAACTGGGAGAACTTTTTTTAAACCAGACAATTCTTCTTTGCATGGTGATTATTTTCCTTAATTCATATGACCTGTATTTTTGATAATGCACTTACTTGATGAGGAGAAATTTGATGGTGATCACTGTTATGGCTTAAAGGGTTAAATGCCAGCCTTTTCGTTACCCTAACCCCTTGTGGGATGTTATTATTCAGGTTTTACAGTTAAACAAAATTGAATTTCTGCTGATGAATATCCTATACAAAGCATATTTTGGGGGCCAGAAATGTTTTAAGGAATTTGGGAAACTGATATCTGTTGTGGAATTAGGTCTGTATTCTTACCTCTTTCTGGTCTTTTAAATTCGCTTTCCTGCACTCTTTATGTATCACAAATACCAAAAGCACTAGCACAACGAGTAAAACTGCTGTAATGGTGATGGAGATCCACACTACCTTGGAAACGCCAATTGAGTGTGAAGTGTCAGCTTAGGACAAAAAGAACAACATTAAGACCGATTTGCGTAATCTCGCCATGATCACTAGGAAAAGGGCTTATATGCGGTCAGGTGAAAACAAGGCTAACAATATAATACTTTCACTCCTCATATCATTACAGCTCAAATCTTATGTGGACACAACCTTTTCCCAAGGCGAGCAAAGGAAGAAGAGCTTAATTTGGAATCTGCGGAAAAAGACGACTTATCTTCAACATTTAGCTTGGCTTCACACCATGTTATTGTTTACACGGAAAACAAATTGGGCCTTTGTTGTATCATTCTGTGAAACAGAATCTTGAAAATTATTCGTTCTGCAAGAAGCAAACTTACCTTTTATGATGAGCACTGCCTCCCTCGAGGTAATATGACAGAGGTCTAATGTGACTATTATGACTGAAGTCTAATATCATGAGACACGACCTTTTCACAAGGCGAGCAAAGGAAGAAGAGCTTATTGGAATCTGTAGTAAAAGAAGACCTTCAACAACTGACTTGGCTCCACACCACGTTACTGTTTACGTGGAAACCAGTTAAAGTTGAATTGGGTCTTTGTTGCATTGTACTGCCCTTGTGTGAAAAACAGAATCTCGAAAAGGTTTCTTTCTGTAACAAACAAACTAACCTTTTATGATGAGCACTGCCTCCCTCGAGGTAATATTCCCTTTGGAGCTTGTTGCCTGACAAGAGTAATTTCCACCATTGTTAATCTCAACTGAATCAATCATGAGTACCGAAGTAGCATTTTCTTGTCCCTGGTAGCCGGATTTACCTTCCCCGTCCACGTTTGCAATTCCATTTTTCAGCCACATAATCTTGGGCACCGAACAACCTTTGACAGCGCACGTGAACACAACGTGATCACCGGGTGAAGCTGTAACACTTTCAGGGTGAAGGTAGAAGAACGTCTCATTACATTCAAGTACAGTTTCTGTTGAAAAACGTAAATCGTAACCAAGTAGCCCATACCGCTTGACTTTATCACCTAGTTTCAGAAGCATGGAGCAACTAGAAAATTGATACCCTCCCCCCCCCCCCACGCTCCACCCCTGAAGTGCCAGCCAATCAGAAATATTATTAATGAATAACCTTATCTCGTCCACTTCCCTTTCGGCTATGAAAGAATTCATGCGTCTCATCTTGCTTTCGTCCCATCTCGAATTCATGCTCCCATCTTGGTAGAGAAAACCTGTGACTTGTTCAAGCACAAAACACGCAAAAAAGTAATCGCTGTTTATGAACCGGACCCACAGCTTCAACCATCAACAGTCCCCCGTTAAGTTGAGCCACCGAACACCACTCTTCAAAAAGCATCAATATACATCATTACTTTCGATCGTTCAAAACTCCGGTGACTGCATTTCTTCTTAGCAATGATTTATTTGTTTGTTTGTTTAATTATGATTTAATATTTATTCAGGGACACCTTATTAACAAACTAGGCTATAGTTTAAAAAGATTCCCGACAAAAGATATAAATACAATATACACAAAAAGTTACAAAACAGACGTAACGTAAAATGGAATAATATATACATACTAGTATACATCAACGAGGGGGAAGAAAATGGCCTTTGAGATGATGCTTAGCTTTGGTCTCTGAATTCAAAAGATCTGTTTTACAACTGAACAAAGCGACAGGTGAAAATTGATTTTTACTTCGTTTCAAAATTAACGTTGTCCTAGAAGATCTCTTCCAGCCCACTACGTTTCTTGCTTCGCACCAATAGATTCCTTGATGAAGTGTTGTGACGGATTCCAAAGATAAGAACGACACCATGCCCTTCACTCTTACAGTATTTTTCCTGGACACAGGAAGACCATCTTTATACCATTTGACAACAGGACGAGGAATGCCTGTTGCTTCACAAGTCATAGTCACTTTGCTTCCGGGAGAAACGATCATCTCATTTACTGGGTTAATTGCGAAGCTTGGTGGCGCTGGCTCTAAAATGAAAACGTGGTCAGTGAAAACTGTGGTTTTAAGGCTGATTTAAGCGTTCATAGACTTATGAGTGCGAGCATAATGATTAGCTGAAGCTTTTTATACTATAAGTCTAAGCCAATTATTAAGAAACAACTGAGACATCTTGATATGGGATTATTTTGTTAAAAAATTGTAGGGGGGTTGGTCAAGCACTTAGGTATCCACGGCTCATAAAAAAAGGCATTTTTACTTAAACGTTGCAAAACGTGTATAACGCTACTTATATCTCATTACCATGGATGTTGCAAATGTAAGTTCCGCTGGTGTACAGATCATTAGCAGGTTGTATTTGTGCTATTGTAGTACACGCCTTTAGGCGTGTCTCCAGGGAATCCGTGATTGGATAGTTCTGGTATTTAAGGTTCTGCAAGAGTTAATCGATTCCTCTCGCTCTCGCTTTCCACTCTGGCGTTTGCTTTTGATATTACTGAAAGGGAAATGACTGCGCCAGGACAGGAGTCGTCTTTAGAAGAAGCTGTTTTGTCGGGTCAACAAGAAGCGCCGAACCCTCAAGGACAGCGTCGAGAAGCCTTCCGAAGTCCGAAAGTTAGTCGCTGAAGGACAGCACCTAATCAAGAAGCGCTAAAAATTAATAAAAATCGCCGATAAAGAAGGTTGGCTCGTAGTTCAAGAGTACGAATCCGATGATCTTGCCGCCGACTCAGAAGATGAGAAAAAGCTTCGCAAGGCGAAAGTCGCAGCCAAAAGAAAAACAAAAGAGGCGAAATGCTGCTATGCTGTCAAGAAGTTTAAATCTACTAGTGATTCTCAGCTTTCTCGCAGTAAGGTCTTTTATCTTTGTACTTTGTGAAGTCTCGCGTGGTTGGATTGCGTGAGCATCCACCCATCAAGCTGTTGTGATTATGTTTTCTACAGTATTTAAGCGGAAAATATTTTACGTTCGTTGGAGCGTAGCGAATTAGAACGTAAGCTTAGTAACCATTTCCTCACTTAGTTTTTCAGAAGCAATCGGCAATACCAGAACGAAGATCAGATTGAGGTATAGAAGGGTGCAGTTTGGAGCAAACGCAAAGACATGTTGTGGATCGCACATAAATCTTTACTGTCAGCTTCTCAAAGTTCACATCTAAGGTGTCCCTGGTAGTGTGTGAACTTTTCACAATACTTCTGATTTCCGTACTTGTTGTCTTCTTTTTCCTTGATTACCCCTCCCAAATTTCGCGATTTCTCGGCTTTGTGGTTTCTCAAAGTACCATTAAAAACTGTCTTCGATGGTAGCCCTATCGAGCGAGCGAGAAAACAGTGGATTTCAGTACGCACGAGTGACAACTATGTACAAAATGTTTGGAAAGTAACACTCTGTATAAGACGTCACGAAAGGAACGGTGAAATAAGCTGATCGCTGATTGGGCACAAAAAATATAATGCCCCCAGGTTTGTGCTCAATCAGAAGCGAGAAATCAAACAGGCTATTGAACTAGTCCGTTCCCTCCCGTCCTGTAAACTTTCGCTCCTACCATGCTTCAGCTCGCACCTATTTCGACCGTTTTATCTGCCTCTCGCCCCGGACTATCTGCCCCTGGGTCTCCGAGGATAGATAAATTGGGTTACATTTTATCGTGGGCTTTTACAGTTTGTTATGGGTGTATAGCTTCAAAAGATCGAATCATCAATTTCAAGTGCATAGCTTTTCGGCTGCTCTCATTTCTTTTTCGCAGTGCCGTAGCTCACAACGGCACCGCGAAAAAGAAATAAGAACAGCCGAAAAACTATGCACTTGAAATTAGCAGCTGCGTTTGAGCTTCGCGCCAATTTCAATTTGTACAAATTGACGACACGAATACGCAGCCAGGCTCCTAAGCGCTATCCAAATGGCGGCGCCCAATGACGAAGTTTTTGCTTCTTTGGAGAGGAATTTCATTGGGATCGGATGCACTAAGGAAGCTCAAACAACGGTCAGTATCTTAACTCAGTGTGGTCTTTTTATTGGTGAGTACAACAAATATACACTTTCTGGAGTGACCGTCTCCGTTAATGAGAGAACAATTAAACAAGCAATACATTTGGTATTCAAACTTTAATTCTTTGCTGTACCATAACACTTTAACAGACTTCAGAAAACAGCTGACTCTTCGCGAGGTCGCCGCTTGAGCCCTTGCGAAACGACGTCTGAGGAACGAGCGCAGAAATTCCATACTGATGACGTGCACTACCCAGTTCTTGGTAGTGCTTCTGATTGGTTATGCCACGAGGGAATTTTCTTTCACCCAATCAGAAGCACTTCCAAGGTCTGGGTAGTGCACGTCATCAGTATGGAACTTCTGCACTCGTTACTTAGACGCCGTTTTGCGAGGGCTCAAGTGGTGACCTCGCGAAACGTCGGCTGTTTTCTCAGGCTACGATAGTGCGATCTTCATTTTTTCGCTCAGAGATTGCGAAAACTTTTTAAGGATTTTTGCATCGTCATGATTTGTTTTTCATGTTTCGCATTACAGTTTGTTGACCTTTGTAAAGCCATAAACGTGTACTGCAAAGGTTGATGAAGTGCTTACCTCTAAATTCCAAGGTAAGTGTACCAACAGTACCAGACATTTGATTATAAGCCCAACAGGAGTAATTTCCGGAATCGTTCTTTGCCGCATTTTGTATTGAAAGCGCGCATACTTTGCTGTCCTCACTATCAACGTGTCCGTCACGCCCCCCGCACACTTTGAAAATAGGCGTTCATCGTTGAAATAGTATTGTATCCAATACAGTTGGAAACAAATCCAATGTTCTAAGCTTAAGTGGTCAAAAAAAGAAGAAAAACAAAACAAAAGAAAACAAAATGACCACCCACCATAGTGTGAAAGACTAAAGAGCAACTCCCTTGAGAAATCGAGTTAGTGACAGCCTATTGCATGTAAATAATAAAAGCTTTAATCTTAATTACGGAATATGTGGATGTAACGGAGCTTACCTCTAAAATCCAATTTTAATGTGCCCTCTGTACAGGTCAGCTGATTGTGAGCCCAGCAGGTGTAATTACCAGAATCTTTCTGTGTGGCATTTTGGATCGAAA
Organism: Siderastrea siderea; assembly: GCA_964030785.1. NCBI lineage: Eukaryota > Metazoa > Cnidaria > Anthozoa > Scleractinia > Rhizangiidae > Siderastrea > Siderastrea siderea. Next base: position 7,790,159 of record OZ034973.1, read on the forward strand.
ACGTACAAACTTTACTGTCCTCGCTGTCCACGTCACCATCACGTCCTCCACAATCTTTCAACGTAACTACTTCATAGTTGAAGTAGTACTGCACCCAATACGGTTGACCAAGGTAAGGAGGACCATAATTTTCTTTTGAAGCATTGCTGGTACAAATGAGCGTTACGTTGAAGCCAGTGGGCAGGATATGTTCATCCAGGAATTCAAGAGTGTTTATTTCCAAAGTTGGTGCAATCGAAACTGAATAAAAGGAAACCGCCACTGGTCAGGCTATAATTCGACCAGTTCATACAAAACGGCGGACTGACTGACTGAAATTGGGCCAAGCTAGCTAGCTAAATGAATTTTTACAGAAGGAATGTATAAATTCTTGAGTGAATGAATGTCTGGAAGGTTGAATGGACGAATGCTGAGTTGGATGGATGTCTGGGAGAATGCCAGGCTGGATGAATGGATGTTTGGCTGGCTGGCTCGCTGGCTGGATTGCTGGATTGCTGGGTGGATAAATGGGTCGATAGGTGGATGTATTGCTGGCTGGTTGGATGTTGGATAAGTGGATGGCTGGCTGGCTGGGTGGATGGATAGAATTTATAGTAATGATTGTCATCCATAGTCAGGGACCAGTCATTATTTATCGCCTGGGGTGGGTCGGAGGATTTTGGTACGAAACCAACTTGAAATATCTGATCCCCCCTCAAGGAATAGTCATATTTTCATGCACTCCCCAAATGGACACCAAAATTTCTTGTACACTTCCCCGCCCCCTCCCCAACTACTTTGCTCCTTGAATACACCAATCATTTCCCTGGTCGTTGTTTGGAGGTTCTCATACTATGCTTGTGTACTTCTTCCATGTACAAATGTCTAAAACGTCTGCAGGAAACTTAAACACAAACGTATAGAACGATGAAAACAACTCTCGATTAATTTGAAACTCACAAATACAATACAGAATCATGTTTGGCAAAATGGTGGTCTGTGTCGATCCCTGTCATGCGAAATTGCAGGAAAAAAAAGCGGTGCAAAGGGCTGAACCCGGAAGTCTGGAGCGCGCCAACACAAGTTGGCAGCTATGAGAGGGGGGCGAAGACAAGATCTTGGCCGAACCGTTAAGAGGGATCCGGGGGCATGCTCCCCTGGGGATATTTTTTATGTTTGTCTTCTAAATGGGCTGGAAATGCATCTAAGACTGCCATGCGCTATGAAGCTTGTTTATATAAAATTATACTCATTACAAATGAACCAAATTTCTAAAGCTGAAGCTGTCCTGGAACAAATCTCTGGTATAAAACTCGTCATCACGCTACAAGATAAAAATTAAAGGGTCCAAATTTCAGACACGCCCCCTTTTCTGTCTTAGCTTCACTCAGTGAACCCCCTCTCGTTAAACGTGACATCAAGTGAACCTCCCAAATCCCCGGCCCCTATTCGGTTTCAATTGTCGTCTTTTATGTATACGATCGACGAGCAGAGGAAAAGGGACGATATAATCCGAAAACTGTGTTAAAACATACATAAAATATCTGTTACTATGGTTACACAAGGGCTATGCGCTGTTCTGTTTTCTGATTCTTTACGGATCATGGAATCCAGACTGGCGGGATCGGAAACTGGGTATCTCTGTCGGCGCACTTACACTCAAGTTATTGGTTTTACAATCCTTTTATTCCAACCAAAAAAATTATCCGCCATTACCCCCTATACAATACGGAAACCGCTTTCAAATGGATCTCAAGTATACTTTACATACCTGCATGTTGCGATTCCATTGGGGTACAGCGGGCAGCAACTCTTGTATCTTGAAAGAGAAAAACGAAACCGATAACCAACAGCATTGCCCAGCCTGTCCTGTTACGTATTTCACCTGGAAGTTAAAATTGAAAACTGATTGAACTGAACAGATGGACGAACGAATAAATAAACGAACGACAAGAAATAGAAGATAAGTAAAAAAAAAAAAAAATAAATAAATAGACTGCGAGTAGTCTCTAATTTTGGCGATGGTGTTTGTGTGACGGGCAAAAGACACGCGCGCGCGCGCGAAATTTCGAGGAGACGCGAAGCAGTTTATTGCTGGCGGGGTTTTTGCTTGAACGCAAATATCTCTTGCATGACGTCGTGAAATCCTTGGATTGAAAACCCTTGAAAGCATTTTTATATAAAAAAGAAAAGAGAAGAAAGGAACGCAACCGAGAGTTTGCCGGTGTATTTATGTATTACTCCGTATTTGCTGCCTTTAATGTCCGACAAATTTCTGTGTTAATGTGAGTTCGTTCACGTCCGTTCACGTCCGTTTTGCCAGCAAACCACCTGTCATTCGGATAGGAAACCCCAAATATAAAAACACGAATTCGCGTTAGTGGTCTCTATACGCTATAGATACTGACTTGTCAGCTTGGAGAATTTTTATTTAAATATCATGATGTTTAATTAAAACAATTTCATTCCATTTGAGTATCTCTTCCTCATCAACTTGATATCTACTGTGGTGTACTTTGCTGGTTATTATTAGGATGGAGTAGTTGTCGTTAACAATACGCGTCGCATGACATAGTTTGTGGCTCAAGACGTGAGCTGAAACTGATGCCTCTATCTTCTGGAAACACCGAAGAACAGCTTTCTCAGAGAAATCACATGTTACTGAACGTTTTGTTCGCTGAGAAAAAATGTGCTAAAAAAATAAACAATGATAATTATATAACTTACTTCGTTTGTTTAAGTAGAAGAGCATTGTGCCATGAGGTTTAGTAACTTTAGCCCGTTTCTCTCAAGCGTGCCCTGATGAAAGTTTGAAAACAAAAATAACTGCAAACGCGTGAATGTAAGCACGGCAGGAGGGCACTGGTCAAAAGCTTTCTTTTGAATAATAGCTAATAACGACACAGACAGAAGAAGTGAGACAGGGAAAGAAGAAGACAAAATGAATACTTATCAATTTATATATTACACCGAATTCCGGCTATCGACGCTATCCGCACAAAGAAATCATCCGACAAGCGAAATGGAATTGGTTTTATGCCTACGCTTTGTCATAATGCTAGCGGTATATAACAGTCGTTGGAAAGCGGAAAGCATTGTCCTGCGTTTTTCAGTTATTTCTTTCTTCCTTATGTAAATACAGTTAGCTACAGTTGGACCTCTCGACAACCGCGTCCTTACTCAACTGAGAGTTAACCTTTCGACAACATCCGTTCTCGTATTAAAAACTTAACGGCAATGTCAAAATGATGCTTATGGGGAGATTCCAATGCTAGGTTTACTTTACTGCATTTGTTAACATATATACCATCTCTTTACATTGTTTTCTTACCTGATCAACTGCTACTGTCTCAGTGACTTAATGAAAGCAGTTTCGCCAATTTAGAAGGGCGTATATATTTAATATATCGCCCACTCATGATAAGCTTTGCGTGACGTCTTAAAAACGTTTCCGGTTTTAAAAACTTCCTGTGTGTCAGCAATTTAAGAACAAAATTAAAGAAAAAAAAAGAAAAAGAAAAAGAAAAACATTTCATGATCAAATTTCCGTGCCGGGGGGGGGGGGGAGGGGAGAAGGTATGGGCTGAACCCCAAAAGGTATTGCCTTTTGGCTGTTTCGACTGAGCAAACTACTATAGCTAAGAATAGTTTTGGTCTATGTTTGGGGTCTGCCCACAAACCCCAAAAGGTGTTGCTTTTTGGCTGTTTTGACTGATGCGGGTAGACGAGAGAGAGGGACGTTTAGCATGAAAGGTATAACGACTTTTTAAGCTCATTTAAAACTAACTTTAACTTGGAATTACTAAGAAACAGCACTACAGAAAACGTTCCTCAATATCTCAAATTATATCGGTCAAATCGAAGGGTAACACCAGTATTTGGCTATAGTCCATACACTAAATAGTCCGTTGACTACACATAACCAAGTCATACCCATATCTCTCGCGGATCTAGTCAGCCACCCGCCGCTCCAATCTGCTAATTTAGCAAGTCTACTAGCACAGCTTTGGCTACAAAACTACTGTAAGCACTAATTGAAATCAAGTTCATTAATCATAATTAGCCACCACGAGAGAAGAGTGCTAGTATCGTTTTCCTTTTTCACAAGAGGATTCCAGGTACGTATTTTCCATAAAATATGCTTTTTTTCTCTCGTTCAAAAAATAATTGCAGGTGTTTATTCTCCATTTCCCACTGTCATCGTCACTTGGAAATGTGAGGTAACGTATGCATTGGAATTTCTCTTATGCTGGTCCATGGCTCTCTTATGAATGTCCAGGTGTGGAAATCGCTGCTGTTCGTTCATCTATAAACATGCAGAGTTTAGGAGTTAGTAATTTGAGTTGAATTTCGCCTCAATCACGTTCCCTTTGACTTTTCTTTAACACTCTCTGGTTGCAAAAACTTGACATGTGTCATTTTGTTATTTACTTAATAGAATAAAACGAAAACCGTGCAATGGTCACTTGATTGTATTCGTTTTCACACGCTTGGCGCCAAGTAATTTCTTCGAGTATTTGATTGTTTGCGTGCGCCCGTTGTGTTGCGCCAGATTGATAACTTTGAGCTACTTTAGCTTGGGTTATTAAAAATCGCTCGGAAACTGTTCTAAATTGTATAGTACATTGAAACTCGATACGGGTCACGACCACTGCCACCCGCTTATCCACCAAATGATACAGCTGTGATCTTTTCAGGTGTAGCTTCAAAACGTTTATCTGACCCTTAAAATGACCAAATTTTTATGCCACCTAGTGGTAGTGAATTAATGAATGGTAATAAAACCTTCAGCTATAAGTTGTTCGAGTGTATAGTTTGTCTGAGGAAAAACTGGAAACAAATGAGGAGAACTCTCTTAGACTACAGTACGACTGACTAAATTTAAGACCGGCAAGCTTACGTCAAAGGTGCTTGAGTGATAGTTATGTATTCTTCAGGGATGTCTGGAAGGGGGGTGGGGGGAGGTTAACCAGGTATAGCAATAGATCAGGAGCTGAATAGATCCAGTGAATTCGTACCTCTTTATTGACTTCTAAACCAGCATTCTTGCACTTCTTACGTGTTAAAAATATGAACACTACAAGCACAATAAGCAAAGCTGTTGGAATAGCAATTGAAATCCACACAGCCTTGGGAACGCCAGGTGGGTTTGATGTATCACCTCAGGGATGAAAATGGCAACCGTAAGTATGGCTTAAAATGACAATTATTTTAAGGTGTAACTATTTAGCAGTGCAATGCTAATTGGAGTTTCTGTAAATCGCTAAGAACAAGTACTACAAATCCTAGCTGATAAGAGGCTGACCAGTTCGCTATTTGCATGGCCTGACCCAGCATTTTTACCCGGGAATACTGTTAACAAGTACAGCTGGTGGTCAGACAGCAGACATGCGGTGCGAGAGCTACGGGAATACAAGTCAGTGCCTCTGAGCACCCAACCATACTGTGGTAACTATGATCAGTGGTAACGACCCTAGAAGTTGCAGCGATGATATGATAACCAGGCGGTATACATTATACTTTACCAGTGGGTGATTGACTAACTTCGGAAACTTTACCGTTTTTGGCGCGGATGAATCTACTCCACCCAAAGGCTTCTGTTGTATAAAGGTGACGCACAGTTCAACGGCCTTACTACACTGCGTTATAATTGAAGTCTACTGTTAACACACCTGTGAGTTGTTCTGAAACAAATGAACTTACCTAATATGAAGAGCACTGCCTCTCCAGAAGAAACATTTCCTATGGGGCTTGTTGCCTGGCAAGAGTAATTTCCACTGTTTTTATGGTCGACTGAATGGATCTTAAGTACAGATGTGGCGTTTTCTCGTCCTTGAAAAGACTTAGCTTTCCCGTCCACGTTTGCAATCCCGTCTTTCAGCCAGGTAATGTTCGGAAACGGACAACCTTCGATAGCGCACGTAAACACGACGTGATCACCAGGGGAGACAGTGGCACTTTCAGGGTGACGATAGAAGGACATCTCATTACTTTTTTGTGCAGTGGCTCCTTAAAATGGTAAACAGTATCACTAACCAAGTACACAATATCGCTTGTGCTTATAATAGCCTAGTTTCAGAATCTTGAAGCGACCTGCAGCACTGCTACTTCCCGCGATGCCCCCGCCCCTGAATAGTCTGCTGGGCAATTAACCCCCCCCCCCCCCAAAAAAAAAACAACAACAACAAAAAACAAAAAAAACAAAAAGCAAACAAAAAACAAAAAACAAAAAAAAAACAAAACAAAACAAAAGTAATGAATTTCCCCACCCCACTTTCCCCTCAGCACTCTAAGGCTTCACCGATATCATTGTACACAACCTGTTGGAGAAATCCTCCGGCCAGTGTGCCTTGTTTAACAAGTGTGTAGAGTCCAGGGACTGGTTAAACAAGCATCCTTAACCTTTCTAAGCACCAGTTAACATGCATGTCATGATCCGCAGTGTTTTCTGTATACTTCTCAAGGTACTACTAGTTGGGAGAATTTGATTGAAGATCAAGCCATTTTATCTTTGCTGATCATTTATTTTTTTAATTTAAATCAACATTTAGACAGGAAACATCTGATTTAGCAGTATCGCTAGATTACTAACAAAAGACAAATACCCTTTGTGCCGGTTACAACCTAGGTGTCGTGACCTGTATGTTTAAATACGAAGTGATGTTGTGAGGAGAAATTAGAGGTTTGTCACCGTTGGGTCCTAAAGGGTTATATATAAGGCGTCAGTGGATTAGGCATAGGCAGCCCAGCGTTAGGTACCAGACGTTGTGGTGTGGTCAGCTAGGCAGACTGAATACGAGCATATAAGACTCTGAAAGACGGTAAGAATTTCCAGTGGCACGCAGGGAACTATAGCAGAAACCCTTATTAATTACGTCATTCATATGCGAGACCAGAGCCCGAACAACCGACGGTCTTCTGTGGAGTCGTGCCTCTGCATTCCACGTTCCAGAAATAGCACTGACTGTAAGATACAGTGAAGTATGGTGCTTTCGATCGATCAACACCCTTTACATCGAGTCCGTCGCTTTGCTACTCAACAATGACTCAACAATGATCTGTTGAGAAAGAAGATCAAAGAAATAAAATAAAAAGAGAAATGACAACGCTTACGACGCTTCAATTTCAGTCTTGCAATTGAAGATCTCTTCCAGCCCTTTAAGTTTCTTGCCTCGCACCAGTACTCTTCTTGTTGGTCTGATGTAAAAGACTCTAAAGTAAACTGCGAGATTCCCTTCACTTCGGCGGTATTTTCCTTGGGCACAGGAATACCATCTCTATACCATGTGACCACAGGGACGGGAATGCCGAATGCTTCACAAGTCATGTTTACTTTACTTTCGGCGAAAACAACAATATCATTTGGTGGGTTAACTGTGAAACTCGGCGGCAGTGGTTCTAGAAAAAAAAATCATCATAATATCATAAAAATACTTATTGGTGATCTCAGCAATTGCATCGAAAAGCTATTTATTATTTTAGTAGCAAAACCCTTAGGATAATCTGAATTTCAAAGCATTATATGATTTATCATCAAAGGCCTTGTGCTTCGAGATCACTAATGAGTTCGCAAATCAAAACGTACATGTATTTAGCTTTCAAAAAAACATCCCAAATTGTTAACTTTTCTGACTAATTTTTGTCGTACGTCAAACCGTATATCGTTTTCAAAAAACGTGACCCGAAAATAAAAGGAAAATTAAGTACAGCTAATGGAGGTTAGACTTTTAATATGGTTTTGAATTTGAACTGATGCAGATCAAGTACATTTTGCCTTGGCTCAGTCCTGTCTTGGATATTCAACTACACCGGAGAATGTTGACAGTCCTCGATCATGTTCATTTTCAGTCTCTATCAAGAAGGCAAAAAGGACGAGGTGGCCTATATTTTTCTGAAAGTTATGGAATTCCGATTTTTTCAAAAGTAAGAAAATTTTGTAGGACTTTCGCGTATGCCATCCTTCAATGGCGTGATGAAGAGCTTACCTCTAAATTCCAAGTTCAAAGTGATCTGTGTACAGGTCATTTGATTGTGAGCCCAGCAGGTATAATTACCCGAATCCCTCTGTGTGGCATTTTGAATAGTAAATGTGCACACTTTAGAGTCCTCGCTATCACCGTCGCGACCTCCACAGTCTTTTGCCGTTCTAATGCTATCATTAATGTAAAATTGTATCCAATAGGGTTGGCCATAGTAACGATTTCCAAAATTCTCTCTTGAAGCTTTGCTGGTACAAATGACTGTCACGTTGAAGCCAATAGGCAGGACTTGTTCATCCGGGAACTCAAGAGTGTTAATTGTCAGAGAAGGAGCACGATAATGAGCTGCGAACAGTTAGAACATCCACAATTAGTAGAGTGAGTTTACGCTACATGATTATGTATTTCAGCCTCCATTATTCCAGGGACTTTTCAAAACATCGCTAAACTGAGCAGTGTTATAATAGCAAAACAATAGGTCTGCACGTTTTCTAGTTCATTTCTTTGCCGCCCTCAGCAAAGAAGAAAAAAAAAACGACAACAACAACACCACCATCGTGAAATAACCAGATTCTGAGTTTAACTTAGAACATGAATACAAAATGGTGGATTTACTTCCTCTACCAGGTACGCTTAATTCAATTACTGACGTCGACACGTTTAGCTCGTTTAGCTCGGGATAGATGGCAACATTAGACACGTTATAAATTTTTGTACATAATTTATGGTACTCAGCTAGAAACAAATTTCTGTCCCTGGGTTGACAAGCATTGAAGTTGTCTGGTTTACAAGATTTTTACATTTCTGCCATACAAACAACTCATACCTCTGCCGGGGAGTGGGGTATGGCCTTTGTTGCATTGGTGCGTGACAATTTTGAAAGGTTTTAAAGATTTCTATGTAGGATAAGGTTTAAAAAGTTGCAATTTTTTTTTATTTTTAAAAGGCTCGCGGAGGATGCGAAGAATATCGTGTAATTGACCTTTCTGTTATCGTTCGTTGCAGTTTCGTTAACAAGTTTTGGGTTAAAATGCATCCTAGTGGTTCCTTACACTAGTTATCGTTCATATTCGTAGAGAACTATCAGTCAATTCCAGCCATAATTCCACAAATTGTGTCTTCATTACGATGGACATGCAGCTTCTGGAATCGGTAGGTACCAACAAAAAATCCCCTTGACACAAAAACAGGCAATAGGGAGGGAACATTTCTCACATCCCCTTTCATTCTTGCACGTAATTTATCTTGTTCATCTCCGACAAACGGCTTAGCTTTCAACTGAGGAATCATACTTACTTATCTGTTGTAATTCAGCGGGGATACATGCGGCACTTCTTAAATCATGGAAAAGAAAACTTAAGCCAGTAAGCAAGAGCATGATGCAGCCTGCTCTTGTTTTACCTGAAAATAAAATGGACTTAATAAAAACTATAAACTGAATGACTGATTGAATAAATAAATAAATAAATAAATAAATAAATAAAGGTAATCAGTGAATGAACGAATGAATGAATCATTAAGTGGATATGTGGTTGGATGGGTGGATGGATGGATGGATGGATGGATGGATGGATGAATGAATGAGTGAATAAATACAGTTTTTGCAAGGAAAATTTTTGTTTTGTGCTTTGATACTGCTCTTTAAAACATTAACCTAAACCATTTACCTTTTCACTTTAAGAACCATTCTGGTTTAAGTTTCTATGACGCTGCCACACGCGAGAGCACGTTAGGGTTGAGTGGGTTTTATTGTCCATCTATTAATTATTAACTTCGAGTTCCCATTTCAAAGTTTAGTAAATCCTTAATACTTTCTATTCTAATAATTTTCACAAATCCCCCTTCCCTCCCTTGATTTTTCTTGTCACACAATCCCAAATATCAACAAAAAATTCCTAAAACTTTACATAGAATCAAAAAAAAAAAAAAGGAGACATTTTTGGAATCAGGAAAATGACATGTAAGAACGTAGGTCCATAACTGATCTAAAAGAGTGGAAAAAAGTATATGACCAGAACACCCCATTTTCGTATGAGCCGACGGCGTCTTCTTTCATTATAAAGTTTTCCTGTAGTCGATAATGTATCAAGCATAAAACGCAAATTTTCATGCAATTACAGCGGTATTCAAAGATAGTTAGCAACTTTACTAACTTTTAAACTCCTTATTTATTTAGACTTCATTTGTTTCCTTTGCATTTCGTAGAAATTCAAACACTCTTTCCTCGTATATGTGCCAAATAAAGAGGTAAAATGGAGAAACTATGAAGCAACAATGCCTAAGTTCTTAGCACGCAAAAGAAGTTAATTATGATCCATCCTACGCTATCACAAATTAAAAAGAAAAAATAAAAGAAAGGGAACTGCTTACGTAAAATATGCATCGAAACAGCAGCCTTAGGATATATTGCTCCGTATATCAGTAAAGTGATATATTGGTCGATGTCGGCTGATGCTAAAGTTCGACCTGCTTATTTTCCCGATATTTCGCAGGGGTCTTTATGTAAAACTCTCGCTCTCATTTTCCTCGTTAGCCAATATTGATCACGCCCGTTTTGCCACCTGTCTTCAAATTAATAAGTATTTCGAATATGTGCATATGAATGTGAGACGTCACTGAGAATTTTAACCTGCATGATAATAACCATAGAAATTATTTAACAATTATTCGCCGAAGGCGAAGTAAATATTGGAGAATATTTACTGAGCCTAAGGTGAATAATTGTTTCAGTATAATTCTGAGATGTGGACATCACAAAGTGAAAAAAGGGGGGCTACAACGTGACAAACAACACACGAAAAAAGAGGGACCTTAGCCTATCATTCGATATCCAGCGCGCCCTCGTAGAATAATTGTTAATTATTAACTGAAGTGGAGGTAAATAGTGGGAGATATATATTTACCGAGCTGCGAAAGTTTTAGTCACGCAAGGCGGCCGCTGCTGTGCTTGAAGTGAATTGAATAGCAAATATATATTACCGAGATTGAGCAGCCAATCAGAGGGACTTTTCGAATAACTTCTTGCATTCTTGTAAACTCATCCAAGCATTCTTCTCTACATCTTCTTGTCATTCGATTCGTGCGCACTTGGAAAGAAAAGCGTAAAAGACCTGTCCTTGCCAGCACTCTCAAGTCATTCAGGGATCTGCCCCTACAGGAGTTTATGTGCCATATTTTTCGTGGCATTTCATTCTCTTACGTTTTTACGGCAGTTTTCAGCTGTGGGTTTAGTTTATTTATGGTCTCCCAGTATCTACTTGGGTTGGTTGGCAGCAATAAATCCAATCTCTAACTTTCAAGTTCCAAGTACTGAACCGGTGTAACGCAAAGTAACGCAAAAACCCGTGTTGGACATTGTCTATTTATTCAACTACAGGTGCTTATCACTATTGTCTATTGTGACATAACCTATCTCAAAGTTTTGGTTAGTTAACCTTAATGATATACGTTCCTTTGTTGAGATTCACAGCTACTTGTTTCAACAAGTTTAAAATGCAACAGTGATGCTCCTTTTGAAAACAAACAAATTTCAAATCTGGATTTTAACCAACGATGCAATACGCATTTTCAGCATTAAATGCCTAGGTAACTGATATAGTTAAATAATGTTGACAATGCGTCTATTATCTATAAGCGTGGACTATATATCTGTGTTGAAAAATTTCCCCGCACCCAATTCAATGTTGGGTATGTCAATTTCTCGGGCACAGTTTGGACAAAAGCATTGCATTGGGCGCGGGGGGTGGGCGGTGGGGTAAGGGATGGAACTTACAATTAAATCTCTCGCATGCATACACTCTAAAGTTTAACTTAAAGTGAAAGTGTGTTTGGCTAGTCCACTTGAAATCTGCAGACGTTTATTCTTCATTTTCCACTGCAGTATTGGTCATCTGGTAACGTAGGGCAGTACATGCGTGTTCGTGTTTCAGTTTCTGGCTCATGGCGTCTTCGTAAATATGAAGTTCTAAAAATCGCTGTTCTTTGTTAACCTGAAAAAAATAGGGCATTTTTTTTTCTTTAGTGTACTGGTAGTTGAGACGTGTGAAATTTGATTGAAGTCACAAAATGATCAATTAATGAATTAATAATTGATAAACGAATGACTGACTGACTGAACGAATGAATGAATGAACGAATGAATGAATGAACGAGTGAATGAGTGAAAGAATGGACGAACGAAAGAACGAACGAACGAGCGAACGAACAAAGAAATGTCTCTCAGTTAGTACTTTTTCATTACTGCACGAATTGCAAAAGGGACCGAGCGAAAAAAATGCAACAAATGTGTTAAATGGAACATAGCCAGGTACTCTAGCGAAAGAATCCGAGCTGTGAGAGTAAGTTGTGTTAAAATGGACCTCGCCTTAGTAACCAAAGGCCAAAAGCGACCAATTGTTTTATCTTCAGTTTCGAGAAATAGCCTTTAGGATTTCAACTTCTTGATGCAATCAGTTTCTGATGTTTAAAAGCACTTAGTTTTAGCTCGAACAATGACTATGACGTTCTATCTTTTCGTACCTCTTTATTGATGTCAAAATCAGCCTTCTTGCAATTGTTATATATCACAAAGATCAAAATCACCACCACGACGAGTAAAACTGCTGAAATGCCAATCAAGATCCACAGAAACTTGGAAACGCCGCTTGAGGTTGAAACATCACCTGAAGAAAGCAAAAGAAGTTAGCAACCTTAACTAGCGCATATCTACTGTACTATGATCTGTGATTGGCAAGTGCAGCATGGACTGGTCACGGGTTCAGTTATCCCCAGATACGCGTTTAAGCTTAACTATGTTTCCAGTGGTCATTAAACATTGAGGTTGTTTTGATGGAATGGAAATCTCTCGATACTGTCTATTTTGGCTAAACAATTTGGTACTCAGGTCAATTCTTTTACCAGGTAAAAGGATAAACCATCTTCTGTGAAAAAAAAAAAAAAAGAGGGTTGATGCCCTGTACAGCCCAGCATCTGGGACATAAGCCTATTGTGATAGGCTCCTGTCTGGGTCTATTCTTAGAATGTCCAGTTCCCCCAACCGATCTTAAATTTAAGGTGATAACTTGCCTTTTATGGAGAGCTGTGCCTCTTTCGAGGTAGCACTTCCTATGGGAGCTGCTGCCCGACAGGCATATTTACCAGAATGTTTATCTTGGACGGAGTCAATCATAAGCACTGAAGTGGAGCTCTCCTCTCCTACAAAAGACTTAGCTTTACCGTTGACGTCAGCGACTCCATCTTTAAGCCACGTAATCTTAGGCACTGGCGTACCCTCGGCAACGCACGTGAAAACCACGTTTTCACCAGGAGAGGCTGTAATACTTCTAGGGTGACTGTAGAAGGACAACTGGTCAGCTATAGGGACTGTTGAAAAACAGTGCAAAGAGTAAGTTTTTTCCCCGAGGGTGGAGGGGGGAGGTACTTCTTGGAATTTTGGGTAGGCTGTGTAGCCGAGAGTTTTCAATCCTAACCCTTCTGCAGACTAATTTCTCTAGCCCTAACTTTCTGTAAAATAATTTTTCGTCATGCCTGTTGTTCCTTTTCGACAACCCTGTTTTTGGTTGATGTTCTCCCCAAATGTGAAAAGACACCCTGACTGTTGGCAGAGTGTTGCTTTGGGTGAACACTGGTTGCGGGGATAGAAAATAAAACACATCCACTTGGGATGAGTTTGGACTCACGCGTAAACCAAGCGTAGAAAGCTGAAGGAATGGAAACATACTAATTATTATCCCAGCGAAAGTAAAAAAAGCGAAACTATTCTACCCCGATGAAAAGAGTTCTTTTCAAACAATTACAAATTTCTTAATTTCCTTTTACGTTCAAGATGTTTGAGTGTTTGCATTCTGGATGGCGGGGCCTTGATGAAAAATAGAATAAATTTAGCTAGAACATGCAACTCATACCACTCACAAACATACACTGTTCGCACCTGGTGTCGGTAGTGACCTTCGTGTAAGAATCTCCAATGTTCCCTCTTTAGAGTAGGCCTGTCCAATTGAATTCGTGGCGATGCAGCTGTACTTTCCCGGAGCTTTCTCTTTTTCCTTTAAGGGAAGGATGAGCACCGAGATGCTACCTGTCTGAATGACTGTGCCATTCGACTTTGTGGAATTGTTTTTCAACCAGCCAATCACAGGTTTCGGGATTCCAGTGGCCTTACACGAGAAGGAAATCTCGGTTATGTTACCCACCAAGTACACAGAAACGTTTTTGGGGTGAATCGAAATGGTTGGCACTGGAGATAAAGGAAAAAGTTGGTCATACAGTTTTTCTTAGACAGTCCTGTTAGGTAAAGGTTCACGTAATACAAGAAAAAAGGTAAACTAGTATTAGAAATATTGACAAGAAAGTGCAAGGAACTCCTCTGAAAGATGGTGGGTGCTGCTTCTCAGCAGTTATAACGTAACCTGTAGCACCCAGTGACAGACAGGGAAATAACAGACTGCGAATTATTTACAATGCAGGTGATTTTATGGGGTTATGGGGTTAAATTTAGGCCCAAAAGTTTGCCTAAATTCATTTGTCTACTATACTGGGGAGAGAGAGAATGGGATGCTAAATTACATTTCTGAAGGACACGATACAAGACGCTTTAACTACCAGGCTTCTTGCAACAACTTCCTGCTATATAAAGAAGGACTTGATCATTGCCATTTTTTTTATCACACAAAACGTTTAGGACATCGCTGATCCTAGCAGTGTGCGGGACGCTTGTTAAAGTGAACCTAGAAAGTATGACCTACTGAGCTAGCCATGAATCTCCCAGGGAAAGTCATGGGTTCGATTCCCTACGGGGGAAACAAATTTTTTTCTTTCTCCCACGCTCGTGAAATGTTCAGTATTATAACATCTTTCCCTAGAGATATTCTTAGGAGAGAGTGAAGACCAACTTACCTCGTGTCAAGGCTAGCACCGTACTAGATGATCTTTTCCGACCATGTGAGTTTGTTGCTTCACACCAGTATTCTCCTTGGTGGTTTGATGTGGCGGATTTAAAAGTTAACTGCGCCATTCCCATCTCTCCACTGGTATTTTTCTGCGGCACAGGAAGCCCATCCTTGTACCAAATGACCACAGGGTTGGGAAAACTTGCTGCCTTACAGCTCATATTTACTTCACTCCCAGCGGATACGTACATCTGAGGAGGGGGGTTAACTGTAAAACGTGGAGGTGACGGTTCTGAAAAAAAAAAAACAAAACAAATCAAAACAAAAAAAAAAGGGATATACGTGAAAAAGAAAGTTTGATTATTGAGAGTCTCTGCTTCATATTTCTTCACGCCGGATGCAGACGAGTATTAAATTGCTGACGTTCATCTGACGTTCAGCTTAGTCAAAGTTTATATCCTTCTTTCCCCCTCCCTTCCTTATAACAATCGATAATGTGACACGTACATTACTGTATTAAAGATTGGCGCACACAAAGAGATAAGTGTAGTTCCGGAAAGTTTTGGGAAAAGTCTCTTTCTTACACTGAAACATTTGGGATGAACCTAAATGGTCGGCACTGGGGATAAAGAAAAAAGGGTGGAAAAGGTTCACGTAATGTCAGAAAAAACGTAAACTAGTTCCAGTAATACTGATAAGAAGGTGCAAGGAATTCTTCTGAAAGGTGGTGTGTTCTGTTCCTCAGCAGTCATAACGTAACCTTTAGCACCCAGTGGCAGACAAGGAAATAACAGACTGCGAATTACTTACAATGTGGGTGATTTTATGGGGTAAAATATATTTCCAGAGAGGGAGGAAGGGAGAGAGAGAGAGAGAGAGAGAGAGAGAGAGAGAGAGAGAGAGAGAGAGAGAGAGAGAGAGAGAGAGAGAGAGAAAGAGAGAGAGAGAGAGAGAGAGGCAGATTGAAGGGCACTTTTGCAACGTAAAATAGGGCACTTATGTCACGTTAGGGCACTTTTGTCACGTACCATAGGGCACTTATGTCACTTAGGGCACTTTTGTCACGTACCATAGGGCACTTATGCAACGGTAGGGCACTTTGGTCACCTAAGGTAGGGCACTTATGTCACGTTAGGGCACCTTTGTAGTGTTGCAGAGGGCACTTTGCAACGTTGGATAAGGCACCTTTTTAACGTAACAGAATCATGGGGCCCTTATCTTAAAATGCTTTGTGCCAATATAGGGTGGTTCGGAACATGTTTTGGCAATTGAGAATGGGATCTGATGTTTTATGCATTGCAAAATAGGTATTAAATATAAGTGCTTTTTCTCAAAAGTGCTGTTAGCACTATGCACTACCTTAAGGCTTTAAAACCCTCATACCCAATGTTCATTTTTGGTGACGCAATGTTTTGTTTAATGCAAAAGCTGTAATTTTTGAATCAGTTTTGAATTGCTGGCGTTTTTCGAAAATAAAATCCGTGAATTTTTTTTTTACTGGCTGGAGATTCTAGACCCCGCTGAAATTAAAGGCGTTAGTGTGTATCACTCACAAATATAAATTTCTTTCAGGAAGCTAATAGAGATG
Source organism: Siderastrea siderea (assembly GCA_964030785.1). Lineage (NCBI taxonomy): Eukaryota > Metazoa > Cnidaria > Anthozoa > Scleractinia > Rhizangiidae > Siderastrea > Siderastrea siderea. The sequence goes on from OZ034973.1 coordinate 7,806,592, forward strand.
ATCCTCAACTTTTCAAAACATTCAAGCCTTCATAGTAAGCGCTATTTACGGCGGCGTTTATGTGCAAGTGCAGTGTTACTATCGAAAATAAGTTAACAAGAGGCAATATACTTCAAAGAGTTCTTAAAATCTTAAGTAACTGTTTAATGAACTGATAGTAATGCTTAGCAGTGTTGAAAACGGAATTTCATTCACAAAAAGTGCTTGAAAATTAAAACATAAGAGCTCAATTTGCTCATTAACTATCATAGACTTCAAAGTAATGTAAACGTACAAATGACAGAAAGTGCTTTACTTATCTCAACACAACAAACTTAAAATCAAATTTAACATGACAAACCTCCACATTGAGAGAATAGGTATTAATAGCATCCACTTGAGTAAAACACTTGGATGCATTGAACTCGTCCGAGAAAAACAAACAAACAAACAAACAAACAAACTTAACAGGTTGCATTCATTAGTTTTTTCTTATCTTCTTCTCTCGCCTAAGAAGTGAAACTGTTTTTTCGGAAAATTCTCCAAAATGTGTGTTTCACAGACTTTGTAAGGAACGAAATTTAGTAATAAAAATAAAAATCCAGAGTCTTTGTTTGGGGAGTGTTGTATATTGATCACTTGAAAAAAAAATGAACAAACTACTAGGGTATGTAAGCTTCTATAGAAAGAAGATTAAAGTTCAGTGGAGATACTATTACCCGATAACCTCCCGTAAGAAACACTCTATTGCCTAAAAACACTATACTATCAGTGCTCCTACTGTAGCTTAACGCCTCTTGTTTAACCGTCTCTCATACTTTAAACGGTTTATGATCTGTTCTACGGTAAATTAGAGCAAAAATTCCTTCCCAGCGTCGTCTTTTTCCAGAATGTCCTTGACGGCGGGTTTTGAGATTATTCCACTCCTGATTGTAGCTCCAAATAACCGAAACAGGTTTTCTTTTTCCTCGCGGGAAAAAATGTTCTTGCTCAGGTAACTTGAATTCGACGGTGGCACAAAATCCGAAGAACTAGTTAAGAAGCGACTCATTTTGTCCGATAAAGTTTCTTCTTCTTCTGGTAGTTTAGCTTCACCAGCAGTCTCCAGGTGGTTCTTTTTGTCAATACCACGCCATCCACTGCGAACTCTGTCGTATACTTTCTTAGGGTCTTGATCGTAAAGGGTCGGGTGGTCTTTTATCTTCTCTCTAACTACTGCCATTGTGGCACGCTATTGGTTGATTTCTTCACGGAAAAGCTCTTTTACGGCTGCTTTTTGTTGCTCGTTCCACGTTCTTTGCTTCTCCTTGCTACCTTCGGCACTAACAGGATTTTCATAATAATCGATTTTGTTAAATAACATCTATCGTGACAATAAGCTTTAAGCCCCAAATGATCATATTAACTGGGTAAAATTTATGCTTGAAAGAAAATTTGCCCCCCAGCGTCACCGCCGCCACCATCCACCTGCTTACTTGTCGGGTGCAATAACCACCACACTAAGACAAGAATCAAGAATAAGCATCTCGTTATCGATAGCCAGACTATAAGTACACGAGCAGTGTTCAAGAATAATCGTTAATAACAACAATTGCCAACTATCCAAAACTATTCCTAGCATAATTTATATTTCACGAATAGAAAATTTACAACAAACGTAAAACTGTCTCAGCTTACACAAAGCAACCTAACTTTTTTATAGCTAAATTAACTGGTTATGCTCGCTAACAGACAACATAAGCTAAGCCTTCATGTCTAAGTATAATGTATCTGATTACAAACAATAACAAAATTAACGAAAATTTAAAGAAACATAAGCGAGAGATGCCGTTGAGTGATCTTGAAACTGCGAAATACCTTATATTAAGACTCGCACGCTTCCAGAAATTATAACTCCCACTGTAAATACGGAAACATCCGTACAAGCACTCAAAACAAGCGTGCATTCCTTAACGTGAAAAAAATACATATATCAATTTACGATTTGATATCGCTTAAAACAACAAGAAGCTCTTTGGCTTTATAGACGCGGGCCTAGAAACGTGATTTCTCGTTCTTGTTGTTGTTCAACAAAGGGTGCGTCACAGTGAAGCGTAATATACGATACTTGGCCGTGAGTAAGGTAAAACGCTGTCTTGTTTACAATGTAGAGACGTCTGTTTTCCAAATCTAACACTAGAACTCATCAAATCTAATTTGTGTCTTTCGTCTATTCATTATATTAGCACCATCAGAACTGTTCTACAGAGTTGTTATTTTTCATTCATGTATGTAGTTCATGGGCAATATTTTTGGGGGGCCTGAATTTTTCACTGGGGTAGGGGAAAGCTCCCCAAACTCAAAACGATATTTATTTGTTGTGGATATGGATCCACCCTTGTAGTTAATTCAATGATTTTTTTAAATTTCTATTTATTCAACGTAGTATATGACAAGAAAGATCTTTGCTTTGACTTCCTTTACTTGAAATCTTTCTTCAGCTAGCTTTTACTGTAGCCATTTAACTGGGAACAAATCACTTTCGACAATGTACTCGCATGGATTTCCATTGACCACGCCCACGCAAAGTATGTTTAGTGAACCTGTATTAAACAGGAAATTTTCCAAATTGCTGAGTGGCTATAAGATACAGAATTGACTGAATATACATTTTCAGAGGAAACATGCTGCAGTGCCATAAACTGAAATTTTATTATATACGAGCTCATTTATTAATACACATTTCTTTTGAAAAAAATCCAAGATAGCGGCCAAGTAAGGTACCTTACCAACTTTAAAAAAAAATACAGCCCCATAAAGCAGATGGCTTGCAACTTGTCACAAAAATAGTCCATAAGCAGCTTTACATTTTGATTGGCCATTCACTCTGCAATTCGTAACTGACAGCTGTCAGTTTGAATGACAGCTGTCAAAAACCCCTACATTTATAAAATATGCTGACTCAGCAAATAATCGTTAATTGTGAGACTGCCAACCTGTAGAACGTGCAGTTTATGGCTATTGTACCTAGTTTGAACGTAAGAACTTTAATATTTACAGAGTTGCGACTTAATTTTTTGGACCATCACTGAAGTGTCTGATACCTCTTCTAAAAATAAATCATACTTGTTCATCTTCTACAATAAAAGTTATTTGTTGTGATAATTTTTGTGGACTAAAAGTGATTTATTAACGCATTCTTTTGACGTGAAGAAATTTTTAAAAATTGCAAAAGAGATAGTTTTTATCGAGAATTAAAACATACCTGACAATAGGGCATTTATGTAACGCTGGCCGCATCGTCAAATCGCAAAATCGCAAAAAAAAAAATACTTAGTCGCTTTTTCTTCGAACAAATGTTTTTGTGAAGAAAGAACATAACATGTTTTAGTCTTGTGTGGAATTTCAGCAAAAAACTCTGCGATCTTTTAGAGATATAGTATCTTCTTAGCCAAAAAGCTTTTTCGTGTTACGATTTACTTTCGAGACTTCGCAAGTCGATGAAGAAGTATACGTTACAACGGCATTTTTTGTCCGAAGGGAAATTTCGGGAGAGAAAACTTGTGGATGACGAGTGAATGCCCAAAACTAGTTAAACAGGTCGGATACCCGTCAATCCACGAAAAAAAATGACTGAAAGGGGGTAAAAAACTGTCTGTCCCGGCACAGGGCATTTATGAAACGTTGCGATTAGATTAAAATCTGTAAAAAAAATCCAAAATACAGGTATAAAGTTAAAACGCTGTTTGGGTGTTGATTTGGTCAATAGCAGTTGGAAAATTACAAACGGGAGTTGTAATTAGCCATTAAAAGAGAGTTATAACCAAAAGAGAACACGTGACTGAAAGTGCCCTACTTTCAATCTCCAGAGAGAGAGAGAGAGAGAGAGAGAGAGAGAGAGAGAGACAGAGAGAGAGAGAGAGAGAGAGAGAGAGAGAGAGAGAGAGAGAGAGAGAAAGAGAGAGAGAGAGAGAGAGAATTGAACAGTAAAATACATTTCCAAAGGACACGACGCTTTAACCGCCACGCTTCCTGGAACAACCTCCCGATTTTAGATGCCATATAAAGGATTACTTTACCATTTTCATTCTTTTTTACCACACAAGACATTTTGGAAGTATGCAGGACGCTTATTACAGTAAACCTAGAAAGTATGATCTACAGCTAGCCAAGAATCTCGCAGGGAAAGTCATGGGTTCGATTCCCACTGGGGAATCAGATATGTTTTCTTCGCCGAAAATGCTCAATGTTCTATATTTCAAAAACGAAATTATAACGAAGAAGTGGAAGATCAACTTACTCTGCTTCAAAGCTAGCAAAGTGCTAGATGATCTTTTCCAGCCATGTGAGTTTGTTGCTTCACACCAGTATTCTCCTTGGTGGTCTGGTGTGGTGGATTTAAAAGTTAACTCCAACATTCCATTCTCTCCTGCGGTATTCTCCTTCGACACAGGAAGCCCATCCTTGTACCAAATAACCACAGGGTTGGGAAAACCTGATGCCTTGCAGCTCATATTTACTTCACTCCCAGCGGTTACGTACATCAAAGGAGGGGGGTTAACTGTAAAACGGGGAGGTGACGGTTCTGAAAAAAAATAAAGTGATATACGCAAAAAAGTGTGATTATGGAGAGCCTCTGCTTAATATTTCTTCATGCTGAACGCAGTATTAACCTGCTAACATCTGACATTCAGCTTAGTCAAAGTTTATATCCTCCCTTCCCCTCCCTTTCTACAAGTATAGTTAGTAGTAAAGTACGCTCACTAGGGGTGGTTTACCTCGTTTTGATGTTGAGGGGGTTGCTAGGGTGGTTGCTAAGGAAGGGAAAACCCGCAGACCATAGGGGGATTGGGGCCGGGGCCAGGGCAGGGGACGCGGGGATCCCCTGGTGAATAGTAGGTGAAATAACCGAGCATCGAGCAAGACACGTGCATGCGTCCATGTTTTGATGGTACCACAAGGTCAGGATGGTCTTTCTCTTATTATAGGGTTAGGGTTTTGCTCCAAGTAGTAAGGACCGTCGATATGGGACATTGAATCAAAGAGACCCACCCCCCTAACTTTTTAAACCAATAAGAGACTAGTGCCAGTCCTTTTTATCATGTGATCACGGTCATGAGAATGGACCAATGAGAGAAGAGGTCAAAGGTCATTTAGGGTGAGGTATGATGACGTCATAAGGTCACGTGGTTTTGGTGGTAAGACCGCTGAGTTGTGGTGAGCGGATAAGAGTTCAATAACAAGACAGAGAGATTCTTTTGAACAAGTTTAATGATCAACAACAAATCTTTTTAAGTGGTGAGCGGACATTGACCACAACAAGGTAGCATGTTCTTTGTGCCAACGCAGTACGTTGTAACATATTGGGAGAAGAACAAAATCACCAGGATAATAATTGATTTTTTCGACCAACTTTGGAAGAAGCACATGCAATTGTCCATCCACCAGAACTCTACCATGTCTTCTGTAAGGCGATGAAACTGGATTCAGTTGCAACAATTCAGACAACGAATTCAGCACCAGGCCGTCAACAGATGATTCCATTTTTCCATCAGACCAGACACGAAAGAGCACGACAAGAGTACAGAGCAACCCAAACCGACCAAACAACCGGATTGGATTGTGGAGTTTGCAGCGGCTGGTCGACAACAGAGGAGGTTACTCCTGGTTACCATCTTCGTGGGGAGGAGATGGCGGATTGCTTGCTGGTGAACGACGAAGTAATGGAAGTAGTACTGTTTGGAAGGCAAAGTTGTCCTGCTCTATTTGAATTGGCTGGTAAAAGCTTCTTCTTCTTTTTTGTCGTGGTCTAGAATGGTTTTGACATGTTCGGTAATGTCATCCAAGTTATGTCCTAGAACACTTTCACGCAATTTGTTGACTTTGTGTCGTCGTTCAAGTCTCTTTTGTAAAATTTCTTCAAAATACTGGTCTCGTTCGGAAGACTTGTAGGTGCGTCCTGCTAGTTCCAAAGGAAAGACAATGGTATTGTTTCTGTCGATGACAGCTAGATTGTCCAAATCTTTTTGGATTTGTTTTTGGAGTTCGTTGCGTTCGGTACTTTTCATGATGGCGGTGGCTTCAGTTTGAATCAATTCCTTGTAGTGCTCGGTCACGTCTTCGAGATCATAACCAGCTTGTAGACCTCGTCGAACCAGTTCTAAGATGTAATCATGAGTGTTGTTGAAGGTTTTGGGATCCAAATTCTTGGCATAGTCCATGTTGACGTCGTCGGCCTTTGCGCTGTAAATGGCTGGAATGAAGTTTGGCTTTAAGGGATTGCCTTATGTAATTCCGGACTGACTACTCAGACATCGATAGGCAGTGAGGGAGGAACATAGTCGGCCCCTAGACCATGAATGACTATGCCCTTGTCCATCAGATGGACTACCTCGATGTCAACGAGCCGTTACAGTCAGCACATCCTTGGATTGTGGAACAAGAAATACAGAGAGAGTAAAAAATAAAGGAATAAAATATTCTTTCGGGTAGAAAAGGATTTTTTTCACAACAACGCGGGGAATGGAAAAACATTGCGAGCTAAACAGAACCGCGATGGTTCGCTTAAAAAATATTTTTAGCCGGCAGCAAAAAAAAAACAACACTTACCTCGTGTTAAGCTTTCGCTGTTTTCAAAAAGCCGCTCGCTTTCTTCTCGGAGAAAATGCGAGTTGTCATCTCGTTTGTCTCAGCGCTTTACAGGCACCACATCGTTGGACTGTAGAAAAAAGAAATACAGAAAGTGAGTAAACATAAATCAAATAGTCTTTCGGGTAGAAAAGGATTTTTTCACAACAACGCGGGGAATGGGAAAACATTGCGAGCTAAACAGAACCGCGATGGTTCGCTTAAAAAATATTTTTAGCCGGCAGCAAAAAAAACAACACTTACCTCGTGTTAAGCTTTCGCTGTTTTCAAAAAGCCGCTCGCTTTCTTCTCGGAGAAAAATGCGAGTTGTCATCTCGTTTGTCTCACCGCGTTACAGTCAGCACATCGTTGGACTGTGGAAAAAAGAAATACAGAAAGTGAGTAAAAATAAATCAAATAGTCTTTCAGGTAGAAAATGATTTTAGCCGGCAGCGAAACACAACACTTACCTCGTGTTAAGCTTTCGCTGTTTTCAAAACATCCATTCGGCGGCTTTTACAGATAAAAATCTCCCACTTTTTTTCGCTGACATCTTAGCTGTCATCGTTTTGTTTGTAAAGCCGAGGGTTGCTGGGGTAAAGCGATGAATAAATCTGTGAAAAAACTGTCGTAAATCTCCCTGACCTTCCTCCATCTTGAAAAAAGTAAGAATTTGGGCGTACGTTTGCTGCTTATATAGCAAACAGTATGACCTTATTTGGTTAGGATTGGTTGTGATTGGTCAGTCCCATTCAGGCCATGGTCAAGGTCCAAGGCCATGGTCAAGGTCCAAGGCCATGGTCAAATTCCAATCAGAAGCAGAGCGCATGTCTACGCGGGCGGCAGCGGCGGCGGGCAGCGGCGGCGAGCGCGGGCGGCGGCGGCGGGCGCGCGCGGGGAATCGGCGGCGGCGGCGCGCGCTTGGCGCGCGCTGTGGGGGAAACCAAGATTTTTTTTAGTGTGAGTTCGAATCCCGGTCGGGGTGGAAAAAAATTTTTTTTTGAAAAAAGCATGGAAATTTTTTTTCGGGTCGAAGCGAGTAGGAGACAATGGAATGAAGAGTGTTTCTTGGGGATTTGGCTGGCAGGTTTTTTTGGGTTAGAAGCGATCGAGTTCGGCTCGGTTTGAAAACAAAAATCCTTTTTTTTAAAAAAACAGATAGTTTATTGGTTTTACTTGGATGACATAGGTTTTTTATTCATGTCAAGGGAAAAAGAGAGGTACAATGACATAGGGAATACATAGGGAATACATAAGGAAAAAGGGATCGCGGGCTCAGATCAGAAAAGAGAGGACATTTCGTGACGCTTACATGACGTAGGTAAATAGCCCTCTGGCTAGGGTGGGAAGCCGCTGACCAGTGATGAAAAAAGGATCGCGGGCTCAGATCAGAAAAGAGAGGTACAATTACATAGGGAATACATAGAGAATACATAGGGAATACATAGGTAGTACATAGGGACTACATAAGGAAAAAGGGATCGCGGGCTCAGATCAGAAAAGAGAGGACATTTCGTGACGCTTACATGACGTAGGTAAATAGCCCTCTGGCTAGGGTGGGAAACCGCTGACCAGTGATGTAAAAAGGATCGTGGGCTCAGATCAGAAAAGAGAGGACAATTACGGGGTGTGATAAATTTGTTTCGGTCAATGACGGCCAGATTATGCAAATCTTTTTGGATTTGTTCCTTGAGTTCTTTGTGTTGTGTGTTTTTCATGATGGCGGCTGCTTCTTCTTGGATTTTTTCTTTGTAATGTTCGGCAATGTCTTCCAGATCATAACCTGCTTGCAGACCTTGTCGCAGCAGTTCTAGTGCTGATAAAGATGGTTTCAAGCTTGAGACTGGATCCATTGGTAAAACAAATAGGTTTCTTGTTTGGGACAATGGTGGGTGGGTTTCGCGTGACGACCGCAGGTTAATCCTACATCAAACCCCATGGCGATGCGGTTCTGGCATGGTGATGTGCGTCACATCCACCTGCAAACTGTCGTCGACTTCAAAGTTCTCATTTGAGTTCAACATTTTACTAATCTGATCCAATATGCGTCGTGCACCTGACAAAGGATCGCGCCAATCGCCGACAGTTACATTGGCTGAGGTGTGGGCCGATTGAAGTCGGTTGGAAGATAAATAAATTTGAATTCTGTCATGGTCTGGGATGGACTCGGTGAGATCTTCTATAACGTCAGCCAATCCTTCTTCAAACGCGCGCACAATATTGCCATGTCCTTCTGGAAAACCCTCTGGCGGGTTTTCCACTCGTAGATGATACGATGTTCTGGTAATACCATAACTACGGGCATTCCTTTGTCTGAAGGGTTCTAAATGAAAAGCAAAATGTCCTCGTCGACCCAGGGCGCCGCCTTGTTGTTCCCATTGCTGCATATACTCATTAAGATCATCGTCTGACTCGGTGTTATTTGCCATGCTAACAAGAAATGATGCGTTGAAAAGATAGAGAGGTGATATATAGACTGTTTTGATTGACAGCTTCTTTTTTCTTATATATATACAGGCACCACTCATCCTTTTTTCATCACTTTTTATTTGTTCAGTGTATGGAGAGACGATTGCGTGCATCGACTCGTGTTTTTGGTAAAAGCAAAGACAAACAAGTCCCTAAAATGGAATCTCCTTTTACTGCCAGTGGCAATATTGATTATTGTTCCCGTTTTTATCAAGACGTGATAGAATGTCTATGGAAACGATGTTGGATCGTAGCCATTCTCCAATATATTCATCAACACGTCCAGGATCTAGAACCCCCCGTTCAACCCATGTACAGCGAAGAAGCGCTTCTTCATGGACGACGTGTCCATGACTCGATCAAAACAGGAATACGTCAACTCTCGCTAGAGACCATCCATCGATCCTGGCAGCGTTTACTATTACACTATCATTTGGAAATCCCTAGCTGGCAACCCAACGACATTGAATTCGTGGTACAGATGACGAGTCCCGATCTCGTGACAGAACAAATTTTGGAGGAGATTGTATCGTTTCGACGCCAATTTAGTTCTTTCACCTATGAACTCTTGGGATTCACTCATGAAGATGTGGATCATATTTTTGGCTGGGCGCGTGACACGTTACGAGAACGTGAATGGGCGGGCATCGACATACCCGATGGACCTGAACGTTGACCCCTATTTTTTGTCTCCACCAATCCTAGCTAAGATCACGTCATCATCGCCTATAAAATAGCGTGTTCTTTTTTCATTCTTTCTCTCTTCAATTCACCATGGCCACCAAGAGACCTTTGCAACAACTCGAAGAGATGGTCACTGCTTTACCCCCTGCACCGACGGAGAAAAAGTCCAAAAAAGACAAAAAAATCAAAATCAAAAAGCCACCCCAAGTGGATCCTTCTTCACCACCACCACCAGTACCGTCAACACCTACAACAACCACATTGTCACCACCACCAGTACCGCCGCCGCCACCACCACCACTCATCAATATGGATGACTTATTCAATGGTGACAATATTCTCAATTTGTTAAATCCGCCTGCTGCTAGTTATGAAGTACAACTACCGCCTATGGAACAAGCTTGTCAATCCGTTGTCTGTCCTATGCATGAAACAGACCTAATTTGCTTTCAAGCCCAAACCACAGGAGACACTTACATCAAATGCCAAGAAAAGAAATGTGGCCTCTTTTGTCATCAAGATCAAATCGCCACTTATCTCAAGATCATTAATGAAAAACTCCATCCTGATTGTCTCAAAAGAACCCTGGTGTGTGACTGTGAAGAACCCGTGCTCCTACGAATCAGCCGATCCCAAGCCAATCCCAACCGCCCTTATTTCACATGCAAAGAAACACCCGAGGATCGATGTCCTTTCTTTCAATGGGCCGACAAACCCTTGAAACCCAAGAACCGAAAAAAACAAAGACAAGACACGACCAAGTAAAGACACACGAACTGTTTTTAATGAACAATGATTATGATACATGATAAAAACAAATGAAAAAGCAGGTCCGGAAAAAAGAGCATGATCGACCGGGGCGCCGGTAAAATGAAATACACGCGCTCTTTTGAGTTTTTTGACTTGTGAAATCTATAAAAGGCTGATGTTGTAAGAATAAAATTTTTATTAGTGTAACCATGGAGTCTGTGTGGTTGTGTTATGCGTGGGAAGGTGTCTTGTCCCTGGTGCAATGGCAATGCCATCAAACCCTTTGCCAAATGTTATATGATCACCAACCGGGCGCCAAAATCCCCATTCCCCCTTGTCCCGAGGACACGTATCCTCTCCACGTCTTTGAAGAAACCCATGTGGACCTCAACCTGTATCGATGGGTAGTGTTTGTCTTATGGTTAAAAGCCCACCCGAACGCGTGGCGATGGTATCGCATCATTCAAAAGGCGCATCCCAACACCGTCCCTTCAATACAGACCTTGTGGGATGAGTACCAGAACGTATGGCACCTCGCAAGACCAAACGAACCAAACTCGATGTCTCGCAATCATGGTTGAACCATTACCACGATCCTCGAGCCCCCGGCAGTTTAGGAGGCGTGCAACGGTTTGCCAAGGCCCATCAGATTCCTTTGAAAAAAGCCCAACGGGTCTTGGAACGGGATTTGGCCTACACCTTGCATAAACCACGACGTCGTCGTTTTCCCACCGTACCCGTGATTGTTGGAGGTTTAGATGATCAATGGGTCGCAGATTTGGTGGAAGTGCAACCCTTGGCCAAGTATAATCGGGGTATACGATACTTGTTGACTGTCGTGGATGTGTTGTCCAAGTATGCGTGGGTACAACCGTTGAAAGACAAAACCGGGGTGGCCTTGGTCCATGCCTTTGACAAGATTGTGAAACGACGTCAACCCAATCGATTGCAAACGGATCGAGGGAAGGAATTTTACAATCGGACCTTTCAACGATGGCTCGAGGAGCAAGGAATCCAGCATTTTTCGACGGAAGGGGATGCGAAAGCCAGTATAGTGGAACGATTTAACCGCACCTTGAAAGAACGTTTGTATCGTTATTTTACCGCTGCCAACACCTTACGCTTTGACGATGTCTTACCCGAGTTGGTGCAAGGCTATAATGCCACCCGTCATCGAAGTATTGGTATGGCCCCTCAAGACGTGACATGGGACAACGAAGAAGCCGTGTGGAAACGATTGTACGACAAACGATTGAAAGGCCGGAAAAAACCTAAATTCAAAGTCAGAGATCGTGTACCTCTCAATAAGATTCATCGACCCTTTGAAAAAGGGTATTTACCCGGTTGGACCGAAGAAGTGTTTGTGGTGCATCGTGTGGTCCCTGGCCCTGTACCCACGTATAAGATTCACGAATGGGATGATACCCCCGTCCAAGGTACGTTTTACGAGGAGGATTTACAAAAAGTCCATGTATCCGACGTGTTTCGGATCGAAAAGGTACTTAAGCGACAAAAAGATCGTTGGTTGGTCAAGTGGAAAGGGTGGCCAGACAAGTACAATAGTTGGATAGCAAGCCAAGACGTGACGTCTCTCCAACCACCCAAGAGGAAAAGCCCACCCAAAGAGACAAGTCCACCCAAAAGACGACGACGACGACGTGACTAAACAATGACGTTCGTCCCCAACTCTTCGTTTTACGTGACGTTGATGAGTCATGCGAGTACCAAAGAGTTTCCTGGGAACAAGAGTCATCATTTTCGAAACCGGTTGCCCAAACCCATTCGATTTGTGGGACGAGGATGGATGGTGGGTATGGTGAGTTTATCCTTACCCATCATTCCAGTGATAACGGAAGAAGGAGGCGTGGGCGATTCCCATCCTCTGTTGTATGTACGATGGCACGAACGGGTGTATTCCCAAGACGATCAAGGGAACGATCGGTGGTACCATGAACGTCGCGAATTCACTGTCTACGGTCGAGATATGAGAAAGGAGATGGCCTCGTCGACGGGATCGCACTTTTTTCATCAACTGGTGTACCGTTACGAGCAAAGCCGTGCGAAACAAACCGCCCCCAAAAACAAATGGGCGGAGGACAATGGCATCAAATTGGTTCCGACCTTTGAATGGACCTCCGAAGGGGATTTGTTGTTGAATACCACCAATGTGGATTACAAACGACAAGTAGCGCACGTGTCATGGGGCAGAACCTTGGCCCTGAGAATGGGATGGATTGAACAAGTGTCCCCCGGCCAGTATCGATTGGGTCCGAATCTCTTGCAAGAATTTCAAGGCATTTCCACCATTCCCACCCCGACGGATGTCCGCGATGCCGCCAACAAGCCCCTCTTTTGGAAAGTGGAGGGGGATTATCTGAAATTGAGTCTATCGTGCCCTTGGCGGTTTGTGAATTTGAACAAGACCTTTCGTCCCTCGTTGGAATTTCCCTCCACGCGTCCTTTGCACGTGTATTGTGATGTAGGGACCAGCAGCATGGTAGGGGGTCGCATCACGGATCTCTTACGAGAAATCAAGTACCAGCCTCAAAACACCACCCACTTTGAACCTCGACATATTCAATATGTCCCAGTACGCAACGAAGTGGTAGAAATCGTGGAAACCCAGATGGCCGAAACCAATGGGGATCTGGTGAAATTTGGTGAAGGGCGTACCATCCTGACCCTCCACTTTAAAAGGGAAGTCGTAGTGTGAAGAAGAAGACAACATGTCGTTCTACGTAACGTTACCCAGTCATGCCAACCGACGTGAATTTCCCAACAACCAACCCAATTCCTTCAAGATTCGTTTACCTCAACCGTTACAGCTCACGGGAGGTGGATGGCAAGTGGGGTTAAGTGCAATTTCTTTACCGGATGCTCGCGTCAATTTGTATCAGTTGGTGATGAAAGGACAACACGTCTTAGGCATCAAATGGCACCTGAAAGCACCCAGTCAAAGCGGAGGTACCTATAACAAATATGGAGCGGCCGTGACCAAAATTGACGATATTAAAGACTGGGATTGGGTGGTGGACGGAGTGAGTTTTATGAAAGCCGCCATTGCTCATGTGGAACAGAAACGACTGGAATCGGTTATCCAAGGGGGTACGTTTTTGGACGATCAAGGCAAACACACGTACGTCAAGTTTCGTTGGGAAGGCGACGATCTGCTCATTGACAACACGAATGTCTCTCATGATGGATCCGTTCGCACGCCCTCCTTTGCCGTTCATACCAAGTTAGCTGCCAAGATGGGATGGTTACGTAAAATCAACAGTGGATGGATTTTGGGTCCTAACTTACAGCAAGACTTCATGGGGGATCAAATCCCCGACATGACCAAGAACAGCGCTTGGAAGGATATCACCGATAAGGATGGGAACCCAGTGTTTTGGACCACCAGTCGAGTGGAAGACTATATGGAATTGAGTATGAGTTGTGGGTGGCGTTTCACCAACTTGAATGTAGCGTTTCGAACGGTGGTGGGGGAACCCACACGATCGTTGCACGTGTACTCCGACGTGGCAGGCAGTATGATGGTGGGCAATCGCGTGACCGATTTGTTGCGTGAAATCCAGTACAAGCGAGAAGCACGCGGCAACCTGTACTTTGAACCCTTGCACATTCAATACATGTCTCTTCGTAACGAGGTGGTGGAAATGATTCATGTTCAAGTGGCTGAAACGATTGGTAGAGGAGGAGACTTGGTGAAGTTTGGTGAAGGCCATACCATTGTCACGTTACACTTCAAAAAGACATAAAAAGGGGGTGGCCAACGGAGTGTCCAATCAAAGATGCCCAAGACAAGAGTGCGTCGAATGAGACGAAGAAGAAGAAGGCAACGAGGGGGTTTATTCCCCCTGGCCGCCCTCATTCCAGCCTTGATCGCTGGAGGAAAAGCCGTGGCGTTGGGTGCCGCAAGTGGTGCCGCGAGTTACGGGGCTAAAAAAGGGTTGGAAGCCGCTTTTCGGAAAAGAAGACGATGATGACGCTATAAAAAGAGACGAGTCCTGTGACACAAACCAAACGTGAAGACGACACAATGCGTGGGGGAAGTTTGACACGATTTCGGACCGACGAGTGGTATGATCAACAAGGCAAAGGATTGGTGACGGATCTCTTGCGTGGGGGGTTCCAAGGCCTTAAAAGCACGCGAAATCCTTTAAAACTGCCTAGTAATATCAAGAGAGGATTGGAAACGGGTTTGACACGAGGTATCAAACGCAAAGCCGAAGACGTCATTAAAAAAGAAATCACCAAACAAGCCAAGAAAGCGTTGAGTCATAAGAGCGTGAAAGACGCCGTGCGTGTGGCCAGTGCTTTGTTTCCCAAACAAACCAAACGTGCACGTGATATTTTTGGAGTGTGAACATGGAACCCGTGCCTTCACGACCTCGACAGATTCGTAGTGATCGAGGGTTGTCTCAATGGGGTGGACTGTATCCATTTTGGAAACTCATGCGACGACAACGTGGTGGATGGTTAAGTCCCGAGGTGATGAGAGTCCCCGGGTTTGATTTGAGACAACGTTTAGCACGACGACGCTATAAAAACCCCTCACGACGACGACGGGGTACCACTCGACGCCGACGACGTTAAACATGCCTGACGTGAGTACGCAAACCGCCCCGGCTCACGAGCGTTCCGAAGGGACCGTCAACCCTGCATTACGGATTTTCAAGGTGCCACCGACCGACATTAGCATCAATGCCTATCGCATGGTTACCATCCAACCCACCACCACGGGTATCAATCCCATGGAATTCATCATTCCAGGGTTGGACGATTTTGTGGATTTGGGACGCAGTTACTTTACCATGGAATTGAGATTGCAAAAGAGTACCAACGATAACTTGGTGGCCGATCAGAAATTGTGGCCCGTCAATAATCTGGCCCATTCCATCATCAAACAAATTGACTTGCAGTTGAATGGCACGTTGATTAGTCCACAATCCGACACCTATCATTACAAAGCTTACCTAGAAACCTTGCTGAATTATGATCGAGAAGATGGCAAGACCGTGTTGGGACCCCAAGGCTGGTACAATCAAGTGGATTCCCCACCCCAATGGACCGCCACCAACACAGACTATGGAGGACCTGATGCTGCCTATACCGCTCTCAGTGCCAATCACAAAGGAGCCTTGGCCGCCATGGTAGCCGAAACCGCCAAGTATTCAGGAGGTGTGACCCACAGTCTGGTGTTTACCCCGCACCTGGAAGTGTTTCACACTGGCAAACTGTTGGTGCCTGGCATCGAAATCAAGATGAAATTTCATTTCAATGGCCCCAGCCTGTTTTTCAATGGAGTGGCTCTAGCTGGCCGATTGATGGAAGGGGATGTGAAACTACGGTTTCATCTCTGCCAACTGCGTTTGAATGACGCCATCTACCAGAGTTTATCTGAAAAAAGACACAATGAAGGAGAAGTGGCGGCTTACCCGACCGTCCGCAGTGAAATCCGGACCTTCAGCATGCAAAACAACCTGGTCCGCTTTGATATCCCGAACCTGTTTCAAAACAGAATACCTGACCGATTGATTGTGGGGTTACTGGACAGCCGTGCCTTCAATGGAGATGTGACCCGAGATCCTTTCTGTTTCCAGAAATTTGGTCTGACGTCCATTCGACAGATTGTCAAAGGAGAAGAGTACCCTTATGAAACCCTCCAGTTAGTGCACAACAATGGCACCCGAGATAATCTAGGCTACTTCCGTTTTCTGCAAGCCAGTGGTGCTTGGTGTAAAAAGAAAGGCAACATGGTAGAACTAGAAGATTGGGGCCAAGCTAAAAATTGTACCTTGTACATGTTTGACAATGTGGCCAATGGATGTGCTGACAGTCAAACCCTCAACCCCAAGCAAACAGGCGATTTACAACTGGTCTTGGAATTTGGAGCCGCCCCCGGTGTCAATATAACCGTGCTCGTGTATGGAGAATTTGAGAACTTGCTGGAGATTGACAGGAACGGAGCCGTGTTGTATAACATTTACCAACACTAAAGATGGAACATGTGGCCTTGAATAATGTGCAATTGGATTATTTAGCCCGAGACGACCTGCAATTGAAACCGGTCTTTTACGGGACAGTGGCCTGTGATCGTTTACCCAAGACTCCTGTCAAGACTGCCCCTCAAGGGTACATTGTGAATACCGACCCACACGATCAACCGGGACAACATTGGTTAGCGGTGTGGACCGATCAGAACGTGTGTGAAGTCCTGGACAGTTATGCTTTGCCCATGGACACGTACGTGCAAGCGACCCCGTTACGAGATTGGATTGTCAACCATTGGAAGTATGTGGTGACCAATGGCAAGTCCCTCCAAGCCATTTCAAGCAAGAGTTGTGGTGATTACGCCTTGTTGTACTTGAAAGCCAAAGCCCGTGGACGGACCTTGCAAGCATTTTTAAATGAGTTTTCGGATTATGATTATGTCAGGAATGACCATCAAGCGGGTCAACGCCTTCAACAATGGATTGTAGGTCAAGAAGCCAGATGGTATCAACTTTGTTGTCATCCGTATCATCAATGTAATGCTTAAATAAAAAAGTTCGTTGGAAAAAACGGTGTCGGAGTCGTCGCTCAGTGGGTAGAGCCTTTGGACTTGATCCAGAATAGCGATTGGGTCGTGCGTGGGTTCGAGTCCCACCGATTCCAATAAAAAGGTGCCTTTTTTTTTAACTGGGTAGTATCATCATGCAAACGGGGAAACCGTTTCGTTTTCATACCCCCTCCTCTATCTTGGTGGTGGGTCCTTCGGGATGTGGTAAAACCGTCTTTACGGAAAAACTCTTGGTAGACAACCCAGAGTTGTTTGAAACCCCACCAACCGAACGACATTATTGTTATGGGGCCTGGCAAGATCGATTTAGAGGCATGCAAGATGAAGGGGTGGTGTTTCACGAAGGCATTCCCGATCATGACGCCTTGGTCCAATGGTTTCCTGAAGGACATGGGGTCCTGGTCTTGGATGATTTAATGGATGAAGGATCGGGTGACAAACGCGTGTTGGATTTATTCACCAAACATTCGCATCATCAAGGGGTGACCGTGTTGTACTTGTGCCAAGACATGTTTCCCGTGGGTCGCTATGCTAAAAGTATATCCCGCAATGCCCATTACATTGTGGCGTTCAAGAACCCCCGAGATCAATTAGGGGTACGCAATGTCATGCTTCAATCGTTTCCTACCACTTGGAAAGACACGTTGGAGACGTTTCATCAGGCCACGACACGACCGTATGGGTATTTGGTCTTGGATTTACACCCCGCCTCCTCCGATCAACAACGCTTGTTGAGCCACGTCTTAAAAGACGAAGGATGGACTCGCACCTATCAAAAATGTTGCAGTGATCAGGATGTCAAGTAAAAGATTACCAAGTAGAAGGTTGCAGGGATTGGCTCCCCCGTTGTTTTGGATTTGTTGGGAAAAAATTGTTGGTGATTATTTTCATAGCATGCGTTTGGACGACATGGATTACCAGACCATGCAAGAGGTATATAATTTGGTTCGAAAACGACGAGGCCAATCTATTGACCGTTTAATCGATCGTTACAACGAAACGTATTTTCGTGAACTGGTGTGGACCTTAGAAGATCGAGCATGGCAGTTGATGATGCATCCCGACGTCCTTCGCAAGCTTACGCAACCGTTTCACCTGTAGGCACCACCATGACTTCCCAAAAAGAAAAAACCGTGGTATCCTTGCTGAATGGACCCTTGTCCAGAAGCCACGCTGAAAAATTCAAACCCGAACTTTTGCAACGCATGGATTCCTTGTATGCCTTTTACCACAAGCAATGGTGGTGTTATCGGAAAATGCTGAATCATTTCAAGTTTGTCAACGCCTTGTTGAATGGCTTAGCATTACTCCTGATGGCGGCGGGCATGATTGCCGGACCCCTCTTGGAAAACAGTACGTTGGTGGCGTGTTTGGCGGCCGTGGGCACCGTGGTCAAAGGATGGAATGATTTTAAACAATACCGATTTAAAGTGACCATGAGTCGGTTTGCCTTTACCACGTATGCTAAAGCCTTGACCGAATTGAAAACCCACGTGCGTGGTGTTCCCTTGGAGGATCTGGAACGATTTTTGATCAAGATGCAAACGTTGGATGATACCATTGTGGATTTCACGCCTCCGTTACCCAAACGATGTGTGCAAGATTACCATCGTCGTTTTGTGTACCAACCCGTGGAAGCCCTATGCTATGTGGATGGATGTCCTCGTCCCTTGAAACCCAAAGAGTATTGGATCCATAAAAAGCCCCTCCCTCCTAGTCCCACACTCTTAGAACCATGGCCGTCCAACGACGACGACGCAGAAAAAGGAAACAAAGAGGAGGGGCTTTAATGCGTCGCAAACCCCGTTTGGTGGATAAAATAGCGCATGGCATGAATATGTTTCTATCGGGTCCAGCGCCCGGGTTTGGACTCGCTTTAGGCAAATTAGGCGGTCAAGCCTTGAAAGGCATTACCGATAATGTACAACATTACCGACGACAACGAGGTGGGGGTTGGTGGCAAGATTTCAAACGCAATACCCGTCAAGGCTATAAAGAGACGCGAGATCTCATCAAACGAGACAAAGCCCTGCAACGTCTATTGACGGGTCGACCATGGTGAGGAGAAGAAGACGACGACGTCGTCAACGAGGCGGTTTTTTAAATCTATTGGTCCCCGCCATGGCAGGATTAGGGAAAGCCGTGGCCTTGGAAACGGATAAACGTATAAAACGCACGATTCAAAAAGCCAAACAACGGTATCGTCACCGATAAAGGATGCAACGTCTTCGACGTCAATTACCGTTTTTACGGTCCATGTTACAAGAAGCTAATGGTTCCAAACGTCAAGAGTTGTTACAACATGCCAATGCCGATCAAATCAATGCTGTGAGTGAATTGGTCTTGAACTTCTTAAAAAACAAGATTCCCGTCACCCCACCCATCCTAGCTAAACTTCAACCCTATAAAAAGGTGCTACGTGATTTGGGACGTCGTCAACATTCCGTCAAAAAACGTCGTCAGTGGTTGGTCCAACAAAAAGGACGCGGATTGTTTCAAGGACTTCACGAGGTGTTATGTCAATGTGCTCGACCGACCCGTTAACCCTGGCCACGTGGATCACTCTATTACAAGAGGCCAATCGGGCCACCGACAAGTGGAAAGACGAGTGTTCTTATTGGAAGCATAAATATCACCTGTTGTATCAAGAGTACCAACACATCTTAAAGGCCCGTCTTTGTGAGAGCTGTCGTTTTGTGGAAGACGGGGAACTTTGTCCCGACTGTAGTCAACAATGGACGAGGTCTACATGATTCCCCAAAAGGATTTGGAACAACTCATTCAATATTACAAAGGAGAAATCACCGAAAATGCTTTGTTGAACAAAGCCGCGACGCTTGCTGCCAAAAAACATGTGTTGTTAGCCGACCCTCAACTCCCACCGGCCCTCGTCAATGCCCAAACTAAACCGTTGAGTCAAGAATTAACCAAGTTAACCAAACGGATCCGTCAATTTCCTGGAGGCGTGGGTGTAGGGGCGCCGGGTGGCCCACCAGGCGAAGAAGGTGAGGAAGAAGCCGGGGATTTGGTGACGGGACCCGTGGAACAATGGTTGAAGCGCATGATAAAAGGCAGCCCGTCGACCCCCAAACCACCCATTACCCCTGCAACCAAGAAAGGCAAAGGAGCAGCCACCACCAGTAAAATTCCCATTGTCAAGAAAGGGAGCCCATCCACCAGTCGAGGAGACGATCTCAGTCGTCGTTTAGAAGCCATTCGAGAACAGCGCAAGACCTTGGAAAAACAAATAGCCGAGAGTCGCAAAGGCAAAGCACCTGCCCGAGAAGTGGAACGATTGAAACCCTTACCTGGTTGGGAAGATTGGGCCCAAGGTAAAAAGTTACGACGTCGATTGGATTACGACGACAGTGACTAAAAAAGATGCCCACCAAGAGGAGAAGGGGTATCAAGCGGAAACGCCGCCAATCGGGTGGGGCGGTGGATGTCCAAAAATGGATTGCTAAAACCGGCAAAGAATTTCATTGGCCTGGCTATCAGTACATGGGTCCTGGCACCCATTTGGCCAAACGTCTGAAACGTGGGGATCCCGGCATCAATCGCTTGGACCAGATTGCTAAACAACACGACATTGATTACAGCCGTGCCAAGAATTTGCAAGATAAATGGAAAGCCGATACCAAGATGATCCAAGCCATTGATCGGTTACCCGGCAAGAAAACCAAGACGGAACGCGTGGTCAAAAAAATCATGCAAGCCAAGAAACGTTTAAAATTGTAATTGTTTTAATCACCTCGTGTTACAGCCCATGTTGTGTTCTTTTGGGAGAAAATAAAACAGAATGAAAATGTCTGCACCTGTCTTTTTTTTTCAAGAAACAAAATCATCCAAATCAAACGGATCGTCCACATCTCAATTGTTCCCATTCGTCAGGGGACATGTGCTTTAAAAAGTCACACACCTCCCCTCTGCTCTCTCTTCTCTAATTGTTCAGCAAGACTCTTGTCTTGGACACGTTCTGCCTTCACCTTCTTCAAAATTTGCTCCACCTTTAAATCGTCTTCGAATGTTTCAAACTCTTCCAATAATTTCTCGTGGTCATGATAAGCTGCTCCAGCCAGGCGCTCGCTCTGTTTTTATGTCCGTTGACTTTTTCTGGAGAGTTCAAGGGTGATGATGGTGCTGCCTTGTTTGAAGGGAGCCGGCTGTCCATTGGCTGTTTGAATATCCATGGCAATGCTGTCAAAGATGGTTTTACCAAGAGGAAAATACATCCGTTGAGTGGTATCAAATTGATGATCGGTATTGCCGGCATCCATGGCACGTAAAAAACCTTTTTGTTGATTTCCCACAATGCTCTGTGCGACGAGATCCGTATAGATCATGAGTTGTTGTTGTCCTTGTTGTGGTTTGACAGTTTGCGTGGTGGGAAATGGCTGCCGACTGAGATTCGAACCCAAGAAGAAGTAATAATCGAAATCGGGATGGGTAAAACTGACAGAGACGATGCCATGCGGTGGATATTTGTTGACAGGACCGACGGTTGGTGTCCATTTGTGTCGATCGTTGTAATCGACGATATGTTTCACCAGATAATTTTTTTCTTGGACGATGCGTTCACTTGGTGTTCCATCTTTCACAAGTCCCATCAGTTGAGCGAATTTCCATTCCATTTCAAATTGCATGTTGGCTGGAATGAGTACATACAAGGAATCTAATTCGGAGGCAATGCCTGCATTGGTGATTTTCACGTAGGGTTGAGCCAGGTTGAGAGTGGCTAGTTGTTGTCGTTTAGCCTGATCGTCCACGTCCATTTTGGCTATATCCATCATGACTTCCATGTGTTGTTTTTCCATTTCGTACGCGATGGCGATCCATGCTTCTTTCAAATTGTGGTAATACCCTGGGGGTAAATGGATTTGTTTGGTGACTTGAATGGGAGCCGTTCCATCGCCACGTTTTGGTATGTATCTGATATCTGTTTTCATCCAATGTTTTTGACTATCTTCTTGCGTCCAATTCTGCTTGGTTTGATCTTCCAATTGTTGATTAAAACCAGGGTGTGAGATATGAACCAGGGCCGCTTCCCAATCATCTTCTACCAGATAGTGTGAATGAGGAAGTCTGGCAGTAAATTTTTGCCCCGTGCCTTGCGCTTGATCACTGAGGAGGGTGATGTAGAAACTCATGGTGACAACAAAATAGCCCATGGTTGCCTTTTTATACCTATGAAAGGACCTTGACCTCCCAAGGCTCCTTAAAAACAAGGAAACGCGCTCGGACAGGTTTCCAACCAGACCATAAACACGATCCAACGCCCGATATTCCCTTGACAGAGTTCAATCGCCTGTAAAGGATCGTCTGTCGGTTCCGGTAAGTTAGTAGGTTCATACAACTGCTTACAGAGGTACAAGTGTGTCTTGTAAAGAAACCAATCCTTAAAACTTGACGAGATATAGAGAAAACAACCGGGCATCTTTGATCTTTCCCTCTAGAAAAAGCGCGCAATAAAATTTCTATATACAAAACAAGGTGGGTGTGGATTGTGATGTCAACGGGTATGTTTCGACATGTTCCGACAAGCAATCTACCGACAAAGACGGTTATGACGTCATGGGGCAAGTCTGTACCTATTTAAGGTGTGACAGTTAAACCAAATCAATTCTGTTTTTAGACAGAAGACAACATGGAACAAATCTGTATGATTGTCGATTTCGATGGTTATAAAGTCAAACATCATCCGTATATTGTCAGAGAACTAGGTCTTTACAGTGTATCGCACGGGAGTTTTAGCTGGTTTTTGGAAAACACGCTGCCTTACGTCTCGCTGGAAAAGCGAGATCGTAAAACGGTCAACTATGTCTACTATCATATTCACGGCTTACGCTTTGAATCGACCCCGCAAGAAAAGGCTTTACCTCAACATATGATCAAACCCTTGATCGACGTCGCCTATCAACGTTCCAGAACACAGCAGCGAACCATGGTCGCTTACAAGGGAGGCCATTTAGAAAAGGACCTTCTCGACGAGCTCCAAATTCCTTGTGTCAACTTGGAAGACTTTGGATGTCCTAAAGTCGAGAAACTCATCGCCATGGGGTTTGATGTAGGATTAACCTGCGGTCGTCACGCGAAACCCACCCACCATTGTCCCAAACAAGAAACCTATTTGTTTTACCAATGGATCCAGTCTCAAGCTTGAAACCATCTTTATCAGCACTAGAACTGCTGCGACAAGGTCTGCAAGCAGGTTATGATCTGGAAGACATTGCCGAACATTACAAAGAAAAAATCCAAGAAGAAGCAGCCGCCATCATGAAAAACACACAACACAAAGAACTCAAGGAACAAATCCAAAAAGATTTGCATAATCTGGCCGTCATTGACCGAAACAAATTTATCACACCCCGTAATTGTCCTCTCTTTTCTGATCTGAGCCCACGATCCTTTTTACATCACTGGTCAGCGGTTTCCCACCCTAGCCAGAGGGCTATTTACCTACGTCATGTAAGCGTCACGAAATGTCCTCTCTTTTCTGATCTGAGCCCGCGATCCCTTTTTCCTTATGTAGTCCCTATGTACTACCTATGTATTCCCTATGTATTCTCTATGTATTCCCTATGTAATTGTACCTCTCTTTTCTGATCTGAGCCCGCGATCCTTTTTTCATCACTGGTCAGCGGCTTCCCACCCTAGCCAGAGGGCTATTTACCTACGTCATGTAAGCGTCACGAAATGTCCTCTCTTTTCTGATCTGAGCCCGCGATCCCTTTTTCCTTATGTATTCCCTATGTATTCCCTATGTCATTGTACCTCTCTTTTTCCCTTGACATGAATAAAAAACCTATGTCATCCAAGTAAAACCAATAAACTATCTGTTTTTTTAAAAAAAAGGATTTTTGTTTTCAAACCGAGCCGAACTCGATCGCTTCTAACCCAAAAAAACCTGCCAGCCAAATCCCCAAGAAACACTCTTCATTCCATTGTCTCCTACTCGCTTCGACCCGAAAAAAAATTTCCATGCTTTTTTCAAAAAAAAATTTTTTTCCACCCCGACCGGGATTCGAACTCACACTAAAAAAAATCTTGGTTTCCCCCACAGCGCGCGCCAAGCGCGCGCCGCCGCCGCCGATTCCCCGCGCGCGCCCGCCGCCGCCGCCCGCGCTCGCCGCCGCTGCCCGCCGCCGCTGCCGCCCGCGTAGACATGCGCTCTGCTTCTGATTGGAATTTGACCATGGCCTTGGACCTTGACCATGGCCTTGGACCTTGACCATGGCCTGAATGGGACTGACCAATCACAACCAATCCTAACCAAATAAGGTCATACTGTTTGCTATATAAGCAGCAAACGTACGCCCAAATTCTTACTTTTTTCAAGATGGAGGAAGGTCAGGGAGATTTACGACAGTTTTTTCACAGATTTATTCATCGCTTTACCCCAGCAACCCTCGGCTTTACAAACAAAACGATGACAGCTAAGATGTCAGCGAAAAAAAGTGGGAGATTTTTATCTGTAAAAGCCGCCGAATGGATGTTTTGAAAACAGCGAAAGCTTAACACGAGGTAAGTGTTGTGTTTCGCTGCCGGCTAAAATCATTTTCTACCTGAAAGACTATTTGATTTATTTTTACTCACTTTCTGTATTTCTTTTTTCCACAGTCCAACGATGTGCTGACTGTAACGCGGTGAGACAAACGAGATGACAACTCGCATTTTTCTCCGAGAAGAAAGCGAGCGGCTTTTTGAAAACAGCGAAAGCTTAACACGAGGTAAGTGTTGTTTTTTTTGCTGCCGGCTAAAAATATTTTTTAAGCGAACCATCGCGGTTCTGTTTAGCTCGCAATGTTTTCCCATTCCCCGCGTTGTTGTGAAAAAATCCTTTTCTACCCGAAAGACTATTTGATTTATGTTTACTCACTTTCTGTATTTCTTTTTTCTACAGTCCAACGATGTGGTGCCTGTAAAGCGCTGAGACAAACGAGATGACAACTCGCATTTTCTCCGAGAAGAAAGCGAGCGGCTTTTTGAAAACAGCGAAAGCTTAACACGAGGTAAGTGTTGTTTTTTTTTTGCTGCCGGCTAAAAATATTTTTTAAGCGAACCATCGCGGTTCTGTTTAGCTCGCAATGTTTTTCCATTCCCCGCGTTGTTGTGAAAAAAATCCTTTTCTACCCGAAAGAATATTTTATTCCTTTATTTTTTACTCTCTCTGTATTTCTTGTTCCACAATCCAAGGATGTGCTGACTGTAACGGCTCGTTGACATCGAGGTAGTCCATCTGATGGACAAGGGCATAGTCATTCATGGTCTAGGGGCCGACTATGTTCCTCCCTCACTGCCTATCGATGTCTGAGTAGTCAGTCCGGAATTACATAAGGCAATCCCTTAAAGCCAAACTTCATTCCAGCCATTTACAGCGCAAAGGCCGACGACGTCAACATGGACTATGCCAAGAATTTGGATCCCAAAACCTTCAACAACACTCATGATTACATCTTAGAACTGGTTCGACGAGGTCTACAAGCTGGTTATGATCTCGAAGACGTGACCGAGCACTACAAGGAATTGATTCAAACTGAAGCCACCGCCATCATGAAAAGTACCGAACGCAACGAACTCCAAAAACAAATCCAAAAAGATTTGGACAATCTAGCTGTCATCGACAGAAACAATACCATTGTCTTTCCTTTGGAACTAGCAGGACGCACCTACAAGTCTTCCGAACGAGACCAGTATTTTGAAGAAATTTTACAAAAGAGACTTGAACGACGACACAAAGTCAACAAATTGCGTGAAAGTGTTCTAGGACATAACTTGGATGACATTACCGAACATGTCAAAACCATTCTAGACCACGACAAAAAAGAAGAAGAAGCTTTTACCAGCCAATTCAAATAGAGCAGGACAACTTTGCCTTCCAAACAGTACTACTTCCATTACTTCGTCGTTCACCAGCAAGCAATCCGCCATCTCCTCCCCACGAAGATGGTAACCAGGAGTAACCTCCTCTGTTGTCGACCAGCCGCTGCAAACTCCACAATCCAATCCGGTTGTTTGGTCGGTTTGGGTTGCTCTGTACTCTTGTCGTGCTCTTTCGTGTCTGGTCTGATGGAAAAATGGAATCATCTGTTGACGGCCTGGTGCTGAATTCGTTGTCTGAATTGTTGCAACTGAATCCAGTTTCATCGCCTTACAGAAGACATGGTAGAGTTCTGGTGGATGGACAATTGCATGTGCTTCTTCCAAAGTTGGTCGAAAAAATCAATTATTATCCTGGTGATTTTGTTCTTCTCCCAATATGTTACAACGTACTGCGTTGGCACAAAGAACATGCTACCTTGTTGTGGTCAATGTCCGCTCACCACTTAAAAAGATTTGTTGTTGATCATTAAACTTGTTCAAAAGAATCTCTCTGTCTTGTTATTGAACTCTTATCCGCTCACCACAACTCAGCGGTCTTACCACCAAAACCACGTGACCTTATGACGTCATCATACCTCACCCTAAATGACCTTTGACCTCTTCTCTCATTGGTCCATTCTCATGACCGTGATCACATGATAAAAAGGACTGGCACTAGTCTCTTATTGGTTTAAAAAGTTAGGGGGGTGGGTCTCTTTGATTCAATGTCCCATATCGACGGTCCTTACTACTTGGAGCAAAACCCTAACCCTATAATAAGAGAAAGACCATCCTGACCTTGTGGTACCATCAAAACATGGACGCATGCGCGTGTCTTGCTCGATGCTCGGTTATTTCACCTACTATTCACCAGGGGATCCCCGCGTCCCCTGCCCTGGCCCCGGCCCCAATCCCCCTATGGTCTGCGGGTTTTCCCTTCCTTAGCAACCACCCTAGCAACCCCCTCAACATCAAAACGAGGTAAACCACCCCTAGTGAGCGTACTTTACTACTATAGTTATTAGGACTGCTGAGTTTTATAACACTTGTCACATAGACTATCACAATCGATAATGCGACATGTACATTACTATATTGAAGATCGGCACACACGAGGGGATAAGTGCAGTCCCGAAGAGTTCCAGCTGGGAAAAGTCCTTTTCTGTGAATTTCCCATTTGTCGTCAACCAATCGAGTAGCGGGACCAATCGTTGGTCCTCAAGACTTGCCCCCATGAATTCACAGTGGTTTGAAATGGAGACGACTAATCCCGGAGACCTGTCTACTTCAAACTGTGCTTGTTCCCTCGTACTGTTATCACGAAGGGTCCCTTAGACCATGCAAATCAGACATCACCTTACATGTCCCTGTAGCAAGTTTCTTCTTGTAAATACTACACCTCGGGACTTGTTTCCTAGTGTCTGTCGACTCTGTCGTGCTTCGATGCGACAACAGTAATATCAATTTTATTGCAATGTGGATGCAATACTTCGACTTACCTTTAAAGACCAACTTGATTGTATCCTCTGTACAAGCCATTTGATTGTGTGACCAACAGGTGTAATATCCAGAATCCTTCTCTGTGGCGTTTTGGATCAAAAACGTGCATACTTTTGAATCCTCGCTATCAATGTTTCCGCCACGACCGCCACAATCTTTTATGAGTTTAATATTGTGGTACAGCTGTATCCAATATGGCTGAGCATAGTAGTGAATTCCATAATCAGCTTTCGAAAAGTTGCTGATGCACTCGATTGTTACATTGGAACCAGCATGCAAAACTTCATCATCCGGGAACTCAATTGTTTTGATCATCGCGGAAGGAGCAGTGGGACCTGTGACGAAAAGTAAATTAAAAAACACCTGTTTGTTATTTTGTTATGGATTTTATGCCTTTAGCAGCGAGTGGAGGCCTTATTATTTTGTTAAGGAAACGTCCTGCGAGGGAAACGAAATTAAAAGAAAGTTGTTCAGTGGTTGATGTTTGCTGTTGGCTTTAGTAACTAAAAGCCTATCTAAGATGTTAGTTAAACCTTATAGATACATTAGCATTTTTAAAAGTTGCCCTCTTAATCTTTCAAGCAAAGCCCACTCAGAAAAATTTCAACCGCTTCAAACAAACCAACCAACAAACAAAAAGGATGAAAAAGCTAACAGACAACAAGAGGTGTGGTTACTCACTCCAATGCAGATCTTCCATTTTAACACAACCGCTTGCAGAGTAAGAAAAGTGAAAGGCTAAACTAACGCAGAACAAAATGAGACGGACTGTTCCTTCAGTCATCTTCCTGAAAGCAAAAATCAATCACCACATGTAAAACAAAACATTTGGTGACCGGCCGAAACCAGGTGAAGCCTTAATTGGGTGTGAAATTGCCCCAGGTTTGTAAGAGCTGTCTCGTGTTACTTCTGGATTGCTTGGCAACTACCAGATAAGCCATATAAGTTCAGTAAATTGATATAAACCTTCCCAAAAGAACAATATTTACATCGTCATACGTAGAACTTAAAGAAATATTTAAAAGCAAACTGGCCGGGGGAATAAAAGAATACCTGTCTTTTTGAGATGATGTTCGCATTGAATGTAGACTAAAGAATTTTGTCTTTCGCGTCATTTCTGACAAGCGGGAAATATTTCGCTCGCTAAATAATGGAATAGTCTTTTGATATAAGTTGACTTCAAACTCTGTTGCCAGTGTTCAGTTATTGTTTTGAAAAAAATCGCAATTATTAAAGCTGCAAGTTCATCCTCGAATGGTTAAGGCTCAAAAACTGCTACTTAGTTATTTTCGTGTTTCAGCATCAATGGCAAACATGTCATGTCCAGTTTGAATCCATAGTTAGCATAATCACTGGCAATAAAAAGTGGTGTTATTCTTAGTTCGGGTAAGTAGAATTTGAGCGGAATTGCAACTCCTTGACGTCTAGTTGCCTATATCATATAGTTTGTTTTAGTTGATTTCATAATTTTATCCGTGGAAATCGACACCGGCCTTAAAATCAACAAGATTGTAGATCAAAATAGACAGAGGATTGTCTTGTAAGTTTGCGTGAGATAAGTAAAATATATTGCCTTTGTCATCATCTGGATAATTAACGTAGATCCACAGCCCAATATTAAAAGACCGCAATCGAATACACAGCTAAACTGACTTGTCATGCAGACTAAGGCCTTATTGAGTTTTAATTAATAAACTTCGGATGGCGAAGTAGTTTTTTCCAAGACTGTCAGTTATGCATGGCCGGTACAGAGTGTTTCTGAATTTAAAAAAAAGGAAAAAAAACCTACTTCCTTGGTGTTTTCTTCGGCTGGTTTTGAATTTTCCACGCCTATGTCAAGGCGGAAGACGAAAATTAACATGTTTAAACCCTAAAATTGAATTTGACAGGTGGTAAAACAGAATTATGATCTAAAATTTACCACGGACTTCAAGGGCTACCTTTGATAGAGTTGTCTTTATAGACGGGGCAGATATTATAGTCTCAGCCCTCTTGATCACATTTTTTTTAAAGAACCTTGAGAAAAGCACGGGATTAAAACCCATCATTAAACCTTACTATCTAGAATACCAACAAAGAAATGTGTAACAAAATTTACTTGGTGATTTGGCAATGTGGAATATGTCATTGTAAACTTGGTAAAATTGCTTTAAAAATGTGCGGTTGTACTTTACATTTTTTTTAAAGCAAGATAGATAGATAGCTTTATTACGCTTAGAAATGTACTTTAATTTACCTTTGTTCACGTGAAACTGCGTTTGATTTGAGTAGCTTTAAATCCTTCTTTCGCTTTCTCCCTTACCCCCTTCATTTGGTATAAAAGGCCGTGGAGACTATGCCTGCCCGGCCTGTCCCTTAGTAGCACTTAGCATCTAATTAAGGTCTGCTTTTGCAAAGCACCACTGTTCATAAATAAATAATGATTCCACTTGGCTGAATAAGATGTTGTTGAATAGCTAAATGAAATATAAAATGATATTTTCCTGGGAAAATTGCAATCAGCAACGAAAATTGCATCTAGCTCACGACCATTCCCTATGGTGTAACTGTAGGTAATAGGTATTGGGAATTATCAATAAAGAGATTTATTTCATCAGTTTCGCTTGTGATGCTTCGTAATATCGAGATGATGCAGTAAGTTTAGAGCCAGTGTTCTCATTCAGCCATGTTCATTAAATAACATCCTGTTTTTCCACGTTATACTTTGTCAATATTCTACACCTGCGTTATTTACGCTGAAAAGAGGACACTGCTAATGCAGAATATCATGCAGCAGAGTCTGGAACCAACATTTCCATTTAGCAAGCATCCTGTTTTTCCACGCTATACTTTCTGAATACTTTACACCTGCGTCATTTAGGGAAACATGACACTGGTAATATCCAAAAATATGCAGCAGAGTTTGGAACCATGCAATATTCCCACCCAGCAAGGTTTATTGAATAACACCCTGTTTTCTCCATGGTATTATACTTCAGTGTCAATGCCCTCTACTTTGTAGCTACCTTTACTTCGTGACGTTTGTCCTGTGTGCTTTAATAGGAACGCACCTGCTATTTTGAGGTTACTTAATACGTGTTCAGTGAGAGGAAATTTTAAAACCACGCAGGAACTACTCACGAGCCTTCCACTCCTGGAGTTTTGTACCCTAAGACGTCTTGTTTTTGTGGACTAAATACTTGGTCTAAAATTTTAAGAAAAGCTATTGAACTATACTTTCAGGCATGTTTACGTGCGTGTCGTTCAGATTTTCGTCAACGTCTTCGCTGGTTTACGTCGCTGCTGTATAATCAGTTAATTTATTCAGTTCTATTTAAAACATAAATTGCCGAGCTAGCGCTGATTGGAAACCTCTTTGGAGCCATTTCTGGAACTCAATTTAGCCCTTGGGTGCATATCACCAAGGCCTAAAAGCTACAGCTGTTGTATAATATATCAACCGTTAACTATGTTTTGGGTTAAGCCTCAGTTTCACTGGGTTAAACATTAAATTTCCCCTCAATTCTGTCTTATTCAAGTTTCTTTCCTTCCTAATTTCTTCCTTCCGATCTTACAGTATTTCTCTGGAAAACTGTTACATTTTATTCTCAAATATGACATCCAAACTCCTTTAATACGGACACTAAGGGGACAAACCGGGGTTGCTGTATAACAGAGGAAGGGATTAAGTGAGCTTTGGGTCTCTGGCTCTCGGTGAACTGCTGGTAGTATGGAGCGTGAGGTGCCCATGTTATGAATTAATGTACCGTAAGGAGAGATTCGACAGTGTCTCGAATGTAACCAGACTATAACTAAGAAGGAAAAACAGAATGTACAAACGAAGCATGTTCCACCTATCCCACAAAGAGCTCTTCCGAAAGAGAATCAAATATACCCACCAAGCTGTGTAACAAATCCTTCTGGTCGCAGAAAAACAAACACTTGATCCTCAAATGCAATTAGCGGCACGGAACTAAATAATGTGCCTTGCCGGAAATGACGTACCGGAAGGAACATCATAGCAATCAACCAGGCGGTGTGCGTCACGAGATTTGACCAATCAGAACGCGTCATTTGTGTAGGCATTTTTGCGCTCGGAAAGAGCCGCTTCGAGAAGTGTATGCGGTGAAATTTTCGCTATTTTCGACGCTTGTCATTTTGTTCTCGGAATTATACCTCATCCTAAAGTTTTTGAAATACCATATCTTAGTTCTGGTCAGGTTATCGTTGAAGGTAAATGTTTTAGTCGCGTTAATGAGAAGTTCAAAGTGGGCAGCTAGTTGAAAACCGCCATGTTGTTTTCACTGTTTATGTCACAGTTCTTCTTGGACTCGAAGCTGCTTACTGTTAACGGTATTTGCCCATTATCTTGGCCAGTTAGGTAGTATAGCTATTCTTCTTTTGAAATTTCGGGGTCTACCCGGGTCTACCCCTTATAGTTTCTCCGTTTCAAGCCTTTGAAAGTATCGTAGAATGAAGAGATCATGTAAACCAAGTAGCAGATCTCCCGGGAAACCGGCTGAGAAAGTAGACCGAGATGAAAGCCGACAAGAAGGGAATAACATCAAACTTCGAAAGGTTCTGCTCAAATTTGAACCAGAAAAGGGGAAAAAGGTCTATTTCTATAATGCCTCGGGCATTTCAGCATTTTAGCTCCCTTGTTTGTATGTATACATGAGGTCCAGGCAGGTTACACAAAGTGAGCTTATTTTATAATACGAGTGTTTTTTTAAAGTCGTCAGTGAAGCTGTTTCTTTTTTTTGTCACAAGACATAAACAGTGATGTTATTTGTATATTCTGATAATAAAATGGTGAGCAAAACAACTTGTACAAGGAAAAGTTGGTACTGTTTTGTCACTGTTTTGTCACTGTTTTGTCACTGTTTTGTGTGTATTAAGAAGTTATTATTTTCTGACAGTCAGCTCTGCAACAACTGTGCACGTCTCTGCCACCAGTGGAATAGATTATGTATGAACTTTATTTCAGTGCTTAAGAATGTTGATGCTAATTTTGATTTCCAGCAGCTTATCGGCTTAAGATAATATTGCTTATGGATATGTTCACACTTGGTGTGTGTGCACCGGTACAGACTGGTGCTGTGTTACTGGGTACTGCTCCAAAAATATGTAATATTGTGTACACATTTTGAAAACGGAGCTCTCTTTTGCTCCATCAGAGCCAATTTAAAAATGTGAGCACAGGCAGGAATTATTGGTATATAAGACTGACAGAAGGTGTTTGTTAAGGCTATGTTCACACGGGACCGGTCCGGAACGGATCCGGTCCGATTTTCGGACCGGATAGGCCTTCTGTTTACACGCGACCGTTCTGGAACCGGTCCGGAACGGATCCAAAACTGGACCTGCTGTTTTGTAGGTCCAGTATCGGATCCGATCCGGACCGGTTCCAGAAAGGTCCCGTGTAAACACCTGGACCGGTTCCAAACAGTTCCATGTAAACAGAAGCCGATCCGGTCCGGTTCGGTTCGGAACGGTTCCGGACCGGTCCCGTGTAAACGTAGCCTAAGTTGTAACCTTGGAATTAAAGAAAGACATAAACACATGGAATTGGTGATCACTTTAAAGCCCAAGCACAGATCTCCATCTCACAGTGTAGTAAGGCAACCAAATTCATGCATGAGTACTTGAAAAAAAGGTTTGTTCACATATAAAAGTGCCCAGTGAAAATAGTAATCAGTGCAAAAAGCAATAGGTATCCTGTGTGCATGTCTCGTTTGGTTGTCTTCTTCTACTCTGGTCTTTTATTTAGAAGTTTGAAGGTTTTCTTCTTTTTTTTGCCATTAAGTGCTGCTACTGAGATACCCTGTGTGCACCAGTCTTTTCTCACAGAGAAGATGAAATAAATATTTACTTGATATTCTTGGAAGCCTTGTAACCTAAACTACAAAGTGAAACAGTTGGAATAAAGTTGTTTGTATTGCAAGTAAATTTTAGGACTGTGCTTTAACACAGTAAATTAACTACACCCTCTAACTGACAAACAAGACAACAGTAAAGTAACTTATTGACTCCTGTTGGCAATATAACAAACACCAAAGTTTAGAAGAACAGCTGCATTCAGGGGCCAATTCAATAAAACTTTTACAACTATTATTTACAAGTGTATTGTTTTTCAAACTGTAAAGCAATAGCTGCACTTGTAAAAGTTTTATTGAATTTACCCCTGGTCATTATCAGGTTCTGGTTGGGGCTTTGCCCATACTGCCTTATCTTTAAAATGTTCCTATACAGGTCTGGGGTGGCTATCTACCTTTCAGATATGTCCAGAAACACAGGCCAGTGAGATATTTTAGAAGCAATAATATCATGATAGCCATCACAAAGTGTCCTCAGGGATTAAAAGGAAATTTGAAGTGATCTGAAAGTAACAATTGAAGCTGTCACATATAAAGGGCTTTCTCAACAATCCTTGCCTGGATTTCTGGAACCGTCAGCATTCCCTAGCTTGTGTGTGTCTTTTGTTGTATTGCTGGAGTGTGGTAAAGAAAAATTCGTGGCAAAGCTGTAAGCTCCTGGCTTTGCTATAAATTTCTCGTCAAACTTCAGCAAGAGCACTGGCTTTGCAGGCAAGGTATTCCTAGAGGCAAAACTTTTCGACGAGCTCTGATAGTACACACTGTCAAATATGTGATGTTTCAATTACCAGATCAGATAACATTGTTAAAATTATTTGCTATCCAGCGTACACATGTCCACGTGAAGGAGCAATCCACTCAAATGTTCCATACTTTTCAACTGACTTGGTACAGACAAGACAGAGAAATACATTTTATTTTATAAAATAACTAAGATACTACGTGCACTCTGAGTGGCTGAGATGTGTGTTTGCATGTGAGTGTGAGAACACAGTTGAATAAAGCAAGGAAAAACTTTTCCTGTGATTGGATGGCCTGATATACAGCAAACACTCAAGTGGGGGGGGGGGGGGGGGGATTCTCAAAAGTCTATACGCAACCCAGGCTGGGAACTCCCTGCAAACCCTCAAGGGTTTGCATAACTGTCTTGAATTCTCCCAACCATTCTCGTGTTTATATCAGGCTATGCAAACACAGAAAAAGTTTTTCTATTATCTGCTTGAATATAATCTATTACAGTGAAACCTGTGGACAAAATTATTTTCACATATTTTCGGTAAAAGGAAACACCTTTCTTAAGCAGACAAGAAGGTCAATGAACAACATCGGTATCAAATTTTTTTATAATCAGTGACTGTAGTAACGTAGGCTAGTAACTTGTTAAAATAGGAAGCAGAGGAGTATATATACATATATATATATATATATATTGAATGGCTGTTATCAGGAAAGACTTGAATTTCCAGGACGACTACCACAAGTAATATTTTGTCTAATACATTTTCAATAAGTTGTTAAGCTATTTCCTTGTGTTGCTTTGTTTGCCTGAAGGAAGATCTGATTTCCATGTTTGTAAAAAATCGTAATCACATGCGTACGTCAGCCGGCTTTCTCACCTTGCTCGTTGCCTGCGCTCTCTAATCTTTCCCGGTAACGTAAGTCCGTGAACGATGTCAGCAAACTAAGTGTTGTGAATCTCTTTTGCCGCTGATCTAGTCAAAGTACCAAACAAATGCGAAAACCTTTCCGAGAAACGAACGTTTCAGCTCTTGTTTACATAGTAGTCTGCACGTTTGCACATTCGATGGACTCCGAATCGTGAAAAAACGTATTCACCTGGTCCATATAACCAAAAATTAACCAGTCAAAACAATCTACATTCGTGTCCTCGGTTATTCTTTTCAAAACGGGAAACAGATTCTTAATTCTCATTTTTACCGCCATTGTAAGGTCTCTCGTGAGATGTTTACTCCATCGTGTCTAGAGTGAAATGGACATCGGTTATATTTTTACCCGTGACCCTTTGTGGGCCGTGACACACACCGCCTGGCAATCAACTAGTGGAGCGAGGAACAACGTTGTGTGCATAGTCTTCTATTTACCGCACCCCTGGGATCTGTCTTTGAGTTATTTTTTTTCTTGGAACATTTCAAGTCTAATTATACGGACATGTTCTGGTTAAACATCAGTTATTCGTTAGTACTGGTTTGGCTACAGCGGTTGGGCGCATGCATGGTTGGTTACGTTTACGTTAGAGTGAGCACTGGACGACCTCGAGTTCAAACAAGTGCCGCGTTGCATGTTGCACGTGTACATATTGAGTAACAGAAAGTGCAGAACAGTACGGAATGAGTGAGGGAACAAAAACGTGCTTACCTAATACCTAATAACTTCATTTCTCTTTCCCGAAGCCAAACAAGGCTATAACTATTCGCGCGAGCTTTTAAACGTACAAGACGACCAAGACATAATTTCACATTATGCAAGAGGGAAAAAAAAGCGTTAACCAATATCTGGCTGAGTACTTCTTGAAGCTATTGAAAGCTATATTGCCCGCTGGCGTTAATTCAGCTATTTGTTCGTGCACCTTTTAAAAACAACAATATTGGCTGTCTGATTTAATCCAAAGAAGGAAATTTCCTCGAGACTGATTAAAATCACAAACACAGATATCAAATAAAGTTTTAACCAGTACCGTGAGGTCAAATTCAGTTGCTTGATTTCAGTTCTGTTAAATTTTATTCGCTATTCTTTTACAGTATTGGTCCATTTGGAATAAAAATGGCAGCATTTTAGGTCGCACTAAAAGCTGACCTATAAAGGTATATTCTTTTAACTGTGGACACCAAACAGTATTGATCTTGTGGTTACTTGTTTTCACGACTAAGATTACATCTAGGAAGAAATCAAACTAAATGCTCCACGGATCAATCCACTTGAGTGGTTAAAACAATATTTTGCGAACACGTTGACACTAATTATTCCGAGGTCGACGTCGTAAATATAAATAATGGCTTCGCCAGTTGGCGGTCAAACAGATTTGGTCGAAGTCATCAATCGGTAGACGATTAATCGTTGATATACCATCCATCCCAGGTATGTTATATTCGCTATCTTGTGCTGTAGTTTTTGGGATTTAGCACAGCTATTCAGTGTTGTAAATATAAAACGCCTGGATACCTTTAAAACAGCTGAAGTCAAAGGCGTGCGTGCGCTTTTATAGTTGTTCGTTGAATGCTCAGTGAATATCTCTGCCAAGGGTCCATGGCAGCCCATTCCTTGGTATCTTCTGCAGCTTCCTTTGTCCATAGCAATACTCGTATATATTCTTAACACAACAGTGAGTCACAGAAGTGTTGAGACACTTTCAATTAAAGTCGTAGTGAGAAAACAGATGCACAAAGCACTCTTGCTATTCATTGTGTCAACTAGTTTCGTTGAACAAAATTGATTTCACGAATAGTAAAGATGCATTAACTCTGTGGTTAACATAAGGTCATTGTCGCCTTTAGATGCAGAATTGAAAACTTGATTTTATGAAAGAGTTCCAAATTGTCTTTCATTTCAGAACTGAGAGCCTACATTTTGTAGCTCGGCCTCCAGAAGAAATAACACTATCAGAAAATGTGATTATCGCCTCAAACGCCTGAGAACACAATTTAGTGCTACATACAGTGTTAATCAGTTTTCCAAAAAAAATTCCAGACATGGAAATGAAGACGTCTTGTTGAATTAAATAACAAATAATAAGGGCCTACTGGAAGAAGTGGGAAGAGAAACGCTTGCGCAATAACCAGGTAAACTAGAAAATGTGGCGCGAAAACCACATCGTCCCAATCTCGTTCCCAGAGCCCGCGTTGCCCTTTTCCAGCGGAACGGGAACGCCTCGTGGTAGGTACCGCCTCGTTGCCCAATCCTCTGAACAAGGGCAACGCGGACTCTGGTTACGAGATTGACGTCATCCATCCAGATACCCTCCTTTGGAAATTTGCTCTTACAGGATGTTCACATTGCAGTTCTTCTTCAGTGAAGCAAGTGCAGCCCAAATGGCATCCGGGAAAAATTTAAAGAGACTGCATGTTACGTTCGGTGACTCCAAGCGCATAATAAGTTTGCCGAAGGGGGAGAAAGTAAAGGACCTTCGTTATCACTTTCTCTGCTCATTCTCTGATATCCTGTCAGAACATGTCGCAGTAGCCAACGTCAAGTTCCAGCAGTTCGATGACGCCTTTCAAGATTACATTGACCTGGAAAATGACCAAACACTAGAGGAAAATGGTAGAGTCAAGGCATTCATAGCCGACAAATATGGAGAAAAGGTATTTAAAAAATAGCCCTCAAGTCGAAAAAGGCGGCTATAGCCTCAAACTTTAGATGAAATTTAGAAAAAAAACCTTGAAGTGCGACCATTGTAATGAACGCTATTAATCAGCACTTAAAATCTCAAAATCCTCAAATGATGATGTTTAGGATTCGGGACATGGTGAGGCCAGCATTAACCCTCGGGCGTACAAGGAGGGGGGGGGGTGATGCCACCCCCCTGAGGTTTTCCTTGAATTTTTTTCCAAGGCGAATCATTATCCAGACCTGCCGTTTTCGGTAGCTGTGCGCATGTCCCTGCGACACACGTTTGGTGAGAATCGGTTGCTATGGTTAGGAGATATGACGTCATAAGTAGCAGGCTGTTAAGCCATTTTTGAAGAAAAATTCGTGTTTTTTCTCCTTTTCAGGTCAACAAAAAGAAGCAAAATGTTTAATTGCGTCATATTCTGCATGTCCATCATCCAAAATTTCCAATTTGTAACGGTTTTTGACAATTTCTTATGTTCGGTAAAATCCAAGATGGCGCTCAAAATGGCGGCCATCTTGAACGACGTCACAGTCCCCCATCAGCGCGGCAACCCATAATGTGTACCTCATCTTGTAGAGCACATCACAGGCTTTCTACTAAAGGTGCAATCTTTTCAAAATATTTTAACATAACGAAAACCCAAGGGGGATTCCATCAAACCCCCCCCTTGTACCACGGTGGGGGTGTGACTTTGCTTGTGCGTCCGAGGGTTAAAATGTATCGGGAGTTTATTTGGGTCCAGCATAGAATAAACAAAATTAAAAAAAGATGGTAATGTAAAGACGTTGCAACATCACCACTTAGAACTCAAGTGTTTTTCAATCCAAAGAGAAAGTTAATTATAATTGTACTAAGTTGTTTGTACTCATTTTAAATCATAACTACTGAATGTCTAGATGGGAAGGCGTAATTTTCGCCATTGATGTCACCACTTTGCTCAATGTACCAGGCGACTTGAGATGTTCGTGCTCGAGTTACCAAGTAGTAAATGACTGAACAGTAACAGGCAACTCCAAAGGCAGCAGATAGCGCGAGAGAGGGTGATTCGAGATCAGGAGATAGCGATGTTCTACTGTAGCTTTAAATATCAAGACTTAAGATACTGTACATAAGATTGCAAAATAATTTTTGTCTTTGCAGGAGTTAAGTCGTTGGAAGGAAGTTGACACTGGCTGTTCCTATTTCCCTCATCACATAGTGTTTCCTTGGTTCTGCTGTAAACTAGCACCATTCCAAACTGAACCTCCAGATATTAAATTCCATCGCATCAAAAAAGACGTCCCTTATCGTCTGTGGAACGTCGTCAGCAACGGTTTGATTCAGAGAGATCCTGACAACCCATCGATATTAACTTGCAGTGGTGAATTTGACCCAGCAGAACCCAGTAGTAAGCAATTTAAAACTTACTTTTTTTCTTACTCTTTTCAGTTCTGTCCGTTACTTTGAAGTACTGAGCCATATGTTGATGCGCTTCACCCTTCTTGAGAGAAATAATTTTTGTTGCAAGTTTTCCCCATCAGTTCCCATTATTTTCCCAACAATTTACTTGAAATGTCTTTTCCATAGAGCATTCATCGGGGAGGGAGTGGGGGAAAGAACAGAGTTTCGCGATGTCCATGTACTGCCTGGCTTTAACCCCATTCCTTGGCGGCTCCTGCGCCTCTTCATCCTTTGCTGTTGCACTATACTGCACAATATTTCTCTTTCGCTTCTTTCTAGTTTTCCTTGTCCCCCCTCTCAACTTCTAATTTTCTGTTCGCCCTTCCGCATATATAGGTAATTATGCTGACCACGAAATCGTGGGAATTGCCAGAAAACAATCATTTGGTTCAGAAATAGGTAGAGAAAAAAGTCTTTGCATGATTTCTTGTATTCTCCAATCAGACAAAGTAAAACAAGAGCATTATGCTTTAAATTTTTTATCGTGTTTAAATAAAGGATGTGATGTAGCCTCTTCCAGGCGTTCAGATAGTGGAGCGCGAGCGAAAACTATAGATATAGCGAGCGAAAGAGCGGGAAAAAAAACAAGGGGAGACTGGGGAAGAGGACGGGGGAAGCGTTCCCTCGCCCTCTTCCCCAGTCTCCCCTGGTTTTTTCCGGTCTTTCGCTCGCTATATCTATATTTTTCGCTCGCGCTCCACTATCTGAACGCCTGGAGCAGGCTAGATGTGATGATGATGATGATGGTGATGATGATGTTTATCAAACTAAGTCGGTGTATTAGTTGGAGTGACGGTAAACGGCCTTCGGCAGAAACCGATACCGGCAAATATACTCAGCTGTCTTTTGTCATTGGTCAAAGGCGACCTGCATATCACGCAAATGTATCTTGTCGCGTCATAAATACGCAATAACCGCTTTACTTTTTTTTACGCTAAGTAAAATCTATGACTGCTGTTTTTCAGCTGTGATACATGCAAAAAGCTACGGAATGAATTTGTTTTATTTGGTTTTTGTGGACCCTCAAAAGAATAGTATGCTTTACATGACGGTTAAGGGAGAAAAGCAGGAAATCATCGTCACGGTAAGACCCTGAGAAGGGCTGATAAATAATATGTAATTGTTCAATCCTTTAAATCCCATTATCAAAGTGGATGTTCTCCTCATAATCCTCCATATATCTCTTATGGTATACTAGGTATTCTCA
This sequence comes from Siderastrea siderea, assembly GCA_964030785.1. Lineage (NCBI taxonomy): Eukaryota > Metazoa > Cnidaria > Anthozoa > Scleractinia > Rhizangiidae > Siderastrea > Siderastrea siderea. Next base: position 7,846,857 of record OZ034973.1, read on the forward strand.
TGACCTGAATGTTAGTGAAACTGGAAGAGTAATTAGATTCTTGTCACTTTTGGGGCTTCAACATTTGTCTGCATTTTTTTAGCTTTGCAAAACTTAGTGAGAACTGCACACATTTCTGCATTGCGTTATGGAGCAAAGTGTCATAAAAAAAAGGAAAAGGCAGAGACACCGCACGCTCATCCAAAAAGTGACGGGGGACTCGTCGATTTTTTTCTTCTTTCCGAAAAGAACCCAGAAGGTACCAAAATTTTGTTCTGTAGGCGTGGCTGAACTTCATTCTGAGAGGTATCAATTCTAACGTAACATTTCAAAACTGTCATATTTTTCCGATCTGTACCCAACAGATATCGAGATTATTCGGAAGGTTCTAATTATACGTTTAAACCGCGTAAGTGACAAACTGCACCAGGAACGTTTAGATATGGCGGCAGTATCAATTTTGCCTTCTGGACATACAATAATGCTCATTAAAAATGATTTATTCTTTTATTAAGATAATGATGCAAGGGACAAAAACAGTATGACTGTTGTATCAATTATAAAGTCAATTTGCATCTATAGATTTCCTTAGTTATTCACATACTTTCTCATTGTTACTTTAGCCTTCCGCGTCAGAGGAAGCGCTATTTGAGCCTGACTATTACTGGGGCCACACAATGTTCAGAAGTAAACCGTACCAACACCTGTACCTTGGATGTGACAATAATAGAATGGCAACATTGGTACCAATGACGGATCCTCTCTATCCAAATCCTCGGGCTTTGTTCATTGTGAACAAGTTCAACCTCTTCATGCCGTAACTTATCAGTTACGACAGGAAAAGAAAGCCTGTTTCGTCATCGTTAAATGTCAAATTTCAATAACCAAATCAGAAGTAATTAACCGAAACTAAGGGCGCCGTTTTTTGGGACTATTCCGGATTAGGAATACTCGGAATAGACAGAATTTGTGTTCTTTTGGGGACTATTGCGTTTTCGGAATGACCAGAATATCATTTCGTTCATTCTGCTCTTGATAGTAGAATGAGCAGAATGAAAGGAATACAGTTTACTTGAAATAGACAGAATACGCGTTCTTTAGGGAAATTTTTGGCGGGAACTCCTACGCGGCCGCCCCTGCGTTCGCAGACATAATCGTTCTCAGATCACCACCGCCATGAGTATTCCGTTTTCAGGAGGAGCGTTCTTTTCGAAATTGAAATTCCGTGTATTCTGTTGCTCTTAAACCGGAATAAGAATAGCCAGAATAGTCCCAAAAGAATGCACCCTACGTTTTGTAGAATTCCTTTGTAAGTTGGACTTTGATTTTCGGACGCAATTAGTAGAACAAGAGTTGCTGTATTTGAATCCACAACATTAATAAAATAGTCATCTGCAAAACTATAGTTCTAATGTGTTACACTTTGGAAACTGTCAACTGACGAGAGTCTTACATTGCTCGGTAACCACCATTTTGAATTTATTAAATCTCCAGGATTTTTGGAGATTTTAAGGTCACGTGATATATTGATTGCCATAGAAAGCTCTTAACGAGGCTAAACTCGCTCTCGCTCTTCACACACTAAAGAATTAGACGGGCACAGGCCTTGTGGGCCTGGGTGGTGTTTTGGGGTATTCAAGGTCATGATATCGTATGATGGTGGGGACTGAAGAAGGCTTACGTTTTGACCTTGGTTTTCTTGGGACGGGACTAGGTTATTGCAATCATCAAGGGGACCCTCAAAAGAGTTTGTTAGTCGATTAAAAAATTACATGCTTTTACTGGTGACCCAACGGATTATTGTACTCAACAATTTTCGAGAGGGGTTTGTACAAGGTTCTGATCAAAAAATGTCACTAATTTAAAGCAGAAAGTGGATTGGAAATCTACATGACTAGATTACAAATGGACTAAAAATTGAATGGCTCACAGCAACTACAACGAGGACAGAATATAACATTTTTCTCAAAGAGAAAGCTTATCCGAATGTCTCAACAGAAAAATGAGGTATTCATTTCGCACTTGGACAATCTCGTTCTCAGAGTTCTCAGGCTTCTTGGGCAGCGGATGGTCGCTAGGAGAGACTCTCGGGTACTGGAATTTTTGCCCCAGAATTTGTTTTAATTGGCTGTTTACTGTAAACAACCTAAGAGCCGTTAACCGCAGGATTTCTGCGCTAAAAAATTCCAGTACCCCAGAGTATCTCCCGGCGACCACCCGCTGACTAAGTAGGATTGGGCACTTGGACTTTGCGAGACTTTCTGAATCTTTTTCTAATAAAATAAGGGATTTATTTTGTTATGGTTGCGTACTTAAATGATCGAACTCAAAATGCGATAATGCACATGACAATCATAACCACTGAAGTGGAACTCTCCTCTCCTACAAAAGATTTAGCTTTACCGTTGACGTCAGCCACTCCATCTTTAAGCCACGTAATCGTAGGCACTGGAGTACCCTCGGCAACGCACGTGAAAACCACGTTTTCACCAGGGGAGGCTGTAATACTTCTAGGGTGACTGTAGAAGGACAACTGGTCAGCTATAGGGACTGTTAAAAAAGAGGGCAAAGAGTAAGTTTTTTCCCCGAGGGTGGAGGGGGGAGGTACTTCTTGGAATTTTGGGTAGGCTGTGTAGCCGAGAGTTTTCAATCCTAACCCTACTGCAGACTAATTTCTCTAGCCCTAACTTTCTGTAAAATAATTTTTCTTCATGCCTGTTGTTCCTTTTCGACAACCCTGTTTTTGATTGATACTCTCCCCAAATGTGAAAAGACACCATGACTGTTGGCAGAGTGTTGCTTCGGTTGAACACTGGTTAAGGGGATAGAAAATAACACACTTCCACTTAGGATGAGTTTGGACTCACGCGTGGCAGGTTATTTAAACCAAGCGTAGAAAGCTGAAGGAATGGAAACATACCAATTATTATCCCAGCGAAAGTAAGGGAACCAGAAAAACTATTCTACTCCGATTAAAAGAGTTCTTTTCAAACAATTACAAATTTCTTAATTGCCTTTTACGTTCAAGTCGTTTGAGTATTTGCATTCTGGATGGCGGGGCCTTGATGAAAATAGAATGAATTTAGCTAGAACATGCAACTCATACTACTCACAAACATACACTGTTCACACCTGGTATCGGTAGTGATCTTCGTGTAAGAATCTCCAATGTTCCCTCTTTAGAGTAGCCCTGTCCAATTGAATTCGTGGCGATGCAGCTGTACTTCCCGGAGCTTTCTCTTTTTCCTTCGAGGGAAGGATGAGCACCGAGATGCTACCTGTCTGAATGACTGTGCCATTCGACTTTGTGGAATTGTTTTTCAACCAGCCAATCACAGGTTTCGGGATTCCAGTGGCATTACACGAGAAGGAAATCTCGGTAATGTTACCCACCAAGTACACAGAAACATTTTTGGGATGAACCGAAATGGTTGGCACTGGAGATAAAGGAAAAAAGTTGGTCATACAGTTTTTCTTAGACAGTCCTGTTAGGTAAAGGTTCGCGTAATACCAAAAAAAAGTAAACTAGTACTAGAAATATTGACAAGAAAGTGCAAGGAACTCCTCTGAAAGATGGTGTGTTCTGCTTCTCAGCAGTTGTAACGTAACCTTTAGCACCCAGCGTCAGACAGGGAAATAACAGACTGCGAATTATTTACAATGCAGGTGATTTTATGGGGTTATGGGGCTAAATTTAGGCCCAAAAGTTTGCCTATATCCATTTGTCTAAAATACTGGGGAGAGAGAGAATGGGACGCTAAATTACATTTCTGAAGGACAAGATACAAGACGCCTTAACTTCCAGGCTTCTTGCAACAACTTCCTGATTTTAGATGCTATATAAAGAAGGACTTTGTCATTTTCATTTTTTTTTCTATCACACAAAACGTTTAGGACATCGCTGATCCTAGCAGTATGCAGGACGCTTGTTAAAGTGAACCTAGAAAATATGACCTACTGAGCTAGCCACGAATCTCCCAGGGAAAGTTATGGGTTCGATTCCCTACGGGGGAAACAGATTTTTTTTTCTCCCAGGCTCATGAAATGTTCAGTATTCTAACATCTTTCCATAGAGAAATTCTTAGGAGAGAGTGAAGACCAACTTACCTCGTGTCAAGGCTAGCACCGTACTAGATGATCTTTTCTGACCATGTGAGTTTGTTGCTTCACACCTGTCCAGTATTCTCCTTGGTCGTCTGTTGTGGCGGATTTAAAAGTTAACGGCGCCATTCCCATATTCCCTGGTATTTTTCTGCGGCACAGGAAGCCCATCCTTGTAAAAAATGACCACAGGGTTGGGAAAACTTGATGCCTTACAGCTCATATTTACTTCACTCCCAGCGGATACGTACATCTGAGGAGGGGGTTTAACTGTAAAACGTGGAGGTGACGGTTCTGAAAAAAAAAACAAAGTGAGATACGTGAAAAAGAAAGTTTGATTATTGAGAGTCTCTGCTTCACATTTCTTCACTCCGGATGCAGACGAGTATTAAATTGCTGACGTTCATCTGACGTTTAGCTTAGTCAAAGTTTATATCCTCCCTTCCCCTCCCTTCCTTATAACAATCGATAATGTGACACGTACATTACTATATTAAAGATTGGCACACACAAAGAGATAAGTGTAGTTCCGGAAAGTTTTGTTAAAAGTCTCTTTCTTACACTGAAACATTTGGAATGAATCTAAATGGCTGGCACTGGGGATAAAGAAAAAAGGGTGGCTATACAGTTTTTCTAAGACAGTCATGTTACGGAAAGGTTCCCGTAATGTCAGAAAAAAACGTAAACTAGTCCCAGTAATACTGATAAGAAGGTGCAAGGAATTCTTCTGAAAGGTGGTGTGTTCTGTTCCTCAGGGCTAGCAGTTATAACGTACCCTTTAGCACCCAGTGGCAGACAAGGAAATAACAGACTGCGAATTAACTACAATGTGGGTGATTTTATGGGGTAAAATATATATCCAGTGAGAGAGAGAGGGAGAGAGAGAGAGAGAGAGAGAGAGAGAGAGAGAGAGAGAGAGAGAGAGAGAGAGAGAATGAATGAATGAATGAATGAATGAATGAATGAATGAATGAATCACTTTTATTTAAACACGGCAATTTCGTAAGTTTATAACTTCTTTACGCAAAAGCCGTATGTAAATATAAGTAATAGATTTTATATTAGCCAAACAAATCGCCTATAATTATATAATAAATATTATACATTTGTAGATAAAAAAAATATTTAATTTACATTACAATGAGAAATAAGGAGAAATTGACAATAAAAATACGGATTAAGCGACGGCTTGACAGTCGGTAAGGTCCTTTTTAAACATGGCTTTAGATTTTGCTGATTTTACATTCAAAGGGAGAGAATTCCACAGTTTTGCTCCCCTATAAGAAAAAGAACCTTTGAAGGATTCAGTTCTTCGAATATGCGTCTTTTGTATCTTTAATGTATTTTCTCTAAGACGAGATTTGTGGGGGTTGCTTTCACTGACAGCTTAATGGAAAAAGATCGCTCAAATATTGCTCAAGACATTTTAGAAGTATGCAGGACGCTTATTACAGTAAACCTAGAAAGTATGACCTACAGCTAGCCACGAATCTCCCAGGGAAAGTTATGGGTTCGATTCCCACTGGCGAATCACATATGTTTTCTTCGTAAAATGCTCAATGTTGTATATTTTTTAAAAAAGAAATTGTAACGAAGAAGTGGAAGATCAACTTACTCTGCTTCAAAGCTAGCAACGTGCTAGATGATCTTTTCCAGCCATGTGAGTTTGTTGCTTCACACCAGTATTCTCCTTGGTGGTCTGATGTGGTGGATTTAAAAGTTAATTCCAACATCCCCTTCTCTCCAGCGGTATTCTCCTTCGACACAGGAATCCCATCCTTGTACCAAATGACCACAGGCTTGGGAAAACCTGATGCCTTGCAGCTCATATTTACTTCACTCCCAGCGGATACGTACATCAAAGGAGGGGGGTTAACTGTAAAACGGGGAGGTGACGGTTCTGAAAACAAAATAAAGTGATATACGCAAAAGAGTGCGATTATGGAGAGCCTCTGCTTCATATTTCTTCATGCTGAACGCAGTATTAACCTGCTAACATCTGACATTCAGCTTAGTCAAAGTTTATATCCTCCCTTCTCCTCCCTTTCTACAAGTACAGTTATTAGCACTGCCGAGTTTTATAACACCTGTCACATAGACTATCACAATCGATAATGCGACATGTACATTACTATATTGAAGATCGGCACACACGAGGGGATAAGTGCAGTCCCGAAGAGTTCCAGCTGGGAAAAGTCCTTTTCTGTGAATTTCCCATTTGTCGTCAACCAATCGAGTAGCGGGACCAATCGTTGGTCCTCAAGACTTGCCCCCATGAATTCACAGTGGTTTGAAATGGAGACGACTAATCCCGGAGACCTGTCTACTTCAAACCGTGCTTGTTCCCTCGTACTGTTCTCACGAAGAGTCCCTTAGACCATGCAAATCAGACATCACCTTGCCTGTCCCTGTAACAAGTTTCTTCTTGTAAATACTACACCTCGGGACTTGTTTCCTAGTGTCTGTCGACTCTGTCGTCCTTCGATGCGACAACATTACTATCAATTTACTTTGGAATGTGAATGCAATACTTTGACTTACCTTTAAAGACCAACTTGATTGTATCCTCTGTACAAGCCATTTGATTGTGTGACCAACAGGTGTAAGATCCAGAATCCTTCTCTGTGGCGTTTTGGATCAAAAATGTGCATACGTTTGAATCCTCCCTATCAATGTTTCCGCCACGACCGCAACAACCTTTTATGAGTTTAATGTTGTGGTACAGCTGTATGCAATATGGCTGAGCATAGTAGTGATTTCCATAATCAGCTTTCGAAAAGTTGCTGATGCACTCGCGATCGATTGTTACATTGGAACCAGCATGAAAAACTGCATCATCCGGGAACTCAATTGTTTTGATCGTCGCGGAAAGGAGCAGTGGGACCTGTGACGAAAAGTAAATTAAAAAACATCTGTTTGTTATTTTGTTATGGATTTTATGTCTTTAGCAGCGACCGGAGGCCTGATTATGTTGTTAAGGAAGCGTCCTGCGAGAGAAAGGAAATTAAAAGAAGTTGTTCAGTGGTTGATGTTTGCTATTCGCTTTAGTAACTAAAAGCCTTTCTAAGATGCTAGTTAAACCTTATAGATACATTGGCATTTTTTAAAGTTGCCCTCTTAATCTTTCAAGCTAGTCCCACTCCGAAAAATTTCAACCGCTTCAAACAAACCAACCAACAAACAAAAAGGATGAAAAAACAGACAACAAGAGGTGTGGTTACTCACTCAAATGCAGATCTTCCATTTTAACACAACCGCTTGCAGAGTAAGAAAAGTGAAGGGCTAAACTAACGCAGAACAAAATGAGACGGACTGTTCCTTCAGTCACCTTCCTGAAAGCAAAAATCAATCACCTCATGTAAAACAAAACATTTGGTGACTGGCCGAAACCTCGTGAAGCCTTAATCGGGTGTGAAATGGCCCCAGGTTTGTAAGAGCTGTCTCGTATTACTTGTGGGTTGCTTGTCAACTACCAGATAAGCCACATAAGTTCTGCAAATTGATATAAACCTCCCCAAAAGAACAATATTTACATCGTGATGCGTAGAACGGGGGCATAAAAGAATACCTGTCTTTTTGAGATGATGTTTGCATTGAATGAAGACTAAAGAATTTTGTCTTTCACGTCATTTCTGACAAGCGGCAAACTATTTGGCTTGCTAAATAATGGAATAGTCTTTTGATATAAGTTGACTTCAAGCTCCGTTGCCTGAGTGTTCAGTTATTGTTTTGAAAAAATCGCATAATTAAAGCTGCAAGTTCATCCTCGAATGGTTAAGGCTCAAAAACTGCTACTTAATTATATTCGTATTTCAGCATCAATCGCAAACATGTCATGTCCAGTTTGAATCCATAGTTTGCATAATCATTTGCAATAAAAAGTGGTGTTACTCTTAGTTCGGGTAAGTAGAATTTGAGCGGAATTGCAACTCCTTGACGTCTAGTTGCCTATATCATATAGTTTGTTTCAGTTGATTTCATAATTTTATCATGGAAATCGACACCGGCGTTAAAATCAACAAGGTTGTAGATCCAAGCACACAGAGGATTTTCTTGTAGGTTTGTGTGAGATAAGTAAAATATTTTGCCTTTGTCATCATCTGGATAATTAATGTAGACCCACAGCCCAATATTAAAAGACCGCGATCGAATACACAGCTAAACTGTCTTGTCATGCAGAGTAAGGCCGTTTTTCTGTAAAATGTTTATTCATTTCGTATTGAGTTTTCGTTAATAAACTTCAGATCGCGAAGTAGTTTTGGCCAAGATTGCTTTATTCATGGTACAAAGTGTTTCTGAATTAACCAAAAAAACGACTTCTTTGGTGTTTTCTTCGGCTGATTTTGAATTATCCACGCTTATGTCAAGGCGGAAGACGAAATTAACATGTTTAAAACCCTAACATTTAATTTGACAGGTGGTAAGACAGAATTATGCCCTAAAATTTACCAAGGACTTCAAGTGCTACCTATGATAGAGTTTCCTTTATAGACAGAGCAGATATAACATTCTCAGCCCTCTTGATCGCAGTAACTTATTTAAAGAGTCAGTTGCACCCAATTAATTTTTTAAATTCCTTTTTTTCTTTAAGTTAAATGATTATGTTATGTTATGCATATAATGCATTTGATTTGATTATTCACCGTCTTGGGATACAATACGAACACCAGACTGAATGCTTTGGCGTTACTGTATGATTCGATTGCCTTTCTAAGGAAAAATTTTACTGAATGACAGTTCGTTTTTAATTAGTACTTTTCCTTTCATGTGTAAGCTGAAAGTTAACCAGCATAAATTTTACTAGAATATGAAATAAAACAAAATTTGACCTTTCGCTTTGTTAAAACTTACTTGAATATAATGAAAGGAGATTTATAAAACCTCGTGTTCCAATAAGTTTTAAGGTATTCCTAGAGGCTAATTTTGACATTTTCCGTGTATTTTTATGTCCCAATTCTGTAGAAATATTTGTTCAATAGGAAGGCAAACCGATAGATTATGTTATTCAACTATCAATTTTGCCTATTAAGTACCTCGTTAAACTTATGTCATATTAACGTTAAGTCTACCAATTCAACTACCAGTTCATTAGGGTTAGTTAGCTCTTACAGGCTTAATGGCCCACCATGAATGGGTCATCATTTATGAAACTAACATGATGGCTTATAATAGAGCAAAAATTCGACCGAAATATGCTAGTGATATATTCTGTGGCTTCCGTAAGGAAATGAAAAACCATTTTATTTTATAATATGGCAATGACGACCCACAATAATTTAATTTTTAATACAGAGTCATGTAAACTGTATTAAATCAAGCTGCAAAATATGATTAGAAACACTTTCAAGCCAGAAAGTGTCTAGAGAGACTTTACAAGATCCCAGCGTGCAGCTACTAACTAATTTATCACCAAACGATATGATAAACACAAAAAGAAAAAATAGTATAAAATATAAAGAACACCTTACGATTATTATTCATCGAAGATTCTCATCCTCAACCATTGAGGGTCACCCATGCCTTCCATATCACTAGCCTTGCATGTGCTACTTTGTTCCGTGCTATGAACGTATTCATTTATTTTCACCGATGATTTTCGAACGCGTGCGGTTCAGTGAATTTACCTATACTTGCAAAACGTATCGAATATCATGCGCCGTTCGTTAGGTAGACACCTGTCATTCAATGTCATGACAATGGTTTCTTACAAATACCTATTATTCAATGGCATGACAACGGCTTCTCACACCGACTTATAAGCCAGTAAACAGCAAAGTCATTGACACTTTTATTTTCTGAGATAGTTTACCATGTATTTGCGGATGTACTGATGCTTGCAATTTTTGTTAATTTTCTTCTTAAAAAATCACTGACATTGTTCTTGACATTATTCTTATGAACTTAAAAATATTAGTTTGTCGCGTCAACCGGGCTTTTTAATAGTCGAGTTGGTTTTAGATTACGAGCAGTCTCACTTTCCGCTCAGGGACTGGAGTCGAGCACAAAGAACACGCGAGCGAGGGCAAAAATTGCTTGCCGTGTGCGTGTAACGTGACGCGAATGTGTAGTGAGCCGCCTCACCCTCCTTTACTTGCTGCTAAAGAAGCGGAAGTCGTACAGTCGTTTATGCCGCATTCAATATACTAACCAACCTTGCTTGATAAAGAAGCGGATAAAACCTACCTTAAAGGATGTCTTATTTTATCCATATTCTTGTTGTATTGTGATTTGTTCATTTACATTCTATTTTTCGCGTGATCGTTCGACGTTGCTGCCGTGAACTAGGAGACAGGTGCAATAGCGCGTAGTTAATGCACGGCATTACCTTCGTATGCGTGACATTTAATCGTCTGTTCCGGTCTTCAAACTTCCTGTGGCAACTTCGATGCCATACGAGTCCATAAACTCGCCACAAAATGGACCAACTAGGGGAAGAGAAAAAAAGGTCGAAAGAAAAATTAAAGCAGAATAAATAAACACCTCATGAATTATTGCCTCGTTTCAAACTTCTTTATTCTTTTTTAAGAATCAAGCTTTGACCCGAAATCTTTGACGACGAAAACGGTCCAATACATCTAATAGTTGCTAATATTTTTCACTGAAATTTTAATATGGTTAGTTACAGTATTGCCCCTTTTTTAAGTGAAAATAAGGCTATGGATCGAGTATATTTCGTGTTTTTCAGTTAAATGAGCTACTCAGCGCTTTGTCCGAATTGACAAAGCAGGAAAAGCGTCCAAATTTAATACGTTTGGAAATATATGGAGAAACGAACTTTTTATCGATGGTTATTTCACACTTAGATCACACTCGAGCTTAAACTGGTTACCCAAAGGCTTCACCATAAGAGCAAAATCGAGAAATTACTGCTCGATTTATATGACTGGTCACGTGCCATTTTACTGATCTATTTGCACATCAGTGAAGTTAAAAGGACAACAGGAACACACAGTTACTGTTCGGTAGCTCGAAAGATGAAATAAACTTGTACAGCATAATAAACAGCAGTACCACAGGAAAGCACTATTGCTCAAAAGCTACAATTTAACCAATCCCACGTTAGCATTTTACCCGGGGGTACTCCCTAAAAATATGGGTGGGGATGTGTGGCCCACTCCTTGGAAACTTTGCCCTATTTCAGACCAAAACTACGTGATTTATCCTACCCTATTTTAGACTGACCCAAAATTCGATACCCTATTTCAGACCTGCCCAGGAACTGCTTAGGTTTGTGTAGACATTTGAGAAGGGCTTCAAATTTCTGATATTAATCAGAAAAAGTAATAAACTGACAACGAAAAGTAGCTTTTTCTAAAAACCATACCCAATTCCCGACCAGATTGCACAAATCCATACCACATTTCGGAGTAAAACGGCTCGTAAACCATAACTTTAGGGGCCGGACATACTAATCTAGCTTATATAATTAAGGGAGTACCCCCCTCGGGGCATTTCACCCACCGATTCAAAACGGGAGCAACTTACACGCAATAACACTTAATAGCACCACTATGCCTTATGGCTTTTATTTGAATGGTAACACTTAAGGATTACTCACGATTGCATCCACACACTCAACAGTTGGAATCTAACTTGCAAAGTATAATAAACACAATTACAGGACAGTGCTGCTCGTTTGAATTGTCTCACATGAAAATTTAATCCAAAATAAGGACCAAAAATTGTGGTTTGACCCTGGGAATAATCATAAATAAACTGTTTTGTATTACCTAAAATTGAATTCCTGTTTACATTCTGTTCAATCACGTTCTCAGTTTCTAAGAAGCTGATACCCTTTAGGACGGGGGAGTTAAAGCGGTTTAGCTTCCTGTTGTCATAGTAAGTAAAATCCGGCTTGAAATATATTCCGCGACCTGGAAGCAATTCAAGGTTCTGAAGTTTAGCTATGAGGAAATTGTGTAATGCCAACGCGTACGTCAGGTTATTCGTGAAGACGAACACAGCTCGATGCAAGAATAACAGTAAGAAGCCGAGCAAGAAAAGAGATGTGAAAACTCCAAATGAGAGCCAGGGGGCTCCGAGCGATCACGTGACTACTGTGACGTCACAGAATATTCTTGTCACGCCAGTCACGCCACACCTAAAACATTGTGCACTCATACTGTTCAGCTAGTTTCATTTCAACTGGTGATTTATGTCCATGTTAAAGTTCAGTTGGCTAGCGACTGAAGTAGTTAAGACACTTGACAAAAATAGCGCTTAGGAAGTCTATTTTCTTACTACGACTTCAAGAGCGTTGGTATAGTTTAAGGGTGATAAATGTCTTAGCACTCTCCCTATTCAATGTTGTACCACTGCAAATCTCAACGTCTGTGGGACAAATCAAACAACATTGTTTGGGGGGAGGGACGGGGATAACGTACAGAGAGGAGATTAATCGGTTGGCGTTCAGTGTAGATTTATTTACTTTTAAACTAGATTTGGCTATAGGCTACCAAAACCGGTAACAGTGCTACTTAGAAAAAAATATTTCACATCAGTACCAAAGAACACTTGAACAAAATTCTTTGGCTTTGGTCAGATGCAGATTTCAGCCCTTGAACCGACCAAGGCACGTTCTCCAACATAAAATAGGTAGGTGGGTGGTAGGTACATAGGTAGCTAGATGGGTAAGTAAACTGTATTTACAAGGTAAATCCTCGAGTAAATTGGGGGCATGGGGGGCGGGGGGTGGGGACAAAAGACAACTTCAAAGTCAAAGAGTGATAGCTCGACCAGCTTTGTATCAGCTTTATATATTTTTCGATAAGAATTGACTCCTGGTAAACTCGCAATTGGCGTATTGATCATCATCATCATCATCATCATCATCATCATCATCTATTGATCATCATACAGGTTGGGAAGGAGCTTGGAACTCCGAACTTCCCCCCCACCCCCCGCCCACACACACACAAACACACCCCTTGATCCGTCTAAAGGACATGCATGTTTTCGATTCAGCATAGAAATTTTGAGATAGAATAGGCTTTAACTGACTGGCCAAATAATCTCCCAGTCTGTCTGCTGGCAATCTGAGAAACGGATCTTCTCTTTAACTGAATGGTGAGAAAGCTCATCTTAAAAAATCATTTCATCTCTTGAAATGTTTTCATGTTTGATGTTCACTGGTCGAAGTTGGGAAATAACAACTTTCAAACGAGAATTGAACAGTCATTCATTCAGATCCTCAATTTGAAAGGATTGCTGAGAATTACATAACTTTAAACTGCATTAGAATTTAGCATTAGCTCTATTTAACGCTATATATTGATCATAAGGTGCCCATATGTTATCTGTTCTTATCACAAGAACGCTACTGTGGACAACACATTCTTAACTCCTAGACTTTTGAATATTTTTGAGGAAAGCTCTAAAGACGTACCTTTTATTTTTTAGTTATCAACGAAACGGACTCCGTGTAATCTTCGGGTGTACGTTGTTAATTTAGTGAACTAGGGGCATTATATAAGGAGTTTCCTTTTTTTTTAACCGAAAGACTACAGAAATTCATTCTTCATTCTCCGTTGTCACTCTCGTGCCATTCCCCACTGTCATTCTCGTCATATGGAAATGCGGAGCTACATAAGCATTGCTGTTTGTCAGAGGCTGGTTCATGGCGCCTTCATGAATGTGAAGATGTGGAAATCGCTCCTGTTCGCTCATCTGCAACAGTTCAGAGGTAGAGGGTTTGGTACAACTAATTGTCAGTAGTTATAATTATTACCTTCGTGTGTTGAAAAAGTTCGCACGGAAAGAAATAGTTTATTGGGTCTCTAGGTTGTCACTTGGGTGTCATGTATGCTTCCATAACAGCACAAGTAGACACCCTACGAAGGATTCCACCTGCCAGTCTTTAAGCCCCGGCATCATTATGCAAATTCTCCTTACCGGTCTCCATATATTTCATTGAGTACAAATTGGGAGAACTTTTTTAATCAAGACAATTCTTCTTTGCATGGTAATTATTCCTTAATTCTTATGCAGGGCCGTAGCTGGGTCTTTTGTACAGGGGTGGGGGGGGGGGGCACTTTCGTGAGTGTCGAAGGCAGGGGCCATGTAGGGGGGTGTGGGGGTATCCTCCCCCAGTAAATTTTCAAATTTGGAGGCTCCGAAACGCTATTTTCAGCACTTGCCATGAGATATGTCTCCGAAAAATCGACCTCGAATAAGTGTGAAAAGGCAGGTGTTTTCAGTGCTTATAGCATTATTTCCGAGGTCCTGTTAATTTGAAACACACCGTATATCCCAGCACTAGTACACTAAACATTTCACAATACTGCATGATGTTTGGCTAACTAACCTATAAAAGATGTCTCCAGTTTGATTTTCGTTCATAAATATCATTTGGGGTTGGCATGTAGTTGATTCCACGATGAATAAGCATCGTCATTGCGAGTCCCCTAAGGCGCTCTTCTGTCATTAAAGAACGTGTCCATAGCTTCAGACGACGCAGAGCAGACAAGGATCTTTTACAAGAAACACTACCAAGATTGAACCATGCAAATGGTACACGCCAATCTCGAGAGGGGGTTTTGCTTCGTTTTGAGTACCATTTGCACACACCGTGGACCAACCGATTTCCCGGCCATGAAAATGGCAAACAACTCCAAGTCACTACAATCAAAATATCTGAGTCTAAAGAAAACAAGTCCTTTGAATAATGAAAATCCTCAACACACAGACTTGATTTGTCTGTCTCAACTGGTCCAAGGGGTGGGGCAGCTGCCCCCCTTGTCCTCCGCTAGCTACGGCCCTGTTATGACCTGTATTTGTGATAATGCACTTTCTTGATGAGGGGAAATTTAATGATGACCACTGCTTTGATGCTATCCTAACCCCTTGTGGGATGTTAGCAGAATATCTAATACAAAGCATAATGTTGGGGCCAGAAATGTTTCAGGGAATTTGGAAAGTCATATTTGTCGTGGAATTAGGTCTGTATTCTTACCTCTTTCTGGTCTTTTATATTCGCTTTCCTGCACTCTTTATGTATAAAAAATACCAAAACCACTAGCACAACAAGTAAAACTGCTGTAATGGTGATGGAGATCCACACTACCATGGAAACGCCAGTCGAGTGTGAAGTGTCACCTTAGGACAGAAAGAACAACATTAAGACCGGTTTCCGTATTCTCGCTATGATCCCTGGGAAAAGGGCTTATATGCGGTCAGGTGAAAACAAGGCTATACGCCTTATTCATAAATGGCGGACGCGCAGTTAAGACTTGAGCCGACTACGCGAAAACGAGGCTTAAGAGGCATCGGTGGATCTAACGTGGCGGTAACTTTGAGAGTTTTGCTCGAATCTTTGTCTGTTTGTCTATTGTTTTGTCGTAAAAAGCGCATAGGAGCCAACAGTCGATCGATTTTCCAAAGCAAAGTACGCTTAGGAGTACTACTCTTAAGCTTACTGTGTTAAGCGAGTTTAATGGTGAGTTGAGAATTAAAAACTGACATTTGAGTAGCATGCAGTCGAAAATCAATTCTTTGTTTTCTGCAGGGTTAATCAGTATATTGAAACTGGTTTACAAGACGTCATAGTCAATCCAGATACGGAATTAATATACACGAAGAGAAAAATTGCAAGAGAACAAGCAAATAGCGGCAAAGAGACTGTACCTGACACTTGTAATACTTGCACTGTTTCTCAGCATCAAGGGAAGGTAAGGGTTAATTACCCTACGAGTGGGTGGGGGATCTCACTGAATAAAATGCCTTTTTTCTCCCGTGCCGATATGGATAAGTATGTTGCACGCACAGGACAGAGTTTGGGTTGTGCTGGTAAGAAATCCATTCCAACCGGGCTAAAAAAAGCGGCAACATTTCTAAAGGATGAATATCTTTTTTTTTTAATGAAACTTTATTACAACACCGACACACTACGTATAATACCAAAGCAAGACTACTACAAAAAACAAAAAACAAAAATTAAACAAAAAAAAAAACAAAAAACAAAAAAATACTACATACAATACTATTGCTTGCACCACTACTTATAATGCGAAAACTAACACTACTCATAATTACTTACACTACAACTGTAAGACTACACACACACACACAACACACGCACTCATACTCGGGCAAGGAATCGTGTTCTCTAGGCTTAGACTATTGTTATTACAATACTACTGGCACTACATGTCACAAACTTGTTGTAGAAATGACAATAATTTAAAGTAATAAATAGCTATAGAAAAGTAGGTTGGTTGAAAAATCAGGTCTGTTAAGATTAAAATGGAAATTGTGGAAATTGGATGTGATGTTCTTGGGAAAGGAGCTTGTTCCATTTCTTATAATGGATAGAGAGTTTATTCCTCTCTTTGGTGATCCCATGCTCCATTTAAAAAACTGCTTTTACTTTGGTTAAGAACACAGCTCTAGATGGTAACACACCCTTTAGCTTGCAATTATAAGTATACTGTTTTGAAAGTAGAATGAGATGATTATTTGATTCTTCTGATTGGTGAGTTATGCCAAGAATTACTTCACTCTCAGTAATTATGTGATTCCCAAACAATTGTTGTATTGAGCTCCAAAAGCTTTGTATCACGGTACATTGAAAGAAAAAGTGTGACATACATTCCTCGTTGCAAAGACAAAACGCACAGAGAGGAGACTCGGTTTTGCCAATTTTGAAAAGGAACGTGTTTAATGGTAATATTTGATTCAGGATTTTATACTGAAATTCCCGTGATTTTGTATCAAGTGCACATTTGAAAGGGAGCGTGTAAATAGTTTCCCAATCAAGACTGCTTGTTTCCGAGGCATATTGATTTTCAAGTTTCTTTTTTGCTGTTGGTGGCTTAGATATTTTTGAGATGAGAAGATTATAAATCTTCTTCGAGGATAGTTCTTCTTGAGCGAAAATATTAAACGGTGTCGTTTTGTTTGCTGCCTGAGTCACATTGTTGCTCATTTCTTTTTTCCATTCCGGTGGAAAGGAATGATAAAGACATTTTAAATAAAATAAGTCAAGCACGTTTAACAGAGATTCGGTTATGTGCGGCTTGATGCAAATAAACTCACATAAATCTCCGACTTTACAAAGTCCTGCAGAGAAGAGTTTCCTACTGAATACAGATTTGTTGTCAATACATATAAACCTATTGTTCCAAATTGGCTGGTTGAATATTTCGGCCAAGTTTAATCTTTGGAAAAGCGCATAATCACAGGTGAAATGTATCCCCAAGATTTTGACTGCTTTAGGGATGTGTTCCACACTTAAATCCTCTGCAGTGACTCTCGAAGAACCGAGATTCATAACTTCTGTCTTTTGTTTGTTTATTTTCAAGCCGGAGTACACACCAAATATGTGTAAAGTATTGGAAAGCTGATAAAAAGATTCTTTGTCTTTAAGAAAGACCGTTAAATCATCCGCAAAGATGAGCAATTTCAATTCTTGATTGTCAATTTTGATTCCTCCTATCTTTATATCATTTCTGATATTGATGGCTAGTGTTTCTAGTACAAGAATAAAGAGATAAGGAAAGAGAGGATCGCCTTGACGAACCCCTCGGGAGAGTTTGAAGGGCTGGGTTGCGAAGCCGTTGTTCATGACACTGCTACATATATCCGAGAAAAAAGTAGTGATCCAGGCAATAAAAGATGGTCCGAAGTTGAATTTCTCGAGGGTTTTTTTAAGATAATTCCAATTGACAGAATCAAAAGCTTTCTTAAAGACAATTGCTACTAATAGGGAGCTTATGTCCTTTGAAGCTGTTAGAGAAATAATATCGTCAATCGTACGTACTGCATCAAAAATTGTTCTTCCTTTGACGTAAGCATTCTGGTTGTGGTGTATAATTTCTGGTAACACCTTTTCCAGTCTCTTAGCAATTGGTTTAGTTCCAATTTTAACGTCAACATTAATTCGAGAAATTGGTCTCCAGTTTTTTTATTTGCCGTCGATCTCGATCTTTTTTCTCTATGAGGACAATAACTGCTTCTTTTTGTGAGGATGAAAGCTCTCCATGTTTGTAGGAATAACTTAGGCTTTTTACTAACATCTCACCAAGAACGGGCCAGAAGCTCCTGTAGAATTCGATAGTGAGACCATCGTTTCCAGGTGTCTTATTATTTTGAAAAGTTGATAATATATTATAACACTCGGCAACAGACAGTTCACCTTCACAAAGCTGTTGCATTTCTGGAGATAGTCTTGGTATGCTTTCGGAATCCAGGGAAGGACAAGACTGGTTGATTTCTGATTGATTTGTCTCGCTGTAAAGATCTGAGTAGAAAGAAAACAACTCATCCATGATTTTTTTAGGATTTATCGTTATATTACCATCGGCGAATTCGACTTTCCTGATCGTGCTTTTTCTCTTTTTATTTCTTTCAAGGTTTAGAAAGTACTTATTATTTTTCTCCCCTTTTTCATACCAGGATGCACGTGAACGAGTGATCGCCCCTCTAGTTATGTATTCATATTCCTGTTCATACTCAATCTTCAAATTTTCAAGTTCATGTTGGTTTGCTATAGTTGGAATTTCAGCTACTTTTTCCTCCGCTAGTTTCAATTTGTTCTCGATCATAATCATTCTTTCCCTGCGTTGCTTTGCTTTTACCTTACTATACTGAATAGTCTCTTTCCGTATGTTATATTTTATCCAGTCCCACTGAACTCTAACGTCTTGATTATAACTAATCTCGGTAAGCCAAAAGGAATTCGGTCTGTTATTAATTTTAAATATACTTCATCATCCAAAAGGCTATTATTAAACTTCCAAAAAGAGGGACCGTGACTTGTGTCACTTATACTATCAATGTCTAGTGTTATTGCGGAGTGATCAGTTTTAATTGCAGTTATGTCTGCCTTATTTGTGTCATCCTGTAGGGAGTCGCTAGTTAACCAGAAGTCTAGTCTTCTTTGAATTAATGGGTTTTTCTGTCTCCAGGTGAAACATTTTTTGGTCGGATTTCTTACTCTCCAAATTTCAGTCAAGTCATATTTCGATCTGATGTCTTCGAAACTCTTAACAGAATTCTTTACGGAAGGTTTCCCTCCTGAGCAGTCCAAGTTGGGTTCAAAAGTAACATTGAAGTCCCCACCTAGTATGATCTGATAATCTGGTTGCGACATTTTCTCTTCTATGAGACATGCAATTTTATCAAAAAATTGGATCTGTTCACACGGCTTTGTAGGTGAATAAGTATTAACCAGCAAAAAAGGGGAATCTTGGATCAAGGCATCTAGGATTGTAAAAGTTCCCATTTCATCTCTTTGCACTGATTTAATTAGAAAATCCAAACCCTCTCTAATCAAAATAAGAGTACCTTTGCTATGCGAGGTTCCATGAGCAAAGATCAAGTCTCCTCTCCACTGTTTCCTCCATTGGTTCTCTAACTCCTCCGTGCTATAAGTTTCCTGAAGAAAATAGATATCTGCATTTTGTTTTCCTAGCCAATTAAATATGCATTTTCTTTTTTCAAAGGTGCGAATTCCTCTAACGTTCAGGGAAAGCAGTTCAAATTGGAGATTATTACCCTCCATCGAGAGAAGTAAAAAAAGTGCCTCAAAAGAACATCACATCGAGATCCATTCCCGTGATTTCATGACAACTATTGGTGCTGCCGTACAACCTACACGCTTGATTTTGAATGACAATGATAGGTAATTTATGCCCAAAATTACTGCACTTGTCAAGCATCCAACTACAATTATCAATTAACACAACGAAGAACATTCACACAAAAGAACAAATAAAGATCTTAAGAAATCAGCCAGCAAAAGCTGTTAAAATAACGCTGCTTATAGTCTAGGTCTTACAACGGTTAGCAAAATTTGCATAACGCGGGCCTCCGAAAATACAAAGAATATTCGACTGGATTCAGAGTCCGAAGGCATAATTTCATCAATAAATAATCTTAACGTCTAAATATGCAGACATACTGATTAAACAGAAGGTAAAGATTTGATTAGTAACTAATATTTACGCCTAAAGTAAGTAGATATAAGCTTAAGGAGAAATTAGAACACCATCAATGTAAAGTTTGTCTGGCTCCGCTCTGCTGAAAAATGCGGTCTTCCCGTCTTTTTTCGCCGCTTTGAATTTATTGATCAATTTCTTCCTTGCTTCAGCAATAGATTTGGGCAAATCTGCAGATATTCCAAGTCCCGTTCCTTTTAACATCCCCGCTTTTGAGAAAACCTCCTCCCTTTCCGGATATCGGAGAAATCTCGCGATCATCTGCCGCGGTTTCGTCTGTTCGGAGTCGTATCTCCCGAACCTATGTACACGCTTTAATTCGATACTTTCGGCATCATCAATGCCTAGGTTGTTTTTTTGAAAAAGTCTACCAGAACTTCGCGCGGATTTTCTTTACCCTCAGACTGCTCGGGTATGCCATAGAACCGTAGATTTTCCCTTCTCTGGTACGTTTCCATATATTGCAATTGTTTGCGTAAAGATGCCACCTCACCGTTCGCTTTTGCCACGCCTGCTTCGTAGTTGAGAATCTTTTCTTCCGCGGACTTTAAATTCTTGTTTAGAGTAGAAATATCACTCTTCATCTTGTCAGCGTCAGCAATGTAGCTGGTAACTTTCGCTTCAACTGACCTCACTAACTCATCGTGCCCGTTCAAACATAATTCAAGAGTTGAGACTTTCCCCTGCAGTCGGCTCACTGTTTCGTCGACATTACACATGTGTTTCTCTATTCCGTCCATTTTGTCCTCTAGAATTGCCAACTTGGACAAAATCAATTCAATTTTAGGCATAACGCCTTCGGCCATATCGAGGGCTTCCAAGATGTCGTCCGATTCCGAACCCGGAGATCGAATTGTTCTTGCTTTCTTATCCTCTGGTGACTTTACACTATCCTCTGAGCTTTCGGAATTGCCTTTCCTGTCTTTTCTTTTGAAGTAATAAGATATATCTGCCATAGATAGCCTTCGAAAAGATTAAGTTTTACGGAGCCACGTTGTAAACGTCTACTCACGAGCCATGTCCGACCCAGTCCCAAGGATGAATATGTTAAAGAAATACAAAATTACGACGACCAGAGATATTTTTTCATGTGTTGCAAGTGTTATCACTCCTTCAGGAAGAACGATCCTCCTCATAATGTTTTTTTTTAGCATTATGTATTGTTTCTGGTGAAGTTGAAGATTCCAAATGCTCATGTGTTGCGGGTGCCCTGGGTTACTGCAATCATTCTTTAGCTTTAATGCTGAAGGCCTGCAAATTTAGCCTATATGCGTCCCAAAACACTAAAGACCTAGAAAATGAACCTGATCAGTCCCCAGATCAACCTTGCACCTCTAAACTTCAAACATGGCATCAAAAAGGGCGTGGGGAAACTATCTACACCCAGCCTATTATGGATGTTGTTGTCTCAAAAACCAAACTCGAGGATACTAAACGGGGAAACGAAGGAATTCATTCTCTCCTCTACGAGGCAAGAAATAATGTAGTCTACAGAAGTACAGAGGAGCAAAACTTCAAGCAGGCAGTCAGAGATAAAAACCCTCGAAAGGGGCTTGCTCAAATTGTTAATCTTGGGAGTGAAACACAACTGAAAGAAACGCGATTCGGAGAACCACCGGTTGGCTCTTATGCAAGCTACCAGCTTAGCCACACCGAGTCCAACTTTAGTGTATGTCAGTTGATATTTCCTCTGTACCTCAAAAGAAGATTAACAACCAGCTATTAGCTTATCCCCGCTTTCCCTTAAGAGAAAGCCAAGAGCCTGTAGTTCACAAACCTCTATCAGGTCTAGAAAGAAAGTTGTATGAATCACTATGCATTGATGAGGAAACCGTCAATACCATTGAGAAAGAGACCAGAGATCAGTCAAATTCTGAAAGGTGGAAACTTGAGCGGAAGTACCGTTTCACAGCATCCAAATTTCATTTAATTTCTCCGGGCAACGCAATCATGATAAATTTGCTCAAGACATCGTGTGTCCAAAGACTATTCAATCTAGACATACAGCTCATGGCATTTAATATGAGCCAGAAGCAATTGACAAATATCATAAATACATGCACAGTCAGAAACACCTGTGCACGTTTTCAAAAGTGGATTTGTTGTATGCAGTAATTCTCCAACTCTGGAATGCTCTCCAGTCGCAAAGGTAATAGATCCCAATTGTGAAGATCCCTTTGGTCTACTTGAAGTAAAGTGCCCTGAAACAAAGTTTGAGGTGAGCCCTCTAGAACCCTGCTCTGACCCTAAGTTCTTTTGTGAGAGGGTTTGAGACATGTGCAAACTGAAACAACATCATGCTTACTATGCCCAAGTTCAGCGCCAAATGGGATGCACCGAAGCCCAATGGTGTGACTTTGTCGTCTACACAAAGAAAGGCATGTCTGTTGAAAGAATCACCTTTGACAGAGCTTATTGGGTTGAGCTTCAAGAGAAGCTTTGCCAGTATCATTTTACACATTTCATAAAGTATGCTGCAGCTGAATTTGCAGCACCATGTACAGAAGCAGTGGTGGTTTGTCATTCTACCACAGCATCACAATCCAACATTTAAAGCATGTTATCTTACAATGACTTGTCTTGATTAATTTTGCCACCATTTGAAATATCCTAAGTGGTACATGTAGCTGTATGTCAATATTAATAGATCTAATGCTCAGTGAAAATAAGTTTGAAGTTTGCCTTCGAATACCTCTTCTTGCCTTTTTTGTTGTTGTGGTGAGCTTTTTCGAACACCACCACCAATCAGTTGTTACTTCTTAACTGTACTTAACAAGGAAATTGAAAACCCTTAAAACTTACATAAATAAAGTACCAGTACAGGTCAGAATATACTAAGAGTGCAATAAAGAGAATTATTGTTTGTCTCAGAATCCATTCACTACACTGTAGGTCACAATGTTTTAAACAATCAGTCATGCATAGATTTCCCTGTTTCACTGACATAGACTTTCTGGCACTGTACCCGGTAGACCACACTGTCTTGCTTAGCTGAAAAATTATAAGTTCACAATATTTATAGAGATGTAAGTTTTAAGTAGCATTGTAAATCAGGGAGAAGTATTGAGTTTTATGTCATGTCAGCTTAATATGATTGGATCTTGGATGTTGCAGAGAAGCGCACAAACAGACCACATTTGATTTGCAACGCCAAAGAGGTTCAGGGGTATAACAGAATCTCAGATATGAAAATTCCTAATTTTATTAATTGCACGCTCAACGTGGATACGGAGTCGTGCAATCTCCTGTGTTTTCACAACATCCTCAGAAGGCATTTGTGCAGCTGCTCCCAGGAATGGTGGAATATTTAAAGACAGACCTAAAGGTAAGATGTCACTTCTAGTGAAACCTTTATCTGCCATTACTGAATCCCCTTCATTAAATGGTAGGTCAAGTATGCCCGATCATTCTACAATTTCTCTATCTGATATACTTCCGGTGTACAGCTGGCTTATAAATGTAACAGCTCCAGATGGCGAGATTCCCACAAGCCCCTTTAGTGTCGTATGATTTTTGTAGGCACTGAACAACTCACTATTTAGCAACAAGCTACTGGGCATGCAACATTTCACTTCATTGCAGTCAATTATAACTCTTGTAGTGGGATACCCTTTCCTAACGTCTTCAGGCATTGTTTTGTTGACAGCTTCTCTTGAAGGCCAGATGTTAATCACTCCAAATCGAAGATACATAAAATTGATCCAACTGATAACAATCCTACTAACTGTTGCCTGAGAAACATTAAACAGGTGGGAGAGGTGGGTTTCTGCAAATCCTTGTCTCAAGCGACATAAAGTGAGAAAAAATTCTTCTTCTGGTTTGAGTGATCTTGGCCTCCCTCTCTTTGCACCTAATTGGGGCGGAGATAGATAGTGTTCGGAGGATATGTCATTATCCCCTGACAACCAGTACCTGACATTTTCTCCATTATTCCCTGGATTTAAATATTCAAAGGCTGCCAAGAACGCTTTATAGTTAGGGAAGCCTGTATAGAACAACAATCCCTCGTCAGAGGTAAACCAATTGAGTGAGAAGACGTTTGACTGAAGAGCTTCAATTTTATCTTCCAAATCCGAAACTTTCCTTTCGAGAGCTGTGCATTTTTCTTCAAGCAACCTAAACTGTTCGGGAGAGCTATTGACATTTTCTTCAGTTGAAGGCATTTCATTAATTGCACAAAGGCTAGGTTCGGCGATTCCTGAGATAGTGTCTTCGTTGTTAAACTTCGTACCTATTTCAGGAATCTCGTTTGCTGCTTCAGGTGTTTCGCTGACTAATATTTCAGGGGGGTCCACAATAGGGTTCTCAGACCCCACCATCCCGCCTATTTTTTCCTGTTAATCCCGCCATCCCGCCCTTCTTTACGTCGAAATCCCGATCCCGCCTAAATTTTAAATAGTTTTCTGCTTTCATGATGAAAACCTCACAAACATTTATTCAATGGATAGACGACAAGTAAACACGTTTTTATGGTCGATTGTCTCGATATCATCTAAAATTAAATATCGCCACTATAAATGACCATAAAAAAGTGCTTCGTTTGTGTTCTTCAGTTTTTAGACCTGCTTTACCGTTTTCTTGTCCAAGTATGGGTGAAAGGTAAAAATTGACAAAGAGTTGTTTGCTACGACATCCTGCCTATTTTCGGTCTTTCCTTTTTTTGGAAGTCAACCTACTAAGTATGTAAATGAAATGGTGGTTGTTCAAGTTGTGGGGTGCCGGTAAGCGCGACTTGGGTTTGATCTGAAGGTCGGCGTTTCCTTAGAGAGAAACGTTTTTTTTCCACATTTTTTCTCTATGTACATCCAGCTGTATATAAATGGGTTATGTCCTTGGACAAGGCTAGGGGCACAAATGTCATGCAAGATCGGTCCAGTTATGAGGTATGCAAAAATGAAATGTAACAAAAGATTTATAAAAGTGGACTCACCTAACTCACAGTTTATTTTAAAGCTTTCAGCGTCTTTATATTACTCGCTTTCAGTAAATTTCTTCTCGGAAATGTTTTTTTTTTTCGAAGAGAGGCATTCCTACTTGCACTCTTTTCATAATATATGGCAACAAAATTTATGATGCCAAGTACCTCGTTTGGCTACCGCCAAAAACTGTTGCCTGGCTAGACTAACCATAGCTCCAACAAAAGTTCAATGGAAAGGGTCGGAAAAGTTAGGCCAAGAAATGCAACACCCTGACGGCATGTGATTTGATACCTCTTTCCGAAATCAACACAAAACATCGCAAAAGGACTCATAATAGCTTGACACGCAGGCTACTTTTCCTTGATCAATTCATTACTTGAAAGCCAACACACTTCCTTTACAAACGATCCATTTCTATCAGCCTGACCTGGTCAAATCATGCAGTCTCGTAAAAATTAATTAACAATTGGTTCATGTTTTAGCGTGGGTACATCGAGTTATGGATGCACGCGGGAAGTTTGGAGAGCACGAGAGAGAACTCTATCTTCTTAAGTGCTCTCCAAACTTCCCAAGTGCATCCATAACTCAATGTACGCACAGCTAAAAGCATGAACCAACTGTTTTATAACATAGGCAGTGGAAATGCCGGCGAAAACTGAACGATTACAAGCTTATTAAAATAGTATTTTTTCAGCAGGATGCCGGAATTCCATTTCGCTTCCGCTGAAATTTGAACTTACAAGCACACGATTGCGCAGTTGATTCAAACCTTAATCACTAGTTACCATAAAAAACAAAAATGAACGAGAAAAAAAAATAAGAGAAAGAGAAAAAGAAGGAAGAACATTCGATCACATGACTTAAAGAAAAAGACGCCAAAACCTTGCGAGGTGTTGCAGCGTTTCTTCCCAAAGCTGAATGAATCAATGAAACTGCTCCGAAGTGAACGCCCGAAAATAATTTTTGAAAACGTCTTCCAATTATTGGCTTTAAAATGTGGTATAGGTTTGATGTTTCCTGAAAAATTGTGGTCCAAAGAGGATTAAAGCTGTATTATTTCACCATTGTAGCTGCGAGAGTTGAAACGAACAGAAAACCTAGTGGTTCTTGGTTCAGAGGCCGCGCACGCAATGTGTTAAATAACAGTGAATCAAAAAAACTGGGGAAGCAAACATTCATGCAATTTATTTTGCATTACGTTCTATTTTAATTGAACATTTGGAGCTGCTTGAACACAGAGCTGCATCGACTGCAGGTAAAACGATGTTAGCTTGTGTAGAATATAGCCCAAAAGAAAATTTTGTCCTTTCTGGTTGTCAGTGCTTATTTAGCTGATTTTGGTAGTGAAACATCGAATTTGTGACACTTATTATTAAACGGTTCACTTCAATTTACTCTGTATTTTTTGTTTTGTTTCATTTCTTGATACTTTGGTGTCAAGTTTTCCGTATAAAACCTACCTTTTGTCAACATTTGTTGACAAAAGAAATCGTAAACACAACGCCAAATACTAATTTAAAAGTTCGACGGTTTCTTAGTCAACAAAGTTCCTTGCTCGTCCTAAGAAATTAAACACTCTGCAACAATTTCGCTGTTGTAATTTCTCCCTAGTTTAACTCTGCTGTAAAGTGATATTTCTTGGTCATTTACTCGCCGAGCTGCTCGCGAAGAAGACACTTTTGGCCGCTACAGACAAAAAAAAAACAGGTTCAGTTTGCTCGCGCCTTCAGCGTGCAGTCAACAGGATTATGGAGCACGCTTAAGTCCGTAAGGTGAATTTGATTGGCCGGATTTGCTAGCTATGTTATAAAATACCTTATCCCGCTACTTTCCCCTTGCGATTCTCGCATCCCGACCCCTTAATAACACAAAATCCCGCTCCCGCTCTCAATTTAAATTCCCGCTTCCCGCCCCTGTTTTCAGCTCCCATCCCGAATATCGCCACAAAAATTAGCCAAATCCCGCATCCCGCCAAACCTATTGTGGACCCTCTTTCAGGATCTGAAGACAGACAGGCAGACTCATTTTACTGAGACGTCCGCTGTACTTGTTTATATGGCCTTTTGGTAGTGGGCGGGCGCTTTAGAGGAGACGTTTTCTTCCAGGCAAAAATCGAAGGAACAGCACTTGTATTGACAGGCAAACGTCCACCAAAACCCTTCGAAATGTCTGTTGGCTTAAAATGTAAGGAACAAACTTTGGATGCCTCGGTGATGCGAAAAAATTTGCCACAACTCTACGAATAGCATGTATCCATTTCTAGTTCATTCCTTGATCCTCTGGTCCAACACGGCCTCTTTGTGTACACAATGGTACACAGCAGTAAGCATTCGTCTTCGACGCCATCTTTGTTAAAGTGGCCTCTTAAGCCTCGTTTTCGCGTACTCGGCTCAAGTCTTAACCGTGCGTCCGCCATTTATGAATAAGGCGTCTACAATAAAATACTTTTACTCCTCATATCATCACAGGACACCCAAGCATAATATTTGAATATTATTAAAAATGGCGTCTCAAAATATAAGACTTTGTATGGGATTTCGAAGCGAACATTTTGAGCAATACATAACAACGAACTAACTGAATAAAAGTTCATGAAACATTACATGGTGTTGTTTGCTATCCTTACAAAGCATTTTGAGCAATACTAGGTGCATTTACTTAACTGTGCTAGTAGGTGTATAATACATTGATAAGGAAGGAGTCATTTGGCCAGATTAAGCCACTATTACCGCTCGACATGTTTAGGAATTCGCTCGAATTTACCCACAAATATACTTTAGGCTCCCATTCTGACTTAGCGACTTGACAAAAGGAAGACATGGTTTTCTCAAAACCAATTGCACATACCTCGTGTCCCAAGAGAATTATCCACTGCACAAAATCATAATAGCATCTCAAAATAGGCCGCCATGGATCCGTGAGGATCCCGATAGTCCCATTTGGCCGCGGTCGGCACTGGACACCAGTCAAATTATGCCTTTATGGGGAGGGCCACGCTCGTTTTGATCGTGTTGCAGTTGTAGTAACTATGACCCGGTGAGGTCACAAATTGTCGCTCCAACGTAGTCTGGTTCGCGCGACAAAGGTGGAATCGCTGCGCGGGACTCCGTGACCTTATGGAGAGAATTAAGTTATCGAAAGAAATTAAAACGGTCTTGGCCGTTAGAAAATGAAAACGAGACAAGAAAAAAAGAAAGTGAAACGTGTTTCTCCTTCCTCCTATGTTAAATTGAACATATTATGCGTTCATGTACAAAACGTTTGTAATACAGGTCAGTCTACTGCCTAAAATTTTAAATACGTACTCTGCGTGAATTGAATGTGTTCAATTTTTTGGAATCGTCGACAGGTTTTATATATCAGATATATTTTTTCGAACCGAAGTCGGCAAATTCATTTAAATTCATATCCTCACGCGCGTGAAAATGTTTTATTTTAAAATTTTTATTGTATATACTATATCTATTTCTATATTTGCATGAAGCCGGTCAGGTAACCTACTTATTAGAAAGAAAATATACACCCTGAAAATTGATATAAATTCAGAAATGGGAATGGTTTATTTTTGCTATCCGCTTGTAACACGCAGCGATATTCTCACGAGAACCAGACTGCGTCGGAGCGACAATCTTGTGTCCGTACCGGGTCATAGTTACTACAATTGTAACACGACCAAAACGAGCGTGGCCCTCCCCATAAGGCCATAATTTGACTGGTGTCCAGTGCCGACCGCGATCAAACTGGACTATCGGGATCCTCACGGATCTATGGCGGCCTATTTTGAGATGCTATTATGACTTTGTGCAGTGGATAATTCTTTTGGGACACGAGGTATGTGCAATTGGTTTTGAGAAAAATCACTTGTATGTCTTTTTTTTGTCAAGTCGCTAAGTCAGAATGGGAGCCTGAACTATATTTGTGGGTGAATTCGAGCGAATTCCGAAACGTGTCGAGCGGTGACAGTGGCTAAATCGGGCCAAATGACTGCTTCCTTGTCAATGTATTATACATTTACTAATACACAGTAAAGTAAATGGACTTAAAACTGCTCAAAATGCGTTTTAGGGATAGCAAACAACACCATGTAATGTTTCATGAACTTTATTCAGTTAGTTTGCTGTTATGTATTGCTCAAAATGTTCGCTTCGAAATCCCATACAAAGTCTTATATTTTGAAACGCCATTTTTAATAATATTCAAATATTATGCTTGGGTGTCCTGTGATATCATTACAGCTCAAGTCTTATGTGGACACGATCTTTTCACAAGGCGAGCAAAGGAAGAAGAGCTTATTGGAATCTGAGTGTGGAAAAAGACGACTAATCTTCAACAGGTAGCTTGGCTTCACACCATGTTATTGTTTACTCGGAAAACAATTCTGTCAAACAGAATCTTGAAAATGATTCGTTCTGCAACAAACAAATTAAACTTACCTTTTATTATTAACACTGCCTCGCTCGAGGTAATATGACTGAAGTCTAATATGACTATTATGACTGAAGTCAAATATGGACATGGCCTCAGTTTTACAAGGCGAGCAAAGGAAGGAGGGCTTATTGGAATCTGTAGTATAAGAAGACTTACCTTCAACAACTGACTTGGCTTCACATCATGTTATTGTTTACGTGGAAACCAGTTATAGTCAAAATACTCAGCGCGTTCCGCTCATTATTTAGGAATGATTTTCATAACTCGGGAACGGATTGCATTATTGGAATCAAAATTTCATTTTCGAATGGAAGATTGAAATCATTCAATGGTAGACTCATTCGAAATAACGAATGCTGATTGGGTTGTTACTTACATAAACCGAAAGTTCACACACGAAATACGAAACCGTTGGCGGCTGTTGGTTTCAATCGGTTCGACATTACAGGGAATTTTTGTCAATTTTCAGGAACATTTCTTGTGCATTTACAGCAGACATTTTTAAGAAATTATTCTTCACGGCAGTTATAGCAAAAGACTGCTTCTTCACTTTTAAAAGTATTAGCGACTAATATTTTAGTGAGCGAACACAAATCATTTAGTCAGATAGGTCAAGCCGCCAACAGTCTGCTACTTGCACGTAAACATTCGCCTCATGTCAATAATAATAAACCAATCAGCATTCCTTATTTGGAACAAGGCTACCGTTGTAACATTACAATATTCAATTTGAAAGTGGAATTTTGATTCCCATAACGCAATCCGTTCCCGATTAACGAAAGTCATTCCCAAATAATAAGCGGAATGCGCTGAGTATTTTGACTATAAATTTGAATTGGGACTTTGTTGTATTATTGTTGTACTACCCTTGTGGGCAAAACCGAGAATCTCGAAAATGTTTCTTTATGTGACAAACAAACTTACCTTTTATGATGAGCACTGCCTCCCTCGAGGTAATATTTCCCTTGGAGCTTGTTGCCTGACAAGAGTAATTTCCACTATTCCTAATCTCAATTGAATCAATCGTGAGTACAGAGGTAGCATTTTCTTGTCCCTGGTAGGATTTACCTTCCTCGTCCACGTTTGCAAGTCCATTTTTCAGCCACGTAATCTTGGGCACCGAACAACCTTTGACAGAGCACGTGAACACAACGTGATCACCGGGTGAAACTGTGACACTTTTAGGGTGAAGGTAGAAGAACGTCTCATTACATTCACATACAGTTTCTGTTGAAAATCGTAAATTGTGTGTTGTCACTAACCAATTACCCCATACCGCTTGAGTTAATTTATTGCCTAGTTTCAGAAGCATGGAGCAACCAGAAAAACTGATACCTCCCCCCCCCCCCTCGAAGAGCCGGCCAATCAGAAAAATGATCAAAAATTATTAGTGAAATCACCTTATCTCACCCTCATCCCTTTCGCATTCCAAAAATTCATGCGTCCATCTTGCTTTTGTTCCATCTTGAATTCATGCTCCCATCTTGGTAGTAGAGAAAACCTGTGACTTGTTTAATTAAGCACAAAACACGCAAAAAAGTAATCGGTGTTTCATGCAACCGGACCCACAGCTTCAACCATCAACAGCCCGCCGTTAAGTTGAGTCACCGAACACCACACTTCAAAAAGCATCAATATACATCATTGCTTTCGATAGTTCAAAACTCTTTACTGCATTTCTACTTAGCAATGATTAATTTTATTTATTTTTTATTTAATTATGATTTAATATTTATTCAGGAACACCTTATTAACAAAGGCTATTAATAGTTTAAATAGATTCCCGACTAAAGAAAACACTACAATATACACAAAAGTTACACAACACACGTAACGTAAAAGGGAATAATATATACATACAACTACATATCAACGAGGAGGAAGAAAATGGCCTTTGAGATGATGCTTAGCTTTGGTCTGTAGATTCAAAAGATCTGTTTTAAAAATGAACAAAGCGACAAGTGAAAATTGATTCTTACTTCGCTTCAAAACTAATCTTGTCCTAGATGATCTCTTCCAGCCCTCTACGTTTCTTGCTTCGCACCAATAGATTCCTTGATGAAGTGTCCTGACGGATTCAAAAGATAACAACGAGACACCCTTCACTCCTACGGTAGTTTTCCTGGACACAGAAAGGCCATCCTTATACCATTTGACAACAGGACGAGGAATGCCTGTTGCTTCACAGGTCATAGTCACTTTGCTTCCGGGAGAAACGGTCACCTCATTTACTGGGTTAATTGTGAAGCTTGGTGGCGCTGGCTCTAAAATGAAAACGTGTTCAGTGAAAACTGTGGTTTGAAGGCTGATTTAAGCGTTCATAGACTTATACTTATAAGCGCGAGCATAATGGTTAGCTGAAGCTTCTTATACTTTTTAAGACTAAGCCAAATATTAAGAAACAACTGAGACATCTTGATATTTCCTTTATTTGTTAAAAATTGTAGGGGGATTGGTCAAGCACTTAGGTATACACGGCTCATAAAAAAAGGCATTGTTACTTAAACCTTGCAACACGTGTTTAACTCCATTACTTATTTCTCATTACCACGGACGTTGCAAACTTAGTAACCATTTCCACACTTAGCTTTTCAGAAGCAATCGGCAAGATCAGATAAGTTGAAGTCGCGAACGTTGGCTGGTTATTTGGTCCAAAGTTTAACTCCATTACTTATTTCTCATTACCACGGATGTTGCAAGCTTAGTAACCGTTTCCTCACTTAGCTTTTCAGAAGTAATCAGCAAGATCAAATAAGTTGAAGTATCGAACGTTGGCTGGTTATTTGGTCCAAAGTAGTAAGCTTAGCTTATTTTAAACATTAATTCTTGACTGCGACACGACAGCACTACCTTTTTAAAACCTCTAACGACTTGACAAGATCAGCACTCCATAAACTCAAAGAAATCTGTTTTATCCATCAAAAAAGGCCGTTTTGTGAGTAAAATTATGCACTCTTTTTGGGAAGAATTTGGTTTTCCCTAACTTAATGTCCCATTTTTAGAGAATGGGCCGACTAAACTGCATCCTTAGAGACCCAGGGCAGGCGAGAGCAGATAAAACGGGCGAAACAGATGCCAGCTGAAGCCTGATGCGAGCGAAAGTTTACAAGACGGGCAGGAACAGTCCCTGGGAGGATACCTTTAACGGACTAATTCAAGAGCCCATTTGCGTTCTTGCTTCTGATTGAGCACAAAATTGGTGGCATTGTATTTTTTGTGTCCAATCAGCGATCAGCTTATTTCACCGTTCCTTTCGTGACGTCTTATACAGTCAGAGTGTAACTTTGCTAAATCTTGTACCTAGTTGTCACTCGTGCGTACTGAAATCAACTTTTTGTCTCGCTCGTTCGAGAGGCCTACTATCAATGGAAGTTTTTAATAGTAATATGCGAACCCACAATGCCGAGAAATCGAGAAATTTGGGAGGGGTAATCAAGTGAAAAGAAAACAACAAGTACGAAAATCAGATTGAGGTATTGTAAAAAGCCCACACCTTAAGTGTGAACTTTTAGAAGCGTGCAGTTTGGAGCAAACGCAAAGACATGTTGTGGATGAAACGTAAATCCTTACTGCATCCTTCTCAAAGTTCACTCCTAAGGTGTCCTGGGTAGGGTGTGAACTTTTCACAATACTTCTGGTATACATTTGGTATTCAAAGTTTAGTCCCTACCTTACTGTAACACTTTAACAGACTCCAATGGTGCGATCTCCATTTAATTTTTCTTTTTCCCTTAGTGATTGCGAAATTTTTTTTTTTCATGTTTCGCATTACAGTTTGTTGACCTTTGTAAAGGCAAAAACCTGTACTGCAAAGGTTGATGAAGTGCTTACCTCTAAATTCCAAGGTAAGCGTACCAAAAGTACAGGACATTTGAGTGAAAGCCCAACAGGAGTAATTTCCGGAATCGTCCTTTGCTGCATTTTGTATTGAAAGGGCCATACTTTGCCTCCTCACTATCAACGCGACCGCCACGCCCCCCTGCACACTTTTAGAATAGGAGGTTCATCGTTGAAGTAGTATTGTATCCAATACAGTTGGATACAAATTCAAATATTGTAAACTTAAGTGGTCCCAAAAAAAAACAAAAACAAAAAACAAAAACAAAAACAAAATGACCACCCAGCATAGTGTGAAAAACTAAAGAGCAACTCCCTTGAGAGATCGAGTTAGTGGCAGCCTACTGTACGTAAATAAAAAAAGCTTTAATCTTATTTACGGAATATGTGGATATATCGGAGCTTACCTCTAAAGACCAAGCTCCATGTGCCCTCTGAAGAGCTGAATCTGTGAACACCGATGTATCGGTGATTTCTATTAGGTATTGTTTTTTTACACCAATCATTTTTTTGTACTTACTTCAGTGTCCCAAATTAGTGAATTACTTGTACTTTGCTAGTAGTTTCGACACTTAATTAAATAAAGTTGTTGATGATGGTGATGATGACGATAATGATGATGATGATGATATAATTTTTCAACTCCCTCGAGAGATCAAGTTACTGGCAGCCTTTTGTACTTAAATAAAGCTAAAAATCGTAATTAAGGCTTAAGTGGGTGTTGGAGCTTACCTCTAAATTCCAAGCTCCATGTGCCCTTTGTACAGGTCATCTGATTGTAAGCCCAGCAGGTGTAATTACCGGAATTCTTCTGTGTGGCATTTTGGATGGAAAACGTACAAACTTTACTGTCCTCGCTGTCCACGTCACCGTCACGTCCTCCACAATCTTTCAACCTAACTACTTCATCGTTGAAGTTGTACTGCACCCAATACGGTTGACCATGGTAAGGAGAACCATAAGTTTCTTTTGAAGCATTGCTGGTACAAATGATTGTTACGTTGAAGCCAATGGGCAGGATGTGTTCATCCGGGAATTCAAGAGTGTTCATTTCCAAAGTTGGTGCAATCGAAACTGAATAAAAAGAAACCGCCACTGGTCAGGCTATAATTCGACCAGTTCATACAAAACGGCGGACTGACTGACTGAAATTGGGCCAAACTAGCTAGCTAAATGAATTTTTACGGAAGGAATGAATAAATTCTTGAGTGAATGAATGTTTGGAAGGTTGAATGGCCGAATGCTGAGTTGGATGGTTGCCTGGGAGAATGCCAGGCTGGATGAACGGATGTATGACTGGCTGGCTGGCTGGATTGGTGGGTGGATAAATGGGTCGATAGGTGGATGTATTGCTGGCTGGTTGGATGTTGGATAGGTGGATGGCTGGCTGGGTGGATGGATAGAATTGATAGTAATGAATGTCACACATAGTCAGGGACCAGTCATTATTTATCGCCTGGGGTGGGTCGGTAAATTTTGGTACGAAACCAGCTTGAAATATCTGATGCCCCCTCAAGGAATAGTCATATTTTCATGCACTCCCCAAATGGACACCAAAATTTCTTGTACATTCCCCCCCCCCCCCCTCCCCAACTACTTTGCTCCTCGAATACACCAATCATTTCCCTGGTCGTTGTTTGGCGGTTCTCATACTATTCTTGGGTACTTCTTCCCTGTACAAATATCTAAAACGTCTGCAGGAAACTTAAACACAAACGTATAGAACGATGAAAACAACTCTCGATTAATTTTGAAACTCACAAATACAATACAGAATCATATCTGGCAAAATAGTGGTTATTGAAATGAGCAAAAATGGTTCTTTGGCACAATTTTCAATCTGATTTTACGGCTCTTGAATGAAGTTCAAGTCTACGTCGATCCCTGTGATGCGAAATTGCGGGAAAAAAAGCGGTGCAAAGGGCTGAACCCGGAAGTGACTGGAGCGCGCCAACACAATTTAGCAGCCATGAGAGGGGGGCGAAGATAAGATCTTGAC
This sequence comes from Siderastrea siderea, assembly GCA_964030785.1. Lineage (NCBI taxonomy): Eukaryota > Metazoa > Cnidaria > Anthozoa > Scleractinia > Rhizangiidae > Siderastrea > Siderastrea siderea. The sequence goes on from OZ034973.1 coordinate 7,882,055, forward strand.
CAAACCGTTCAGAGGGGTCCAGGGGCATGCTCCCTTGGGAATATTTTATATGTTTGTCTTCTAAATGGACTAGAAATACATCTAAAACTGCCTCGGCTGTGAAACTTGTTTATTTATACTCATTACAAATGAACCAAATTTCTAAAGCTGAAGCTATCATGGCATAAATCTCTGGTATAAATCTCGTCGTCATGCTTCAAGAGAAAAATCAAAGGGTTCAAATTTGACACAGCCCCCTTTTCTCTCTTAGCTTCACTCATTGAACCCCCCTCTAGTTAAACGTGACATAAAGTGAACCCCTAAATCCCCCGCCCTCCACCCCAGGCGAAAAACCAATGACGGGTCCTTTAATGCCGCATTTGGGGCCCAAAAAAAAAACGTTAAGCACCTGTTATCTACGTGACTAATGTGACGGCTGACTAAGAATACATTCTTACTCACTATTCGGTTTCAATTGCCGTCTTTTATGAGTTAAATCGACGAGCAGAGGAAAAGGGACGATTATCCGAAAACTGTGTTAAAACACACACATTAAATATCTGTTACTATGGTTACACAAGGGCTATGCGCTGTTCTGTTTTCTCATTCTTTACGGAGCATGGAATCCAGACTGGTGAGATCGGAAACTGGCTACCTCTGTCGGCACGCTTACACTCAAGTTATTGGTTTTACAATCCTTTTATTCCAACCAAAACAATTATCCGCCATTACCCCTATACAATACCAAAACAGCTTTTGAATGGATCTCAAGTATACATTACATACCTGCATGTTGCGATTCCATTGGGGTACAGCGGGCAGCAACTCTTGTATCTTGAAAGAGAAAAACGAAACCGATAACCAACAGCATTGCCCAGCCTGTCCTTTTAAGTATTTCACCTGGAAGTTAAAATTGAAAACTGAATGAACTGAACAGATGGACGAACGAATAAATAAACGAACGACAAGAAATAAAAGATAAGTTAAAAAAGGAGTGAATGAAGTCGTTCGATTGGCCGAACAATCAATCAATCAATCGGGATGAATGCATCGATAAATAAATACAGTTGTCATTTTAAAAAATCAGTCAGTTATTCTAATGACAATGGTGATAATGATGATGACGATGACGACGATATGATGACTATTGATTTTTGAACTTTCTTACTAGGTTATGCAAACAGGTCACCAACAAATAACCCTGCATTATGCCATGTAAGTGGAGTGAATGTCACCTCAATTGCCGCAGCTTTCAAACGCGCTCGTCCCGCAGCAAAATTTATGCTTAAGAATATGTTGCATTTTTTGGATATGAGCTGATTGGCATGACCATCTAGGCGCGTCATTTTACCAGCTCATAATTACTAAACAGTCTTAATTTCAAAATTCTGTTACTATTACCAGTTGTTTCTACAAAGATTCGTATAACTAAATGATTTTAGAAGAAGTAGTTCTGATGAACCAGACAAGGGTGTTGACGTAGAAGCTCGTTAAAACTTAGCTTTTCTTTTTAAATTAACAAGGTAATTATTTTAGAGAATTATTATTCGAGAATAATACCAGGAGCCCATTACCCGGAGCGTCCAACTGCCACAAATTCGTGCAACAGCGTTTTTACAAGTAGGTTTATTTTAAGATAAGCCTTTCCCGCGAAAATAAGTGTTTCCGAAGACGTCTGCATTAAATCTAAACTACTACTTCCCTTGTAAATACTGAAATTATCGCTTGAAATACTGTCAGAACACTCCGATAAAGATTCCTCACTGGTCACTGGTATCCGTTATGTTTATTTCCAGCGTAGACGAGTTGTCGTAATCTCCTACTCAGTCTATTATTAATTACGCAATTGCTTTTTGATTGGCTATTTCAACCAATTCGGGGGAAAAGCTTGTCTAAAAATAAATTTACTTGTGAAAATGCTGTTTCACAGACGCAGTATGGAAGTTGGACGCTCCGGGTAATGGGTTCCTGATAATACTTAATAACAGCAGGGTACCCAAGCGTTTCCTTCGCGTTCACTCGAGTTGGCGCGAAATTTCGTGACGTCACGGAGTGGCATGAAATTTCGCACCAAGTCAACATGGTCAAGTGAGCGTAGCCTTCGAAGCAAGCGTTTCCGTGGGGTTTCAGAGCAAAAAAAGTCCGAAAAACGGAAATTTCGAAGTTTTATCCGCGCGAAAAATGGGGCGAGAGCAATTTGCCGCGCGAAAAATGGAGCGAGAGCAATTTGCCGCGCAAAAAATGGGGCGAGAGCAATTTGCCGCGCAAAAAATGGGGCGAGAGCAATTTGCCGCGCGAAAAATGGGGCGAGAGCAAAAAAATGAGAGACATCACCGCACGGAAACGCTTGCTACGCAGGCTCAAGTGAGCGGGAAGAGAACGCCTGGGTGCTAGGCTGATACAATTATATTTATTCCGACTTATCGTAAAAGGAAATCCAACCGTAAAATATGTTTCAAACAGCAATTGTTTAGCTCACGTTTGTCGGGAAAGGAGTTATTGTGCATGATGAAAACATTTAATTCACGTTCTTTGATGAACGAGTGGATAATTGATGGTAAACAACAATTTAGTTTCTGATAAAAAGAGAAAGAAAAAGAAAGAAATGCAAGAGATAATTGCGTTGAAGGAAAAACCCCGCCAGCAATAAACTGCAATAAGCTGTTTACGTCGTGAAATCCTAGGTTTGAAAACCCTTGAAATTATTTAATATATATAAAACAGAGACGAGAAGAAAGGAACGCAACCGAGAGTTAATTTGCCGGTGTATTTATGTGTTACTCCATATTTGCTGCCTTTAATGTCCGACTAATTTCCGTGTTAATATGAATTCGTTCACGTCCGTTTTGCCAGCAAACCACCTGTCATTCGAATAGGAAACCCCAAATATAAAAACACGAATTCGCGTTAGTGGTCTCTATACGCTATAGATACTGACTTGTCAGCTTGGAGAATTTTTATTTAAATATCATGATGTTTAATTAAAACAATTTCATTCCATTTGAGTATCTCTTCCTCATCAACTTGATATCTCAGTACTGTGGTGTACTTTGCTGATTATTATTAGGATGGAGTAGTTGTCGTTAACAATACGCGTCACATGACATAGCTTGTGGCTCAAGACGTGTACTGAAACTGATGCCTCTATTTTCTGGAAACACTGAAGAACAGCTTTCTCAGAGAAATCACATGTTATGAACGTTTTGTTCGCTGAGAAGAAATGTGCTAAAAAATAAACAATGATAATTATATAACTTACTTAGGTTGTTTATGTAAAAGAGCATTGTGCCATGAGGTTTAGTAACTTTACCCGTTTCTCTCAAGCGTGCCCTGATGAAAGTTTGAAAAGAAAAATAACTGCAAACTCGTGAATGTAAGCAAGGCAGGAGGGCACTGGTCAAAAGCTTTCTTTCGAATAATAGCTAATAACGACACCGACAGAAGAAGTGAGACAGGGAAAGAAGAAGTCAAAGTGAATACTTATCAATTTATATATTACACCGAATTCCGGCTATCGACGCTATGCGCACAAAGAAATCATCCGACAAGCGAGATGGAATGAGAGGTATAACGACTTTTTAAGCTTATTTAAAAGTAACTTTAACTTGGAATTACTAAGAAACAGCACTACAGAAAAAGTTCCTCAATATCTCAAATCGGTCAAATCGAAGGGTAACACCAGTATTCGGCTATATATAATCCATACACTAAATAGTCCGTTGACTACACATAACCAAGTCATACCCATATCTATCACGGGATCTAGTCAGCCACCCGCCGCTCCCAATCTGCTAATTTAGCAAGTTTACTAGCACAGCTTTGGCTACAAAACTACTGTAAGTACTAACTGAAATCAAGCTCATTAATCATAATTAGCCACCACGAGAGAAGAGTGCTAGTATCGTTTTCCTTTTTCACAAGAGGATTCCAGGTACGTATTTTCCATAAAATGTGCTTTTTTTCTCTCGTTCAAAAAATAATTGCAGGTGTTTATTCTCCATTTCCCACTGTCATCGTCACTTGGAAATGTGGGGTAACGTATGCATTGGAATTCCTCTTATGCTGGTCCATGGCTCTCTTATGAATGTCCAGGTGTGGAAATCGCTGCTGTTCGTTCATCTATAAACATGCAGAGTTTAGGAGTTAGTAATTTGAGTTGAATTTCGCCTCAATCACGTTCCCTTTGACTTTTCTTTAACACTCTCTGGTTGCAAAAACTTGACATGTGTCATTTTGTTATTTACTTAATAGATTAAAACCAAAACCATGCAATGGTCACTTGATTGTATTCGTTTTCACACGCTTGGCGCCAAGTAATTGCTTCGAGTACTTGATTGTTTGCGTGGGCCCGTTGTGTTGCGCCAGATTGATAACTTTGAGCTACTTTAGCTTGGGTTATTAAAAAATCGCTCGGAAACTGTTCTAAATTGTATAGTACATTGACAAGAATACGGGTCACGACCACTGCCACCCGCTTATCCCACCAAATGATACAGCTGTGATCTTTTCAGATGTAGCTTGAAAACGTTTAATATCTGACCCTTAAAACGACCAAATTTTTATGCCACCTAGTGGTAGTGAATTAATGAATGATAATAAAACCTTCAGCTATAAGTTGTTCGAGTGTATAGTTTGTCTGAGGGAAAACTGGAAACAAATGAGGAGAACTCTCTTAGACTACAGTACGACTGACTAAATTTAAGACCGGCAAGCTTACGTCAAAGGTGCTTGAGTGATAGTTATGTATTCTTCAGGGATGTCTGGAAGGGGGGTGGGGGGAGGTTAGCCGGGTATAGCAATAGATCAAGAGCTGAATAGATCCAGTGAATTCGTACCTCTTTATTGACTTCTAAACCAGCATTCTTGCACTTCTTACGTGTTAAAAATATGAACACTACAAGCACAATAAGCAAAGCTGTTGGAATAGCAATTGAAATCCACACAGCCTTGGGAACGCCAGGTGGGTTTGATGTATCACCTCAGGGATGAAAATGGCAACCGTAAGTATGGCTTAGAATGACAATTATTTTAAGGTGTAACTGTTTAGTAGTGCAATGCTAATTGGAAATTCTGTAAATCGCTAAGAACAAGTACTTCAAAGCCCAGCTGATAAGAGGCTGACCAGTTCGCTATTTGCATGGCGTGACCCAGCATTTTTACCCGGGAATGCTGTTAACAAGTACAGCCGGTGGTCAGACAGCAGACATCCAGTGCAAGAGCTACGGGAATACAAGTCAGTGCCTCTGAGCACCCAACCATACTGTGGTAACTATATATGATCAGTGGTAACGACCCTAGAAGTTGCAGCGATGATATGATAACCAGGCGGTATACATTATACTTTACCAGCGGGTGATTGACTAACTTCGGAAACTTTACCGTTTTTGGCGCGGATGAATCTACTCCACCCAAAGGCTTCTGTTGTATAAAGGTGAGGCACAATTTAACGGCCTTACTACACTGCGTTATAATTGAAGTCTACTGTTAACACACCGGTGAGTTGTTCTGTAACAAATGAACTTACCTAATATGAAGAGCACTGCCTCTCCAGAAGTAACATTTCCTATGGAGCTTGTTGCCTGACAAGAGTAATTTCCACTGTTTTTATGGTCGACTGAATGGATCTTAAGTACAGATGTGGCGTTTTCTCGTCCTTGAAAAGACTTAGCTTTCCCGTCCACGTTTGCAATCCCGTCTTTCAGCCAGGTAATGTTCGGAAACGGACAACCTTCGATAGCGCACGTAAACACGACGTGATCACCAGGGGAGACAGTGGCACTTTCAGGGTGACGATAGAAGGACATCTCATTACTTTTTTGTGCAGTTGCTCCTTAAAATGGTAAACAGTATCACTAACCAAGTACACAATATCGCTTGTGCTTATAATAGCCTAGTTTCCGAATCTTGAAGCGACCTGCAGCACTGCTACTTCCCGCAATGCCCCCGCCCCTGAATAGGCTGCTGGGCAATTACCCCCCCCCCCCCCAAAAAAAAAAACCCACACACACAAAAAAACAAAACAAAAACAAAACAAAACAAAACAAAAGTAATGAATTCCCCACCCCACTTTCCCCTCAGCACTCTAAGGCTTCACCGATATCCTTGTACACAACCTGTTGGAGAAATCCTCCAGTGTGCCTTGTTTAAGAAGTGTGTAGAGTCCAGGGACTGGTTAAACAAGCATCCTTAACCTTTCTAAGTCCCAGTTAACATGCATGTCATGATCCCCAGTGTTTTCCGTATACTTCTCAAGGTACTACTAGATGGGAGAATTTGATTGAAGATCAAGCCATTTTATCTTTGCTGATCATTTATTTTTTATTTAAATCAGCATTTAGACAGGAAACATCTGATTTAGCAGTATCGCTAGCTTACTAACAAAAGACAAATACCCTTTGTGCCGGTTACAACCTAGGTCTCGTGACCTGTATGCTTAAATACGAAGAGATGTTGTGAGGAGAAATTAGAGGTTTGTCACCGTTGGGTCCTAAAGGGTTATATATAAGGCGTCAGTAGATTAGACATAGGCAGCCCAGCGTTAGGTACCAGACGTTGTGGTGTGGTCAGCTAGGCGGACTGAATATGATTATATAAGACTCTGAAAGACGGTAAGAATTTCCAGTGGCACGCAGGGAACTATAGCAGAAACCCTTATTAATTATTACGTCATGTGCGAGACCAGAGCCCGAACAACCGTCGGTCTTCTGTGGAGTCGTGCCTCTGCATTCCACGTCCCAGAAATAGCACCGACTGTAAGATACAGTGAAGTATGATGCTTTTGATCGATCAACACCCTTTACATCGAGTCCGTCGCTTTGCTACTCAACAATGACTCAACAATGATCTGTTGAGAATGAAGATCAAAGAAATAAAATAAAGAGAGAAATGACAACGCTTACGACGCTTCAATTTCAGTCTTGCAATTGAAGATCTCTTCCAGCCCTTTACGTTTCTTGCCTCGCACCAGTACTCTTCTTGTTGGTCTGATGTAAAAGACTCTAAAGTAAACTGCGAGATTCCCTTCACTTCGGCGGTATTTTCCTTGGGCACAGGAGTACCATCTCTATACCATGTGACCACAGGGACGGGAATGCCGAATGCTTCACAAGTCATGTTTACTTTACTTTCGGCGAAAACAACCATCTCATTTGGTGGGTTAACTGTGAAACTCGGCGGCAGTGGTTCTAGAAAAAAAAAGCATCATAATATCATAAAAATACATATTGGTGATCTCAGCAATTGCATCGAAAAGCTATTTATTATTTTAGTAGCAAAACCCTTGGGATAATCTGAATTTCAAAGCATTATCTGATTTATCATCAAAGGCCTTGTGCTTCGAGGTCACTAATGAGTTGGCAAATCAAAACGTACATGTATTTAGCTTTCAAAAAACATCCCAAATTGTTATTTTTTCTTACTAATTTTTGTCGTACGTCAAACCGTATATCATTTTCAAAAAAACGTGACCCGAAAATAAAAGGAAAATTAAGGACAGTTACTGGAGGTTAGACTTTTAATATGGTTTTGAATTGGAACTGATGCAGATCAAGTACATTTTGTCTTGGCTCAGTCCTGTCTTGGATATTCAACTACACCGGAGAATGTTGACAGTCCTCGATCATGTTCATTTTCAGTCTCTATCAAGAAGGCAAAAAGGACGAGGTGGCCTATATTTTTCTGAAAGGTATGGTTTTGGATTTTTTCAAAAGTAAGAAAATTTTGAAGGACTTTCGCGTATGCCATCCTTTTATGGCGTGATGAAGAGCTTACCTCTAAATTCCAAGTTCAAAGTGATCTGTGTACAGGTTATTTGATTGTGAGCCCAGCAGGTATAATTACCCGAATCTCTCTGTGTGGCATTTTGAATAGTAAATGTGCACACTTTAGAGTCCTCGCTATCACCGTCGCGACCTCCACAGTCTTTTTCCGTTCTAATGCTATTATCAATGTAAAATTGTATCCAGTAGGGCTGGCCATAGTAACGATTTCCAAAATTCTCTCTTGAAGATTTGCTGGTACAAATGACTGTCACGTTGAAGCCAATGGGCAGGACTTGTTCATCCGGAAACTCAAGAGTGTTAATGGTCAGAGAAGGAGCACGATAATGAGCTGCGAGCAGTTAGAACATCCACAATTAGTAGTGTGAGTTCAATCTACGTGATTATGTGTTTCAGCCTCCATTATTCCAGGGACTTTTCAAAACATCGCTAAACAGCAGTGTTATAATAGCAAAACAATAGGTCTGCACGTTTTCTAGTTCATTTCTTTGCCGCCCTCAGCAAAGAAGAAAAAAAAAGAAAAAAAAGACAACAACAACACCATCATCGTGAAATAACCAGATTCTGAGTTTAACTTAGAACATTAATACAAAATGGTGGATTTACTTCCTCTACCAGGTACGCTTAATTCAATTACTGACGTCGACACGCTTAGCTCGTTTAGCTCGGGATAGATGGTAACATTAGACACATCATAAATTTTTGTTCATAATTTATGGTACTCAGCTCGAATCAAATTTCTGTCCCTGGGTTGACAAGCATTGAAGTTGTCTGCTTTACAAGATTTAATTTTTGCATTTCTGCCATACAAACAACTCATACCTCTGCCGTGGTACGAGTGAAGTATGGCCTTTGTTGCATTGGTGCGTGACAATTTTGAAAGGTTTTTAAGATTTCTCTGTAGGATAAGGTTTAAAAAGTTGCAACTTTTAAAAGGCTCGCGGAGTCATCCAAGATGCGAAGAATATCGTGTAATTGACCTTTCTGTTATTGTTCGTTGCAGGTTTCGTTAACAAGTTTTGGGTTAAAATGCATCCTAGTGGTTCCCCACACTAGTTATCGTTCATATTCGTAGAGAGCTATCAGTCAATTCCAGCCATAATTCCACAAATTGTGTCTTTATTACGATGGACATGCAGCTTCTGGAATCGGAAGGTACCAACAAAAAATCCCCTTGACACAAAAACAGGCAATAGGGAGGGAACATTTCTCACACCCCTTTTCATTCTTGCACGTAATTTATCTTATTCGTCTCCGACAAACGGCTAAGCTTTCAACTGAGGAATCATACTTACTTATCTGTTGTAAATCAACGGGGATACAAGCGGCACTTCTTAAATCATGGAAAAGAAAAATTAAGCCAATAAGCAAGAGCATGATGCAGCCTGCTCTTGTTTTACCTGAAAATAAAATGGACTTAATAAAAACTATAAACTGAATGACTGATTGAATAAATAAATAAAGGTAATTAGTGAATGAACGAATGAATGAATCAATAAATGGATATATGGTTGGATGGGTGGATGGATGGATGGATGGATGGATGAGTGAATAAATACAGTTTTTGCAAGGAAAATTTTTGTTTTGTGATTTGATACTGCTCTTTAAAACATTAACCTAAACCGTTTACCCTTATGAGTTAAGAAAGAAGTAGACGATAAAAATTATTTACAGGCCTTCAGTTAGTCCGCCGCCACACGCGAGAGCACGTTAGGGTTGAGTGGGTTTTAGTGTCCATCTATTAATTATTAACTTCGAGTTCCCATTGCAAAGTTTAGAAAATCCTTAATACTTTGTATTCTAATAATTTTCACAAATCCCCCTTCCCTCCCTTAATTTTTCTTGTCACACAATCCCAAATATCCACAAAACATTCCTAAAACTTTACATAGAATCAAAAAAAAAAAAGCGAAAAAGGGAGACATTTTTTGAATCAGGAAAATTACATGTAAGAACGTAGGTCCATAACTGATCTAAAAGAGTGGAAAAAATGTATATGACCAGAACACCCCATTTTCGTATGAGCCGACGTCGTCTTCTTTCATTATAAAGTTTTCCTGTAGTCGATAATGTATCAAGCATAAAACGCAAATTTTCATGCAATTACACCGGTATTCAAAGATTGTTGGTAACTTTACTAACTTTTAAACTCCTTATTTATTTAGACTTCATTTGTTTCCTTTGCATTTCGTAGAAATTCAAACACTCTTTCTCGTATATGTGCCAAATAAAGAGGTAAAATGTAGAAACTATGAAGCAACAATGCCTAAGTTGTTTGCACGCAAAAGAAGTAAATTATGATCCACCCTACGCTATCACAAATAAAAAAAAACAGAAAAGAAAGGGAACTGCTTACGTAAAATATGCATCGAAACAGCAGCCTTAAGATATATTGCTCCGTATATCAGTTAAGTGATATATTGGTCGATGTCGGCTGATGCTAAAGTTCGACCTGCTTATTTTCGCGATATTTCACAGGGGTCTTTATATAAAACTCTCGCTCTCATTTTCCTCGTTTAGCCAATATTGATCACGCCCGTTTTGCCACCTGTCTTCAAATTAACAAGTATTTCGAATATGTGCACATGAATGTGAGACGTCACTGAGAATTTTAACCTGGATGATAATAACCATAGAAATTATTTAACAATTATTCGCCGAAGGCGAAGTAAATATTGGAGAATATTTACTGAGCCTAAGGTGAATAATTGTTTCAGTATAATTCTGAGATGTGGACATCAAAAAGTTAAAAAAGGGGGGCTACAACGTGACAAACAACACACGAAACAAGAGGGAACTTAGCTTAGCAGCCGCGCCTTAAAATGTTATATTCACCGGGTAGCGCGGTGAATATAGCATTTAAATTATACTAATAACAATTATTAACTGAAGTGGAGGTAAATAGTGGGAGATATATATTTACCGAGCTGCGAAAGTTTTAGTCGCGCAAGGCGGCTGCTGCTGTGCTTGAAGTGAAGTGAATAGCAAATATATACCGAGATTGAGCAGCCAATCAGAGGGACTTTTCGAATAACTCCTTGCACTCCTGTACACATCCAAACATTCTTCCCTACACCTTCTTCTCATTCGATTCGTGCCATTTGGAAAGAAAAGCTTAAAAGACATTTCCTTGCCAGCACTCTCAAGTCATTCAGGGATCTGCCCCTACAGGAGTTTATGTGCCATATTTTTCGTGGCATTTCATTACTCTTACGTTTTTACGGCGGTTTTCAGCTGTGGGTTTAGTTTATTTATGGTCTCCCAGTATCTACTTGGGTTGGTTGGCAGTAATAAATCCACTCTCTAACTTTCAAGTTCCAAGTACTGAACCGGTGTAACACAAAGTAACGAACAAAAACCCATGTTGGACATTGTCTATTTATTCAACTACAGGTGCTTATCACTAATGTCTACTGTGACATAACCTATCTCAAAGTTTTGGTTAGTACCTTAATGATATACGTTCTTTTGTTGAGATTCACAGTAACTTGTTTTAAAATGCAATAGCGATGCTCCTTTTGAAAACAAACAAACTTCAAATCCGGATTTTAACCCACGATGTAATACGCATTTTCAGCGTTAAATGCACAGGTAACTGATATAGGTTACTGATATTGACAATGCGTTTATTATCTACAAGCGTGGACTATCTGTGTTGTAAAATTTCCCCGCACCCAATTCAACGCTGGGTATGTCAATCCCTCAAGCACATTTTGGACAAAAGCATTGCATTGGACGCGGGGGGTGGGTGGTGGGGTAAGAGGTGAAACTTACAATTAAATTTCTCGCATGCATACATTCTTAAGTTTAACTTAAAGTGATAATGTGTTTTGCAAGTCCACTCGCACACGTTTATTCTTCATTTTCCACTGCAGTATTGGTCATCTGGTAACGTAAGGCAGTACATGCTTGCTCGTGTTTTAGTTTCTGGCTCATGGCGTCTTCGAAAATGTGAAGTTCTAAAAATCGCTGTTCTTTGTTAATCTGAAAAAAAAATAGGGCATTTTTTTCTTTGCTGTACTGGTAGTTGAGACGCGTGAAATTAGATTGAAGTCACAAAATGATCAATTAATGAATTAATAATTGATAAACGAATGACTGACTGACTGAACGAATGAATGGATGAATGAATGAACGAGTGAATGAGTGAAAGAATGGACGAACGAACGAAAGAACGAACAAAGAAATGTCTCTCAGTTAGTACTTTTTCATTATTGCACGAATTGCAAAAGGAACCGAGCGAAAAAGTGCAACAAATGCGTTAAATTGAACATAGCCAGGTACTCTAGCGAAAGAATCCGAGCTGTGAGAGCAAGTTGTGTTAAAATGGACCTCACCTTAGTAACCAAAGGCTAAAAGCGACCAATTGTTTTATCTTCAGTTTCAAGAAGTAGCCTTTGGGATTTCAACTTCTTGATGCAATCAGTTTCTGATGTTTAAAAGCGCTTAGTTTTAGCTCGAACAATAACTATGACCTTCTATATTTTCGTACCTCTTTATGGATGTCAAAATCAGCTTTCTCGTAGTTGTTATATATCACCAAGATCAAAATCACCACCACCACGAGTAAAACTGCTGCAATGCCAATCAAGATCCACAGAAACTTGGAAACGCCGTTTGAGGTTGAAACATCACCTGAAGAAAGCAAAAGAAGTTAGCAACCTTAACTAGCGCATATCTACTGTACTATGATCTGTGATTAGCAAGTGCAGCATGGACTGGTCACGGGTTCAGTTATCCCCAGATACGCGTTGAAGCTTAACTATGTTTCCAGTGGTCATTAAACATTGAGGTTGTTTTGATGGAATGGAAATCTCTCGATACTGTCTATTTTGGCTAAAAAATTTGGTACTCAGGTCAATTCTTTTACCAGGTAAAGCGATAAACCATCTTCTGTGAAAAAAAGAGGGTTGATGCCCTGTACAGCCCAGCATCTGGGACAGAAGCCTATTGTGATAGGCTCCTATCTGGGACGATTCCTAGAATGTTCTGAGTTCCCCCAACGGATCTTAAATTTTAGGTGATAACTTGCCTTTTATGGAGAGCTGTGCCTCGTTCGAGGTAACACTTCCATTGGGAGCTGCTGCCCGACAGGTATATTTACCAGAATGTTTATCTTGGACGGAGTCAAGCATAAGCACTGAAGTGGAGCTCTCCTCTCCTACAAAAGATTTAGCTTTACCGTTGACGTCAGCGACTCCATCTTTAAGCCACGTAATCTTAGGCACTGGCGTACCCTCGGCAACGCACGTGAAAACCACGTTTTCACCAGGGGAGGCTGTAATACTTCTAGGGTGACTGTAGAAGGACAACTGGTCAGCTATAGGGACTGTTAAAAAAGAGGGCAAAGAGTAAGTTTTTTTCCTTGAGGGTGGAGGGGGAGGTACTTCTTGGAATTTTGGGTGGGCTGTGTAGCCGAGATTTTCAATCCTAACCCTTCTGCAGACTAATTTCTCTAGCCCTAACTTTCTGTAAAATAATTTTTCGTCATGCCTGTTGTTCCTTTTCGACAACCCTGTTTTTGATTGATGTTCTCCCCAAATGTGAAAAGACACCATGACTGTTTGCAGAGTGTTGCTTTGGTTAAACACTGGTTGCGGGGATAGAAAATAACACACATCCACTTGGGATGAGTTTGGACTCACGCGTGGCAGGTTATTTAAACCAAGCGTAGAAAGCTGAAGGAATGGAAACATACTAATTATTATCCCAGCGAAACAATTACAAATTTCTTAATTGCCTTTTACGTTCAAGATGTTTGAGTATTTGCATTCTGGATGGCGGGGCCTTGATGAAAAATGGAATAAATTTAGTTAGAACATGCAACTCATACTACTCACAAACATACACTGTTCGCACCTGGTATCGGTAGTGATCTTCGTGTAAGAATCTCCAATGTTCCCTCTTTAGAGTAGGCCTGTCCAATTGAATTCGTGGCGATGCAGCTGTACTTTCCCGGAGCTTTCTCTTTTTCCTTCAAGGGAAGGATGAGCACCGAGATGCTACCTGTCTGAATGACTGTGCCATTCGACTTTGTGGAATTGTTTTTCAACCAGCCAATCACAGGTTTCGGGATTCCAGTGGCCTTACACGAGAAGGAAATCTCGGTTATGTTACCCACCAAGTACACAGAAACGTTTTTGGGGTGAACCGAAATGGTTGGCACTGGAGATAAAGGAAAAAAGTTGGTCATACAGTTCTTCTTAGACAGTCCTGTTAGGTAAAGGTTCACGTAATACCAGAAAAAAGGTAAACTAGTACTAGAAATATTGACAAGAAAGTGCAAGCAACTCCTATGAAAGATGGTGGGTTCTGCTTCTCAGCAGTTATAACGTAACCTGTAGCACCCAGTGACAGACAGGGAAATAACACGCGGCGAATTATTTACAATGCAGATAATTTTATGGGGTTATGGGGTTAAATTTAGGCCCAAAAGTTTGCCTATATTCATTTGTCTACGATACTGGGGAGAGAGAGAATGGGATGCTAAATTACATTTCTGAAGGACACGATACAAGACGCCTTAACTTCCAGGCTTCTTGCAACAACTTCCTGATTTTAGATGCTATATAAAGAAGGACTTTATCATTTTCATTTTTTTTATCACACAAAACGTTTAGGACATCGCTGATCCTAGCATTGTGCGGGACGCTTGTTAAAGTGAACCTAGAAAGTATGACCTACTGAGCTAGCCATGAATCTCCCAGGGAAAGTCATGGGTTCGATTCCCTACGGGGGAAACAGATTTTTTTCTTTCTCCTACGCTCGTGAAATGTTCAGTATTATAACATCTTTCCATAGAGAAATTCTTAGGAGAGAGGGAAGACCAACTTACCTTGTGTCAAGGCTAGCACCGTACTAGATGATCTTTTCCGACCATGTGAGTTTGTTGCTTCACACCAGTATTCTCCTTGGTGGTTTGATGTGGCGGATTTAAAAGTTAACTGCGCCATTCCCATCTCTCCACTGGTATTTTTCTGCGGCACAGGAAGCCCATCCTTGTACCAAATGACCACAGGGTTGGGAAAACTTCCTGCCTTACAGCTCATATCTACTTCACTCCCAGCGGATACGTACATCTGAGGAGGGGGGTTAACTGTAAAACGTGGAGGTGACGGTTCTGAAAAAAAAAAAACAAAACAAAACAAAACAAAAAAAAGTGATATACGTGAAAAAGAAAATTTGATTATTGAGAGTCTCTGCTTCATATTTCTTCACGCCGGATGCAGACGAGTATTAAATTGCTGACGTTCATCTGACGTTCAGCTTAGTCAAAGTTTATATCCTTCTTTCCCCCTCCCTTCCTTATAACAATCGATAATGTGACACGTACATTACTATATTAAAGATTGGCGCACACAAAGAGATAAGTGTAGTTCCGGAAAGTTTTGGGAAAGGTCTCTTTCTTACACAGAAACATTTGGGATGAACCTAAATGGTCGGCACTGGGGATAAAGAAAAAAGGGTGGAAAAGGTTGACGTAATGTCAGAAAAAACGTAAACTAATTCCAGTAATACTGATAAGAAGGTGCAAGGAATTCTACTGAAAGGTGGTGTGTTGTGTTCCTCAGCAGTCATAACGTAACCTTTAGCACCCAGTGGCAGACAAGGAAATAACAGACTGCGAATTACTTACAATGGGGTGATTTTATGGGGTAAAATATATAGAGAGAAAGGGAGGGAGGGAGGGAGGGAGAGAGAGAGAGAGAGAGAGAGAGAGAGAGAGAGAGAGAGAGAGAGAGAGAGAGAGAGAGAGAGAGAGAGAGAGAGAGAGAGAGAGAGAGAGAGAGAGAGAGAGAGAGAGAGAGAGAGAGAGAGAGAGAGAGAGAGAGAGAGAGAGAGAGAGAGAGAGAGAGAGAGAGAGAGAGATTTGGACGGTAAAATACATTTCCGAAGGACACGACGCTTTAACCACCAGGCTTCCTGAAACAACCTCCCGATTTTAGATGCCATATAAAGGAGTACTTTATCATTTTCATTCTTTTTTACCACACAAGACATTTTAGAAGTATGCAGGACGCTTATTACAGTAAACCTAGAAAGTATGACCTACAGCTAGCCACGAATCTCCCAGGGAAAGTTATGGGTTCGATTACCACTGGGGAATCAGATATGTTTTCTTCGTAAAATGTTCAGTGTTCTATATTTCAAAAAAAAATTGTAACGAAGAAGTGGAAGATCAACTTACTCTGCTTCAAAGCTAGCAACGTGCTAGATGATCTTTTCCAGCCATGTGAGTTTGTTGCTTCACACCAGTATTCTCCTTGGTGGTCTGATGTGGTGGATTTAAAAGTTAACTCCAACATTCCATTCTCTCCAGCGGTATTCTCCTTCGACACAGGAATCCCATCCTTGTACCAAATGACCAAAGGCTTGGGAAAACCTGATGCCTTGCAGCTCATATTTACTTCACTCCCAGCGGATACGTACATCTGAAGAGGGGGGTTAACTGTAAAACGGGGAGGTGACGGTTCTGAAAACAAAATAAAGTGACATACGCAAAAAAGTGTGATTATGGAGAGCCTCTGCTTCATATTTCTTCAAGCTGAACGCAATATTAACCTGCTAACATCTGACATTCAGTTTAGTCAAAGTTTATATCCTCCCTTCCCCTCCCTTTCTACAAGTATAGTTATTAGGACTGCCGAGGTTTATAACACCTGTCACATAGACTATCACAATCGATAATGTGACATGCACATTACTATATTGAAGATCGGCACACACGAGGGGATTAGTGCAGTCCCGAAGAGTTCCAGCTGGGAAAAGTCCTTTACTGTGAATTTCCCATTTGTTGTCAACCAATCGAGTAGCGGGACCAATCGTTGGTCCTCAAGACTTGCCCCCATGAATTCACAGTGGTTTGAAATGGAGACGACTAATCCCGGAGACCTGTCCACTTCAAACTGTGCTTGTTCCCTCGTACTGTTATCACGAAGAGTCCCTTAGACCATGCAAATCTGACATCACCTTGCATGTCCCCGTAACACGAGGGTCTCAATGGGGTGATGGCTTTTACGGTTAACGGTTAAAATTTTGGTCTTTTTACGGCTAACGGTTAAAATTCTGGCCATTTTACGGCTAACGGTTAATTTCTTTCCGTTACGGTTAACAGAAAAGGTAAAAATTAATTTTCATTGTTTTAAAAAGTTAATAATTAAATTTCATTGTTGTAAAGCACATTTATGACCGATCGTTTACTTCTTAGGTCAATTCCTGGATAAAAAATATATATAAAAAAGTAATCACGGTGTCCTAAGAACTGTAATGGACATATATAGCATACTGCTACAAGTAGTAATATTACTATACGTGTAGAAATATAATGTATAATGTATGTGAAACAGCATGTACGGTAAACAAGGAACGACGATGCTATACAAATACCCTGCATCAAAAGCATATTTAATTGTGTGAGATATATGCCTGTTAAGACTGTTAAAATAGCAACCTTGCTAGCTGGCTTACAATGCTTCAATAACATTCATGACGTTACTTGACTTACTTGCCTTATTGCGCTCAGATATCAAACCATGTCCACAAATTAAATTATGAATAACAATATGCTCTACGCAAAACAAGCACTAGCATAACTGACGTATATTACAGTTGTTTGCTAAATTTCTGTCAAAAGCAGTAAAGAGCCACTGTTTACTTGTTTAATTTGAACTTTGTACTGTATTAAAATGCTAAGCGAACTGGACAGATCGGCGGAGGACAGTTTATATAAGCGGAGCTATCCAACCTTTAAGAAACCAATATTTATCCGGGGAATAACTCTGCATTATCCGCTGGATAGGCTTATTCACTGAATAAAATTTATCCGCTCTTCGAATAACCAGGACCTGGACGTTTTAATATTACATGCACTGGAAGACCCAGTACACTGCCTGGCAGCATGCATGTGCAGTAGCGTCGAAATAGAAAATGTATACACACATCTACTTTATTTTAGGGAGCGGTCATTATTTAGAGCCGGGGAGGGGGTGGATGATTTTTTAACGCCAAACAGTATAAGTCTGTAACCCCTCCTTTAGCAGATAGTAACTCTCTGTGACCCCTCCTTGAAGTGCCGGGTTCAAAAAATTCAGAAACCCCTCCTGTAAACAAAAACACTTTTAATAGGCAATTAGTGCTTGAATTGTATCTGGCAAGGTATATGGAAGCGGAGGCAAAACGTAAAGACCTTCCAGGGCATGCTTGTTTCAAGATGATATGGGATTTCTACAATGCTCTTTATAATACAGGTGAGCTGTTTATGGGATACCTGAAGAAAGACTGCATTAATAAGGGTGGAAAACTATGCGATTTCTGCCAGGCACACGACTGGGTGGGATCAAGCCAGGAAAGAATACCTCAGCCAGTTCCAGATCCCAACAACCCTGTCACTATATGAAGCCTTTTGAAACCCAAACGAGTAGAAGATTTCCGGATGACTGGCAGCCCAGAGCTTATATTAAGGTATCAGGGTACCCCAAATGACAACATTGCGTTTTCACCGTTTGAGCGTCAGGCGTTTCACAAGGACCCTAACAAACTATACATTTTCTGAAAGCTTAATAATTGAAGATTACGAAAACGTATTTAGATAAAGAAAAAAGACAATTGTGTCGAAAATACAGACTACGTTTTTAAAAAGTACATCGTTCACAAAATCGGTTCCGCTCCAGTAGAAAATGATCTGGAGAGAAAGACGAACATCGCGCCGAATTCTTCACACCTTTGTCTCAAAAACTGTGTCTCGGAATTTTTGTATCTGGCCTGGTTTATTTTCTGCACTCAGTTGAACTTTGAAGTTCGAAGAAACACCTCTTCTCTTTCTTTTACGGCTCATAACTTTTGAATAAAAGCAAAAAATAAAATTCGGAGACACGATTTTGGTGTCAAATTATGTGGCAACATTGTCGCCAAATTTGAGCTAAAATGGTTGAAAACTCGCTGAACGCGAACTTAAAATGTGCGCCCAATTTCTTGAAAAATTAGTTTCGAGAAAAAAGCCAAAATATGATTTGAAAACTTTTTCCGGTCTGAGGAGATTAAAACACCTAGGTGTCAGGATAATTACCTGCAGTTGACAGAGGGGAGGCTCAACTTACCGCCTTACAACAATAGCACAAACATGCCGACAAGAATGGTGTCAAATTCTGCGTGTTTTTATGTTGGAAAGCGACTTTTGTTGAGTACGAGTACCGTTCAAAGGGTCTTCAAACGCAATAAAGGGAAATTTTAAAGTCATATTATCACGTCGGCTGTAAATGCCGAAGGCATCATCATTTGAGCTGGGTAAGGCTACCCAAGCTGCCAGGACCTGAAAGACGAAAGGAAAGGCGAAAGGAAAGCACATTGAAATCTGCGAAGAATCCGCCACGTGTTCGGCTCAAGATCTAAGAGAGTACATCCTGTCAGAAATGCGAGCAATTGGGAAAAAAATAAACTTCTTTATTACTGGAGACAAATTCCGTACTTCCCTGGACATGCCGTCTTTTGCGCCAAGTTGATTCTTTGATACATCTGGCTTTGTAGAAATGTTATGGAATTTAAATGGATGGATTGCTTTTCGCCGTTCACGTTACGAAAAGCGAGCCGGCAGTCGAAGCTTATCACACTGACAAGTGAGGAGTCAGGAAGCGCAAGTAATTCCTCAACGCTCGATCTTCTCTCTCTCTCTCTCTCTCTCTCTCTCTCTCTCTCTCTCTCTCTCTCTTTCACAGATATGATTGAAGCCACTTTGTAGACACACTCGAAATAAGCGGGAACTGCTACGTAATCGATCGCGTGTCAAAACATCGGGGCCCTGTTATGTCACATGCTATTTTCAGCGTTGTTGACAGATGACTGTCAACACATGCTTAGAGAAAATTAATGCCACAAATCTTTTTTCGTTCATAACTTTGCGTAGAAACTATCTTTTTTTCTGAAACTTTTTGTAAAAGAGAGGTTTGAATAATATCTATCTGAAAATGACAGAAGTGTATTTTTCGAAAACATGGTCAATTTTGGGGTACCATGATACCTCAAATAAGAGTCTTTTGACCGCTTTGCCACCAAATTTGCAGTTGATCTGAAATTAGTAAAGGAGTAGGTGCAGCATCTAAATGATCTTAAACAAATATTACAAATGACAGCTGCTCAGAGAGGAAGGAAAAGTCAGCAGCTTAGGTAGAAGACATTCGAGGAATATGCCTGGCGACAATTAGTTCTGGGAGGAGAAATCAGCAAATTGAAAGTATTCGAACTAGACAAATATCTGGACAAACATCTTCTTACCGGAAAGAAAACATTAAAGGACGATAAAATAAAATGCATATTAAGTCCTGTTCTTAGAAACAATTCTTCAAAAACTCACACAAACGCTGTCGTTTGTGCCGGTTACAAATCAGACAAGCGACGACGACGACGACGACGACGACGACAACGACGACGACTCTAAATAATGACCGCTACCACCATTTAGCTCGCTTTCACCATCTGAGTCAAGCAACAAGGGTAATTCCAGATCGAGCTGCTGTTGGATTGATATAGAGAAATTTTCCGTTTTCCCGCTGATTTTCACAAGGCGGTAAAGTTTCAGGTCAAATGACCCTAGCGCGAACTTCTTGGCTTGGTTGCTGAGACCAAGAAAATCGATTAGATTTCTTTTAAATGCTGAAATAGTGCGGTGTTCTTCTCCGATTTTAATTCTTGTCTTATATCTTTCAATTGACTTCTCCTCCACAGCTCCATATATAAACTAATTATGCCTTTCAAGACGGCTGATTGCTCACACACTGAACAAACAAGCTGAAGATCTTTAATAAATATAGTTTACAAAGGGCTGTCTGTCAACTCATCCCACGCGCGAAAAGCAGACACTTCCGGTTCGCGGAAAACCTGAGCCAAATGTCTTTGTTTTCGGTACCAGGGGCTCGCGCTCCACTATCTAAACGCCTGGAACAGGCTAAACCGCATTAGCCACAAGACAGGACACATAACAGTCTAAGATTTTGACACAACTTTCAAAATGACAAATCGTAGATAGGAAAAATTTTTACGGTTAACTTTTTTTACGACTAACGGTTAAAATTTGTCAATTTTTACGTCTAACGGCTACATTTTTGGCCGTTTTACGGCTAACGGTTAACCCCATTGAGACCCTCGTAACACGTTTCTTCTTGTAAATACTACACCTCGGGACTTGTTTCCTAGTGTCTGTCGACTCTGTCGTCCTTCGATGCGACAACAGTACTATCAATTTATTTTGCAATGTGGATGCAATACTTCGACTTACCTTTAAAGACCAACTTGATTGTGTCCTCTGTACAAGCCATTTGATTGTGTGACCAACAGGTGTAAGATCCAGAATCCTCCTTTGTGGCGTTTTGGATCAAAAACGTGCATACCTTTGAATCCTCGCTATCAATGTTTCCACCACGACCGCCACAGTCTTTTATGAGTTTAATGTTGTGGTACAGCTGTATCCAATATGGCTGAGCATAGTAGTGATTTCCATAATCAGCTTTCGAAAAGTTGCTGATGCACTCGATTGTTACATTGGAGCCAGCATGCAAAACTTCATCATCCGGGTACTCAATTGTTTTGATCGTCGCGGTTGGAGCAGTGGGACCTGTGACGAAAAGTAAATTAAAAAACATCTGTTTGTTATGTTGTTATGGATTTTATGTCTTTAGCAGCGACCGGAGGCCTTATTATTTTGTTAAGGAAGCGTCCTGCGAGGGAAACGAAATTAAAAGAAAGTTGTTCAGTGGTTGATGTTTGCTATTCGCTTTAGTAACTAAAAGCCTGTCTAAGATGTTGGTTAAACCTTATAGATACATTGGCATTTTTAAAAGTTGCCCTCCTAATCTTTCAAGCTAAGCCCGCTCCGAAAAATTTCAACCGCTTCAAACAAACCAACCAACAAACAAAAAGGATGAAAAAGCTAACAGACAACAAGAGGTGTGGTTACTCACTCAAGTGCAGATCTTCCATTTTAACACAACCGCTTGCAGAGTAAGAAAAGTGAAGGGCTAAACTAACGCAGAACAAAATGAGACGGACTGTTCCTTCAGTCATCTTCCTGAAAGTAAAAATCAATCACCTCATGTAAAATTAACAAAACATTTGGTGACCGGCCGAAACCTCGTGAAGCCTTAATCGGGTGTGAAATTGCCCCAGGTTTGTAACAGCTGTCTCGTATTACTTGTGGGTTGCTTGGCAACTACCAGATAAGCCATATAAGTTCAGCAAATTGATATAAACCTCCCCAAAAGAACAATATTTACATTACGTAGAACTGAAAGAAATATTTAAAAGCAAACTGGCCGGGGGAATAAAAGAATACCTGTCGTTTTGAGATGATGTTCGCATTGAATGTAGACTAAAGAATTTTGTCTTTCGCGTCATTTCTGACAAGCGGCAAACTATTTGGCTGGTTAAATAATGGAATAGTCTTTTGATATAAGTTGACTTCAAACTCCTTTGCCAGTGTTCAGTTATTGTTTTGAAAAAAATCGCAATTATTAAAGCTGCAAGTTCATCCTCGAATGGTTAAGGCTCAAAAACTGCTACTTAATTATTTTCGTGTTTCAGCATCAATGGCAAACATGTCATGTCCAGTTTGAATCCATAGTTAGCATAATCACTGGCAATAAAAAGTGGTGTTATTCTTAGTTCGGGTAAGCGGAATTTGAGCGGAATTGCAACTCCTTGACGTCTAGTTGCCTATATCATATAGTTTGTTTTAGTTGATTTCATAATTTTATCCGTGGAAATCGACACCGGCCTTAAAATCAACAAGATTGTAGATCCAAGTAAACAGAGGATTGTCTTGTAAGTTTGCGTGAGATAAGTAAAATATATTGCCTTTGTCATCATCTGGATAATTAACGTAGATCCACAGCCCAATATTAAAAGACCGCAATCGAATACACAGCTAAACTGTCTTGTCATGCAGACTAAGGCCTTATTGAGTTTTAGTTAATAAACTTCGGATGGCGAAGTAGTTTTTTCCAAGACTGTTTTATGCAGGGCCGGTACAGAGTGTTTCTGAATTTAAAAAAAAGGAAAAAAAACCTACTTCCCTGGTGTTTTCTTCGGCTGGCTTTGAATTTTCCACGCCTATGTCAAGGCGGAAGACGAAAATTAACATGTTTAAACCCTAAAATTGAATTTGACAGGTGGTAACACAGAATTATGATCTAAAATTTACCACGGACTTCAAGGGCTACCTTTGATAGAGTCGTCTTTATAGACGGGGCAGATATTATAGTCTGAGCCCTCTTGATCACATTTTTTTTAAAGAACCTTGAGAAAAGCACGGGATTAAAACCCATCTTAAAACCTTACTATCTAGAATACCAACAAAGAAATGTATAACAAAATTTACTTGGTGATTTGGCAATGTGGAATATGTCATTGTAAACTTGGTAAAATTGCTTTAAAAATGTGCGGTTGTACTTTACATTTTTTTTAAAGCAAGATGGATAGATAGCTTTATTACGCTTAGAAATTTACCTTTGTTCACGTGAAACTGCGTTTGATTTGAGTAGCTTTAAATCCTTCTTTCGCTTTCTCCCTTAACCCCTTGATTTGGTATAAAAGGCCGTGGAGACTATGCCTGCCCGGCCTGAGTAGCACTTAACATCTAATTGAGGTCTGCTTTTGCAAAGCACCACTGTTCATAAATAAATAATGATTCCATTTGGCTGAATAAGATGTTGTTGAATAGCTAAAAGAAAGATAAAATGATATTTTCCTGGGAAAATTGCAATGAGCAATGAAAATTGCATCTAGCTCACGACCATTCCCTATGGTGTAACTGTAGGTAATAGGTATTGGGAATTATCAATAAAGAGATTTATTTCATCAGTTTCGCTTGTGATGCTACGTAATATCGAGATGATGCAGTAAGTTTAGAGCCAGTGTTCTCATTCAGCCATGTTCATTAAATAACTCCTGTTTTTCCACGTTATACTTTGTCAATACCGTCTACACCTGCGTTATTTACGCTGAAAAGAGGACACTGCTAATGCAGAATATCATGCAGCAGAGTCTGGAACCAACATTTCCATTTCGCAAGCATCCTGTTTTTCCACGCTATACTTTCTGAATACTTTACACCTGCGTCATTTAGGGAAACATGACACTGCTAATATCCAAAAATATGCAGCAGAGTTTGGAACCATGCAATATTCCCACCCAGCAAGGTTTATTGAATAACACCCTGTTTTCTCCATGGTATTATACTTCAGTGTCAATGCCCTCTACTTTGTAGCTACCTTTACTTCGTGACGTTTGTCCTGTGTTCTTTAATAGGAACGCACCTGCTATTTTGAGGTTACTTAATACGTGTTCAGTGAGAGGAAATTTTAAAACCACGCAGGAACTACTCACGAGCCTTCCACTCCTGGAGTTTTGTACCCTAAGACATCTTGTTTTTGTGGACTAAATACTTGGTCTAAAATTTTAAGAAAAGCTATTGAACTATACTTTCAGGCATGTTTACGTGTCGTTCAGGTTTTCGTCAACGTCTTCGCTGGTTTACGTCGCTGCTGTATAATCAGTTAATTTATTCAGTTCTATTTAAAACATAAATTGCCGAGCTAGCCCTGATTGGAAACCTCTTTGGAGCCATTTCTGGAACTCAATTTAGCCCTTGGGTGCATCTCACCCCGGCCTAAAAGCTACAGCTGTAGTATAATATATCAACCGTTAACTATGTTTTGGGTTAAGCCTCAGTTTCACTGGGTTAAACATTAAATTTCCCCTCAATTCTGTCTTATTCAAGTTTCCTTCCTTTCTAATTTCTTCCTACCGTTCTTATAGTATTTCCCTGGAAAACTGTTACATTTTCTTCTCAAATATGACATCCAAACGCCTTTAATACGGACACTAAGGGGACAAACCGGGGTTGCTGTATAACAGAGGAAGGGATTAAGTGAGCTTTGGGTCTCTGGCTCTCGGTGAACTGTTGGTAATATGGAGCGTGAGGTGCCCATGTTATGAATTAATGTACCGTAAGGAGAGATTCGACAGTGTCTCGAATGTAACCAGACTATAACTACGAAGGAAAAACCGAATGTACAAACGAAGCATGTTCCACCTATCCCACAAAGAGCTCTTCCGAAAGAGAATCAAATATACCCACCAAGCTGTGTAACAAATCCTTCTGGTGGCAGAAAAACAAACACTTGATCCTCAAATGCAATTAGCGGCGCGGAACTAAATAATGTGCCTTGCCGGAAATGACGTACCGGAACGAACATCATAGCAATCAATTAGTGGAGCGAGGAACAACGTTGTGTGCATATTGCTGTGTCTCGTTTGTTTGTCAGATCCAGTTTTGGAAATTTGTTCAACGTTTATGCATTAAGAATTCTGGGGCTTTAGAAAAACAGTCGTCACAGTTCTGTAATAATTTTTTTATTCAGTATTTCTTTGACTACATTGTTATTCTGTGGAAAATTTTGTTTCGTCAATGCTACGAATCTTTATGCTCATGCAACTGCACTAAGGACAGTCTTCTATTTACCGCACCCCTGGGATCTGTCTTTGAGTTTTTTTTTCTTGGAACATTTCAAGTCTAATTATACGGACATGTTCTGGTTAAACATCAGTTATTCGTTAGTACTGGTTTGGCTACTGCGGTTGGCCGCATGCATGGTTGGTTACTTTTACGTTACAGTGAGCACTGGATGACCTCGAGTTCAAACAAGTGCCGCGTTGCATGTTGCACGTGTACATATTGAGTAACAGAAAGTGCAGAACAGTACGGAATGAGTGAGGGAACAAAAACGTGCTTACCTAATACCTAATAACTTCATTTCTCTTTCCCGAAGCCAGACAAGGCTATAACTATTCGCACGCGCTTTTAAACGTACAAGACGACCAAGACAAAATTTCACATTATGCAAGAGGGAAAAAAAAGCGTTAACCAATATCTGGCTGAGTACTTCTTGAAGTTATTGAAAGCTATATTGCCCGCTGGCGTTAATTCAGCTATTTGTTCGTGCACCTTTTAAAAACAACAATATTGGCTGTCTGATTTAATCCAAAGAAGGAAATTTCCTCGAGACTGATTAAAATCACAAACACAGATATTAAATAAAGTTTTATCAGTACCGTGAGGTCAAATTCAGTTGCTTGATTTCAGTTCTGTTAAATTTTATTCGCTATTCTTTTACAGTATTGGTCCATTTAGAATAAAAATGGCAGCATTTTAGGTCGCACTAAAAGCTGACCTATAAAGGTATATTCTTTGAACTGTGGACACCAAACAGTATTGATCTTGTAGTTACTTGTTTTCACGACTAAGATTACATCTAGGAAGAAATCAAACTAAATGCTCCACGGATCAATCCACTTGAGTGGTTAAAACAATATTTTGCGAACACATTGACACTAATTATTCCGAGGTCGACGTCGTAAATATAAATAATGACTTCGTCATTTCTCTTTCCCGAAGCCAAACAAGGCTATAACTATTCGCGCGAGCTTTTAAACGTACAAGACGACCAAGACATAATTTCACATTATGCAAGAGGGGAAAAAAAGCGTTAACCAATATCTGGCTGAGTGCTTCTTGAAGTTATTGAAAGATATATTGCCCGCTGGCGTTAATTCAGCTATTTGTTCGTGCACCTTTTAAAAACAACAATATTGGCTGTCTGATTTAATCCAAAGAAGGAAATTTCCTCGAGACTGATTAAAATCACAAACACAGATATCAAATAAAGTTTTAACCAGTACCGTGAGGTCAAATTCAGTTGCTTGATTTCAGTTCTGTTAAATTTTATTCGCTATTCTTTTACAGTATTGGTCGATTTAGAGTAAAAATGGCAGCATTTTAGGTCGCACTAAAAGCTGACCTATAAAGGTATATTCTTTTAACTGTGGACACCAAACAGTATTGATCTTGTAGTTACTTGTTTTCACGACTAAGATTACATCTAGGAAGAAATCAAACTAAATGCTCCACGGATCAATCCACTTGAGTGGTTAAAACAATATTTTGCGAACACGCTGACACTAATTATTCCGAGGTCGACGTCGTAAATATAAATAATGACTTCGCCAGTTGGCGGTCAAACAGATTTGGTCGAAGTCATCAATCAGTAGACGATTAATCGTTGATATACCATCCATCCCAGGTATGTTATATTCGCTATCTTGTGCTGTAGTTTCTGGGATTTAGCACAGCTATTCAGTGTTGTAAATATAAAACGCCTGGATACCTTTAAAAAAGCTGAAGTCAAAGGCGTGAGTGCGCTTTTATAGTTGTTCGTTGAATGCTCAGTGAATATCTCTGCCAAGGGTCCATGGCAGCCCATTCCTTGGTATCTTCTACAGCTTCCTTTGTCCATAGCAATACTCGTATATATTCTTAACACAACAGTGAGTCACAGAAGTGTTGAGACACTTTCAATTCAAAGTCGTAGTAAGAAAACAGATGCACAAAGCACTCTTGCTATTCATTGTGTCAACTAGTTTCGTTGAACAAAATTGATTTCACGAATAGTAAAGATGCATTAACTCTGTGGTTAACATAAGGTCATTGTCGCCTTTAGATGCAGAATTGAAAACTTGATTTTCTGAAAGAGTTCCGAATTGTCTTTCATTTCAGAACTGAGAGCCTACATTTTGTAGCTCGGCCTCCAGAAGAGATAACACTATCAGACAATGTGATTATCGCCTCAAACGCCTGAGAACACAATTTAGTGCTACATACAGTGTTAATCAGTTTTCCAAAAAAATTCCAGACATGGAAATGAAGACGTCTTGTTGAATTAAATAACAAATAATAAGGACCTACTGGAAGAAGTGGGAAGAGAAACGCTTGTGCAATAACCAGGTAAACTAGAAAATGTGGCGCGAAAACCACATCGTCCCAATCTCGTTCCCAGAGCCCGCGTTGCCCTTTTCCAGCGGAACGGGAATGCCTCGTGGAAGGTACCGCCTCGTTGACCCAATCCTCTGAACAAGGGCAACGCGGACTCTGGGTACGAGATTAACGTCATCCATCCAGATACCCTCCTTTGGAAATTTGCTCTTACAGGATGTTTACATTGCAGTTCTTCTTCAGTGAAGCAAGTGCAGCCCAAATGGCATCCAGGAAAAATTTAAAGAGACTGCATGTTACGTTCGGTGACTCCAAGCGTATATTAAGGTGTTTCGATACAGTTTTTTGGGGACCATACCTAACTTTTTAAATCGGCTCTTAGACAGTCTTCTCCTTGTCAGATCAACGTGAAATTTGCAATACTTGTTGGTTTTGGATTGAACTTTAGCGTGGTTTACATTTTGTAAAAATCGATATTTCCATGACAACGATAAACAAAAATCCTCGAAAACAGTAAAATTGAAATTTTGCACGATCCAGATTTCGCTTCGAAAAGCAAATACCAGCATCTTAAACTGTGGTGTATAGCAAACAAAATATACAAGAACAAAAAAATTCTGTATGTTTGTTTTGAAGTAAATCGCAAAAACATTTTCAACCTTAGTTTTTGCCTAGTAATAGTAAATGCACCGAAAAATAATCAACGCTTTGATGAAATGGCTAGTAAATACTGTTAAAATGTGTCTTTTACTTACTATTTTACGCCTAGAAAGCTTTGTTGAAACTGGTGTTCGCGATCTCGAGAACGACTTGTTTTTCTAAGATCACTCGCGTAATAATTTTGTGGTAATTTTTTAATTTGAGCGCTTTTGCGAAAATCTTACGAACGGCTCGGTAGATTTTTTTAAAACACTAAACATGCGTGCTTGACGATGTGACCAATTTTAGTTTTGAGTCTTATTAACATTGATTCACTGGAACACTTTTAGATTTAATGTTAAAGAGGTTGTATGAACCGACGGAAAGGCTTGCGTTACATATAAACAGTTGGCAAGTAAATGCTAATATATTCAAAGTAATGCGCAATGCATTCTTCCGTGATTTTTACTTTTCGTTGTAATCTACAGTGCAACAAAGAACAAAGAAACCAGATAAAAATCACGAAGCAATGAATAACGCATTACTTTGAATATATTAGCATCTACTTGCCAACTGTTTACATGTAACGCAAGCCTTTCCGTCGGTTCATACATCCTCTTTAACGTTAAATCTAAAAGTGTTCCAGTTAATCAATGTTAATAAGACTCAAAACTAAAATTGCTCACATCGTCAAGCACGCATGTTTAGTGTTTTAAAAAAATCTATCGGGCCGTTCTTAAGATTTTCGCAAAAGCGCTCAAATTAAAAAATTACCACAAAATTATTACGCGAGTGATCTTAGAAAAACAAGTCGTTCTCGAGATCGCGAACACCAGTTTCAACAAAACTTTCTAGGCGTAAAATAGTAAGTAAAAGACACATTTTAACAGTATTTACTAGCCATTTCATCAAAGCGTTGATTATTTTTCGGTGCATTTACTATTACTAGGCAAAAACTAAGGATGAAAATGTTTTTGCGATTTACTTCAAAACAAACATACAGAATTTTTTTGTTCTTGTATATTTTGTTTGCCATACACCACAGTTTAAGATGCTGGTATTTGCTTTTCGAAGCGAAATCTGGATCGTGCAAAATTTCAATTTTACTGTTTTCGAGGATTTTTGTTTATCGTTGTCATGGAAATATCGATTTTTACAAAATGTAAACCACGCTAAAGTTCAATCCAAAACCAACAAGTATTGCAAATTTCACGTTGATCTGACAAGGAGAAGACTGTCTAAGAGCCGATTCAAAAAGTTAGGTATGGTCCCAAAAAAACTGTATCGAAACACCTTAAGTTTGCCGAAGGGTGAGAAAGTAAAGGACCTTCGTTATCACTTTCTCCGCTCATTCTCTGATATCCTGTCAGAGCATGTCGCAGTAGCCAACGTCAAGTTCCAGCAGTTCGATGACGCCTTTCAAGATTACATTGACCTGGAAAATGACCAAACACTAGAGGAAAATGGTAGAGTCAAGGCATTCATAGCCGACAAATATGGAGAAAAGGTATTTAAAAAATAGCCCTCAAGTCGAAAAAGGCGGCTATAGCTTCAAACTTTAGATGAAATTTAGAAAAAAAACCTTGAAGTGCGACCATTGTAATGAACGCTATTAATCAGCACTTAAAATCTCAAATGATGATGTTTAGGATTCGGGACATGGTGAGGCCAGCATTAACCCTCGGGCGTACAAGAGTGGGGGGGGGGGGATGGTGATGCCACCCCCTCTGAGGTTTTTCCTGAATTTTTTTCCAAGACGAATCATTATCCATACCTGCCGTTTTCAGTAGCTGTGCGCATGTCCCTAAGACACATTTTGACACACGTTTGGTGAGAATCGGTTGCTATGGTTAGGAGATATGACGTCATAAGTAGCAGGCTGTTAAGCCATTTTTGAAGAAAAATTCGTTTTTTTCCCCTTTTCAGGTCAACAAAAAGAAGCAAAATGTTTATTTGTGTCATATTCTGCATGTCCGTCATCCAAAATTTCCAATTTGCAATGGCGCCCAAAATGGCGGCCATCTTGAACGACGTCACAGTCCCCCAGCAGCGCGGCAACCTCATCTTGTAGAGCACATCACAGGCTTTCTACTAAAGGTGTAATCTTTTCAAAACATTATAACATAACGAAAACCCAAGGGGGATTCCATCAACCCCCCCCCCCCCCCTTGTACCATGGTGGGGGTGTGACTTTGCTTGTGCGTCCGAGGGTCAAAATGTGTCGGGAGTTTATTTGGGTCCAGCATAGAATAAACAAAATTGAAAAAAGATGGTAATGTAAAGACGTTGCAACATCACCACTTAGAACTCCAATGTTTTTCAATCCAAAGAGAAAGTTAATTATAATTGTACTAAGTTGTTTGTACTCATTTTAAAATCATAACTACTGAATGTCTAGATGGGAAGGCGTAATTTTCGCCATCGATGTCACCACTTTGCTCAAGGTACCAGGCGACTTGAGATGTTAGTGCTCGAGTTACCAAGTAGTAAATGACTGAACAGTAACAGGCAACTCCAAAGGCAGCAGATAGCGCGAGAGAGGGTGATTCGAGATCAGGAGATAGCGATGTTCTACTGTAGTTTAAAAAATCAAGACTTAAGATACTGTACATAAGATTCCAAAATAATTTTTGTCTTTGCAGGAGTTAAGTCGTTGGAAGGAAGTTGACACTGGCTGTTCCTATTTCCCTCATCACATAGTGTTCCCTTGGTTCTGCTGTAAACTAGCACCATCCCAAACTAAACCTCCAGATATTAAATTCCATCCCATCAAAAAAGACGTCCCTTATCGTCTGTGGAACGTCGTCAGCAACGGTTTGATTCAGAGAGATCCTGACAACCCATCGATATTAACTTGCAGTGGTGAATTTGACCCAGCAGAAACCAGCAGTAAGCAAATTTAAAACTTACTTTTTTTCTTACTCTTTTCAGTTCTGTCCGTTACTTTGTAGTACTGAGCCATATGTTGATGCGCTTCACCCTTCTTGAGAGAAATAATTTTTGTTGCACGTTTTCCTCATCAGTTCCCATCATTTTCATAAAATTTACCTGAAATGTCTTCTCCAAAGAGCATTCATCGGGGGGGGGGGGGGAGAGGGGAAAGAACAGGGTTTCGAATTACCTGCGATGTCCATGTACTGCCTGGCTTTAACCCCATTCCTTGGCGGCTCCTGCGCCTCTTCATCCTTTGCTGTTGCACTATATTGCACAATATTTCTCGTTCGCTTCTTTCTAGTTTTCCTTGTCCCCCTCTCAACTTCTATTTTTCCGTTCGCCTTTCCGTATATATAGGTAATGACGCTGACCACGAAATCGTGGGAATTGCCAGAAAACAATCATTTGGTTCAGAAATAGCTACAGAAAAAAGTCTTTGCATGATTTCTTGTATTCTCCAATCAGACAAAGTAAAACAAAAGCATTATGCTTTAAATTTTTTATCGTGTTTAAATAAAGGATGTGATGTAGCCTGTTCCAGGGGTTCAGATAGTGGAGCGCGAGCGAAAAATATAGATATAGCGAGCGAAAGAGCGGGAAAAAAACAAGGGGAAACTGGGGAAGAGGACAGGGGAAGAGTTCCCTCGCCCTCTTCCTCAGTCTCCCCTGGTTTTTTCCGGTCTTTCGCTCGCTATATCTATATTTTTCGCTCGCGCTCCACTATCTGAACGCCTGGAACAGGCTAGATGTGATGATGATGATGGTGATGATGATGTTTATCAAACTAAGTCGGTGTATTAGTTGGAGTGACGGTAAACGGTCTTCGGCAGAAACCGATACCGGCAAATATACTCAGCTGTCTTTTGTCGTTGGTCAAGAGGCGACCTGCGTATCACGCAAATGTATCACGCCGGGCCAGCAGAGGGCACGAAGCTGCACGCTCGGAAAAACTTTTGCGTCTTTTATCCGATAGAGCTCAAACTTTGCACAATGATAGAACTTTTTATTCCAAACAATCGTATCGTTTTTGTTTTTTCATTTTAACGGTTTTTGGCGGGAAAATGACGTCACAGTGCTAAAGGCAAATTTTCAATTGTCTCTTATGGCACAAAAAGTATATGATTCTGAAAGAACTCATTGAGATAAAGTGAAATGCGAAGAAATTATTGAAAAAGCTCGATCCGTCTTGAAGATATAAAGTTCGGAAGTTTGAATTTTCCGCCATTTTGTTACTATTTTTAGAACATTTATAAAATTCAGATCTTTATATCTTCAAGACGGATCGAGCTTTTTCAATAATTTCTTCGCATTTCACTTTATCTCAATGAGTTCTTTCAGAATCATATACTTTTTGTGCCATAAGAGACAATTGAAAATTTGCCTTTAGCACTGTGACGTCATTTTCCCGCCAAAAACCGTTACAATGAAAAAACAAAAACGATACGATTGTTTGGAATAAAAAGTTCTATCATTGTGCAAAGTTTGAGCTCTATCGGATAAAAGACGCAAAAGTTTTTCCGAGCGTGCAGCTTCGTGCCCTCTGCTGGCCCGGCGTGTATCTTGTCGCGTCATAAATACGCAATAACCGCTTTACTTTTTTTTACGCTAAGTAAAATCTATGACTGCTGTTTTTCAGCTGTGGTACATGCAAAATGCTACGGAATGAATTTGTTTTATTTGGTTTTTGTGGACCCTCAAAAGAATAGTATGCTTTACATAACGGTTAAGGGAGAAAAGCAGGAAATCATCGTCACGGTAAGACCCTGAGAAGGGCTGATAAATAACATGTAATTGTTCAATCCTTTAAATCCCATTATCAAAGTGGATGTTCTCCTTATAATCCTCCATATATCTCTTATGGTATACTAGTGAGAAAGATTTGATTAAACATCAAGACACTGATTTTTTTTTAATTCTCATGACCTGAATGTTAGTGAAACTGGAAGAGCAATTAGATTCTTGTCACTTTTGGGGCTTCAACATTTGTCTGTATTTTTTTAGCTTTGCAACACTTAGTGAGAACTGCACACATTTCTGCATTGCGTCATAAGAAAAAGAAAAAGGCAGAGACACCGCACGCTCATCCAAAAAGTGACGGGGGACTCGTCGATTTTTTTCTTCTTTCCGAAAAGAACCCAGAAGGTACCAAAATTTTGTTCTGTGGGCGTGGCTGAACTTCATTCTGAGAGGTATCAATTCTAACGTAACATTTCAAAACTGTCATATTTTTCCGATCTGTACCCAACAGATATCGAGATTATTCGGAAGATTCTAATTTTACGTTTAAACCGCGTAAGCGACAAACTGCACCAGGAACGTTTAGATATGGCGGTAGTATCAATTTTACCTTCTGGACATACAATAATGCTCATTAAAAATGATTTATTCTTTTATTAAGATAATGATGCAAGGGACAAAAACAGTATGACTGTGGTATCAGTTAAAAAGTCAATTTGCATCTATAGATTTCCTTAGTTATTCACATACTTTCTCATTGTTACTTAAGCCTTCCGCGTCAGAGGAAGCGCTATTTGAGCCTGACTATTACTGGGGCCACACAATGTTCAGAAGTAAACCGTACCAACACCTGTACCTTGGATGTGACAATAACAAAATGGCAACATTGGTACCAATGACGGATCCTCTCTATCCAAATCCTCGGGCTTTGTTCATTGTGAACAAGTTCAACCTCTTTATGCCGTAACTTGTCAGTTACGACAGGAAAAGAAAGCCTGTTTCGTCATCGTTAAATGTCACATTTCAATAACCAAATCAGAAGTAATTAACCGAAACTAAGGGCGCGTTCTTTTGGGACTATTCCGGATTAGGAATACTCGGAATAGACAGAATTTGTGTTCTTTTGGGGACTATTGCGTTTTCGGAATGACCAGAATATCATTCCGTTCATTCTGCTCTTGATAGTAGAATGAGCAGAATGAAAGGAATACAGTTTACTCGAAATAGACAGAACATGCGTTCTTTAGGGAAATTTTTGGCGGGAAATCCTACGCGGCCGCCCGCGCGTTCGCAGACATAATCGTTCTCAGATCACCACCGCCATGAGTATTCCGTTTTCAGGAGGAGCGTTCTTTTCGAAATTGAAATTCCGTGTATGCTGTTGCTCTTAAACCGGAATAAGAATAGCCAGAATAGTCCCAAAAGAATGCACCCTACGTTTTGTAGAATTCCTTTGTAAGTTGGACTTTGATTTTCGGACGCAATTAGTAGAACAAGAGTTGCTGTATTTGAATCCACAACATTAATAAAATAGTCATCTGCAAAACTATAGTTCTAATGTGTTACACTTTGGAAACTGTCAACTGACGAGAGTCTTACATTGCTCGGTAACCACCATTTTGAATTTATTAAATCTCCAGGATTTTTGGAGATTTTAAGGTCACGTGATATATTGATTGCCATAGAAAGCTCTTAACGAGGCTAAACTCGCTCTCGCTCTTCACACACTAAAGAATTAGACGGGCACAGGCCTTGGGGGCCTGGGTGGTGTTTTGGGGTATTCAAGGTCATGATATCGTATGATGGTGGGGACTGAAGAAGGCTTACGTTTTGACCTTGGTTTTCTTGGGACGGGACTAGGTTATTGCAATCATCAAGGGGACCCTCAAAAGAGTTTGTTAGTCGATTAAAAAATTACATGCTTTTACTGGTGACCCAACGGATTATTGTACTCAACAATTTTCGAGAGGGGTTTGTACAAGGTTCTGATCAAAATATGTCACTAATTTAAAGCAGAAAGTGGATTGGAAATCTACATGACTAGATTACAAATGGACTAAAAATTGAATGGCTCACAGCAACTACAACGAGGACAGAATATAACATTTTTCTCAAAGAGAAAGCTTATCCGAATGTCTCAACAGAAAAATGAGGTATTCATTTCGCACTTGGACAATCTCGTTCTCAGAGTTCTCAGGCTTCTTGGCAGCGGGTGGTCGCTAGGAGAGACTCTCGGGTACTGGAATTTTTGCCCCAGAATTTGTTTTAATTGGCTGTTTACTGTAAACAACCTAAGAGCCGTTAACCGTAGGATTTCTGCGCTAAAAAATTCCAGTACCCCAGAGTATCTCCCGGAGACCACCCGCTGACTAAGTAGGATTGGGCACTTGGACTTTGCGAGACTTTCTGAATCTTTTTCTAATAAAATAAGGGATTTATTTTGTTATGGTTGCGTACTTAAATGATCGAACTCAAAATGCGATAATGCACATGACAATCATAACCACTGAAGTGGAACTCTCCTCTCCTACAAAAGATTTAGCTTTACCGTTGACGTCAGCCACTCCATCTTTAAGCCACGTAATCGTAGGCACTGGAGTACCCTCGGCAACGCACGTGAAAACCACGTTTTCACCAGGGGAGGCTGTAATACTTCTAGGGTGACTGTAGAAGGACAACTGGTCAGCTATAGGGACTATTGAAAAACAGGGCAAAGAGTAAGTTTTTTCCCCGAGGGTGGAGGGGGGAGGTACTTCTTGGAATTTTGGGTAGGCTGTGTAGCCGAGAGTTTTCAATCCTATCCCTACTGCAGACTAATTTCTCTAGCCCTAACTTTCTGTAAAATAATTTTTCTTCATGCCTGTTGTTCCTTTTCGACAACCCTGTTTTTGATTGATACTCTCCCCAAATGTGAAAAGACACCATGACTGTTGGCAGAGTGTTGCTTCGGTTGAACACTGGTTAAGGGGATAGAAAATAACACACTTCCACTTAGGATGAGTTTGGACTCACGCGTGGCAGGTTATTTAAACCAAGCGTAGAAAGCTGAAGGAATGGAAACATACCAATTATTATCCCAGCGAAAGTAAGGGAACCAGAAAAACTATTCTACTCCGATTAAAAGAGTTCTTTTCAAACAATTACAAATTTCTTAATTGCCTTTTACGTTCAAGTCGTTTGAGTATTTGCATTCTGGATGGCGGGGCCTTGATGAAAATAGAATGAATTTAGCTAGAACATGCAACTCATACTACTCACAAACATACACTGTTCACACCTGGTATCGGTAGTGATCTTCGTGTAAGAATCTCCAATGTTCCCTCTTTAGAGTAGCCCTGTCCAATTGAATTCGTGGCGATGCAGCTGTACTTCCCGGAGCTTTCTCTTTTTCCTTCGAGGGAAGGATGAGCACCGAGATGCTACCTGTCTGAATGACTGTGCCATTCGACTTTGTGGAATTGTTTTTCAACCAGCCAATCACAGGTTTCGGGATTCCAGTGGCATTACACGAGAAGGAAATCTCGGTAATGTTACCCACCAAGTACACAGAAACATTTTTGGGATGAACCGAAATGGTTGGCACTGGAGATAAAGGAAAAAAGTTGGTCATACAGTTTTTCTTAGACAGTCCTGTTAGGTAAAGGTTCGCGTAATACCAAAAAAAAGTAAACTAGTACTAGAAATATTGACAAGAAAGTGCAAGGAACTCCTCTGAAAGATGGTGTGTTCTGCTTCTCAGCAGTTGTAACGTAACCTTTAGCACCCAGCGTCAGACAGGGAAATAACAGACTGCGAATTATTTACAATGCAGGTGATTTTATGGGGTTATGGGGCTAAATTTAGGCCCAAAAGTTTGCCTATATCCATTTGTCTAAAATACTGGGGAGAGAGAGAATGGGACGCTAAATTACATTTCTGAAGGACACGATACAAGACGCCTTAACTTCCAGGCTTCTTGCAACAACTTCCTGATTTTAGATGCTATATAAAGAAGGACTTTGTCATTTTCATTTTTTTTTCTATCACACAAAACGTTTAGGACATCGCTGATCCTAGCAGTATGCAGGACGCTTGTTAAAGTGAACCTAGAAAATATGACCTACTGAGCTAGCCACGAATCTCCCAGGGAAAGTTATGGGTTCGATTCCCTACGGGGGAAACAGATTTTTTTTTCTCCCACGCTCATGAAATGTTCAGTATTCTAACATCTTTCCATAGAGAAATTCTTAGGAGAGAGTGAAGACCAACTTACCTCGTGTCAAGGCTAGCACCGTACTAGATGATCTTTTCTGACCATGTGAGTTTGTTGCTTCACACCTGTCCAGTATTCTCCTTGGTCGTCTGTTGTGGCGGATTTAAAAGTTAACGGCGCCATTCCCATATTCCCTGGTATTTTTCTGCGGCACAGGAAGCCCATCCTTGTAAAAAATGACCACAGGGTTGGGAAAACTTGATGCCTTACAGCTCATATTTACTTCACTCCCAGCGGATACGTACATCTGAGGAGGGGGTTTAACTGTAAAACGTGGAGGTGACGGTTCTGAAAAAAAAAACAAAGTGAGATACGTGAAAAAGAAAGTTTGATTATTGAGAGTCTCTGCTTCACATTTCTTCACTCCGGATGCAGACGAGTATTAAATTGCTGACGTTCATCTGACGTTTAGCTTAGTCAAAGTTTATATCCTCCCTTCCCCTCCATTCCTTATAACAATCGATAATGTGACACGTACATTACTATATTAAAGATTGGCACACACAAAGAGATAAGTGTAGTTCCGGAAAGTTTTGTTAAAAGTCTCTTTCTTACACTGAAACATTTGGAATGAATCTAAATGGCTGGCACTGGGGATAAAGAAAAAAGGGTGGCTATACAGTTTTTCTAAGACAGTCATGTTACGGAAAGGTTCCCGTAATGTCAGAAAAAAACGTAAACTAGTCCCAGTAATACTGATAAGAAGGTGCAAGGAATTCTTCTGAAAGGTGGTGTGTTCTGTTCCTCAGGGCTAGCAGTCATAACGTACCCTTTAGCACCCAGTGGCAGACAAGGAAATAACAGACTGCGAATTAACTACAATGTGGGTGATTTTATGGGGTAAAATATATATCCAGTGAGAGAGAGAGGGAGAGAGAGAGAGAGAGAGAGAGAGAGAATGAATGAATGAATGAATGAATGAATGAATGAATCACTTTTATTTAAACACGGCAATTTCGTAAGTTTATAACTTCTTTACGCAAAAGCCGTATGTAAATATAAGTAATAGATTTTATATTAGCCAAACAAATCGCCTATAATTATATAATAAATATTATACATTTGTAGATAAAAAAAATATTTAATTTACATTACAATGAGAAATAAGGAGAAATTGACAATAAAAATACGGATTAAGCGACGGCTTGACAGTCGGTAAGGTCCTTTTTAAACATGGCTTTAGATTTTGCTGATTTTACATTCAAAGGGAGAGAATTCCACAGTTTTGCTCCCCTATAAGAAAAAGAACCTTTGAAGGATTCAGTTCTTCGAATATGCGTCTTTTGTATCTTTAATGTATTTTCTCTAAGACGAGATTTGTGGGGGTTGCTTTCACTGACAGCTTAATGGAAAAAGATCGCTCAAATATTGCTCAAGACATTTTAGAAGTATGCAGGACGCTTATTACAGTAAACCTAGAAAGTATGACCTACAGCTAGCCACGAATCTCCCAGGGAAAGTTATGGGTTTGATTCCCACTGGCGAATCACATATGTTTTCTTCGTAAAATGCTCAATGTTGTATATTTTTTAAAAAAGAAATTGTAACGAAGAAGTGGAAGATCAACTTACTCTGCTTCAAAGCTAGCAACGTGCTAGATGATCTTTTCCAGCCATGTGAGTTTGTTGCTTCACACCAGTATTCTCCTTGGTGGTCTGATGTGGTGGATTTAAAAGTTAACTCCAACATCCCCTTCTCTCCAGCGGTATTCTCCTTCGACACAGGAATCCCATCCTTGTACCAAATGACCACAGGCTTGGGAAAACCTGATGCCTTGCAGCTCATATTTACTTCACTCCCAGCGGATACGTACATCAAAGGAGGGGGGTTAACTGTAAAACGGGGAGGTGACGGTTCTGAAAACAAAATAAAGTGATACACGCAAAAGAGTGCGATTATGGAGAGCCTCTGCTTCATATTTCTTCATGCTGAACGCAGTATTAACCTGCTAACATCTGACATTCAGCTTAGTCAAAGTTTATATCCTCCCTTCTCCTCCCTTTCTACAAGTACAGTTATTAGCACTGCCGAGTTTTATAACACCTGTCACATAGACTATCACAATCGATAATGCGACATGTACATTACTATATTGAAGATCGGCACACACGAGGGGATAAGTGCAGTCCCGAAGAGTTCCAGCTGGGAAAAGTCCTTTTCTGTGAATTTCCCATTTGTCGTCAACCAATCGAGTAGCGGGACCAATCGTTGGTCCTCAAGACTTGCCCCCATGAATTCACAGTGGTTTGAAATGGAGACGACTAATCCCGGAGACCTGTCTACTTCAAACCGTGCTTGTTCCCTCGTACTGTTCTCACGAAGAGTCCCTTAGACCATGCAAATCAGACATCACCTTGCCTGTCCCTGTAACAAGTTTCTTCTTGTAAATACTACACCTCGGGACTTGTTTCCTAGTGTCTGTCGACTCTGTCGTCCTTCGATGCGACAACATTACTATCAATTTACTTTGGAATGTAAATGCAATACTTTGACTTACCTTTAAAGACCAACTTGATTGTATCCTCTGTACAAGCCATTTGATTGTGTGACCAACAGGTGTAAGATCCAGAATCCTTCTCTGTGGCGTTTTGGATCAAAAACGTACATACGTTTGAATCCTCCCTATCAATGTTTCCGCCACGACCGCAACAACCTTTTATGAGTTTAATGTTGTGGTACAGCTGTATGCAATATGGCTGAGCATAGTAGTGATTTCCATAATCAGCTTTCGAAAAGTTGCTGATGCACTCGCGATCGATTGTTACATTGGAACCAGCATGAAAAACTGCATCATCCGGGAACTCAATTGTTTTGATCGTCGCGGAAAGGAGCAGTGGGACCTGTGACGAAAAGTAAATTAAAAAACATCTGTTTGTTATTTTGTTATGGATTTTATGTCTTTAGCAGCGACCGGAGGCCTGATTATGTTGTTAAGGAAGCGTCCTGCGAGAGAAAGG
The DNA here is from genome assembly GCA_964030785.1 of Siderastrea siderea. Lineage (NCBI taxonomy): Eukaryota > Metazoa > Cnidaria > Anthozoa > Scleractinia > Rhizangiidae > Siderastrea > Siderastrea siderea. The sequence continues at coordinate 7,922,147 of OZ034973.1, forward strand.
AAATTAAAAGAAGTTGTTCAGTGGTTGATGTTTGCTATTCGCTTTAGTAACTAAAAGCCTTTCTAAGATGCTAGTTAAACCTTATAGATACATTGGCATTTTTTAAAGTTGCCCTCTTAATCTTTCAAGCTAGTCCCACTCCGAAAAATTTCAACCGCTTCAAACAAACCAACCAACAAACAAAAAGGATGAAAAAACAGACAACAAGAGGTGTGGTTACTCACTCAAATGCAGATCTTCCATTTTAACACAACCGCTTGCAGAGTAAGAAAAGTGAAGGGCTAAACTAACGCAGAACAAAATGAGACGGACTGTTCCTTCAGTCACCTTCCTGAAAGCAAAAATCAATCACCTCATGTAAAACAAAACATTTGGTGACTGGCCGAAACCTCGTGAAGCCTTAATCGGGTGTGAAATGGCCCCAGGTTTGTAAGAGCTGTCTCGTATTACTTGTGGGTTGCTTGTCAACTACCAGATAAGCCACATAAGTTCTGCAAATTGATATAAACCTCCCCAAAAGAACAATATTTACATCGTGATGCGTAGAACGGGGGCATAAAAGAATACCTGTCTTTTTGAGATGATGTTTGCATTGAATGAAGACTAAAGAATTTTGTCTTTCACGTCATTTCTGACAAGCGGCAAACTATTTGGCTTGCTAAATAATGGAATAGTCTTTTGATATAAGTTGACTTCAAGCTCCGTTGCCTGAGTGTTCAGTTATTGTTTTGAAAAAATCGCATAATTAAAGCTGCAAGTTCATCCTCGAATGGTTAAGGCTCAAAAACTGCTACTTAATTATATTCGTATTTCAGCATCAATCGCAAACATGTCATGTCCAGTTTGAATCCATAGTTTGCATAATCATTTGCAATAAAAAGTGGTGTTACTCTTAGTTCGGGTAAGTAGAATTTGAGCGGAATTGCAACTCCTTGACGTCTAGTTGCCTATATCATATAGTTTGTTTCAGTTGATTTCATAATTTTATCATGGAAATCGACACCGGCGTTAAAATCAACAAGGTTGTAGATCCAAGCACACAGAGGATTTTCTTGTTGGTTTGTGTGAGATAAGTAAAATATTTTGCCTTTGTCATCATCTGGATAGTTAATGTAGACCCACAGCCCAATATTAAAAGACCGCGATCGAATACACAGCTAAACTGTCTTGTCATGCAGAGTAAGGCCGTTTTTCTGTAAAATGTTTATTCATTTCGTATTGAGTTTTCGTTAATAAACTTCAGATCGCGAAGTAGTTTTGGCCAAGATTGCTTTATTCATGGTACAAAGTGTTTCTGAATTAACCAAAAAACGACTTCTTTGGTGTTTTCTTCGGCTGATTTTGAATTATCCACGCTTATGTCAAGGCGGAAGACGAAATTAACATGTTTAAAACCCTAACATTTAATTTGACAGGTGGTAAGACAGAATTATGCCCTAAAATTTACCAAGGACTTCAAGTGCTACCTATGATAGAGTTTCCTTTATAGACAGAGCAGATATAACATTCTCAGCCCTCTTGATCGCAGTAACTTATTTAAAGAGTCAGTTGCACCCAATTAATTTTTTAAATTCCTTTTTTTCTTTAAGTTAAATGATTATGTTATGTTATGCATATAATGCATTTGATTTGATTATTCACCGTCTTGGGATACAATACGAACACCAGACTGAATGCTTTGGCGTTACTGTATGATTCGATTGCCTTTCTAAGGAAAAATTTTACTGAATGACAGTTCGTTTTTAATTAGTACTTTTCCTTTCATGTGTAAGCTGAAAGTTAACCAGCATAAATTTTACTAGAATATGAAATAAAACAAAATTTGACCTTTCGCTTTGTTAAAACTTACTTGAATATAATGAAAGGAGATTTATAAAACCTCGTGTTCCAATAAGTTTTAAGGTATTCCTAGAGGCTAATTTTGACATTTTCCGTGTATTTTTATGTCCCAATTCTGTAGAAATATTTGTTCAATAGGAAGGCAAACCGATAGATTATGTTATTCAACTATCAATTTTGCCTATTAAGTACCTCGTTAAACTTATGTCATATTAACGTTAAGTCTACCAATTCAACTACCAGTTCATTAGGGTTAGTTAGCTCTTACAGGCTTAATGGCCCACCATGAATGGGTCATCATTTATGAAACTAACATGATGGCTTATAATAGAGCAAAAATTCGACCGAAATATGCTAGTGATATATTCTGTGGCTTCCGTAAGGAAATGAAAAACCATTTTATTTTATAATATGGCAATGACGACCCACAATAATTTAATTTTTAATACAGAGTCATGTAAACTGTATTAAATCAAGCTGCAAAATATGATTAGAAACACTTTCAAGCCAGAAAGTGTCTAGAGAGACTTTACAAGATCCCAGCGTGCAGCTACTAACTAATTTATCACCAAACGATATGATAAACACAAAAAGAAAAAATAGTATAAAATATAAAGAACACCTTACGATTATTATTCATCGAAGATTCTCATCCTCAACCATTGAGGGTCACCCATGCCTTCCATATCACTAGCCTTGCATGTGCTACTTTGTTCCGTGCTATGAACGTATTCATTTATTTTCACCGATGATTTTCGAACGCGTGCGGTTCAGTGAATTTACCTATACTTGCAAAACGTATCGAATATCATGCGCCGTTCGTTAGGTAGACACCTGTCATTCAATGTCATGACAATGGTTTCTTACAAATACCTATTATTCAATGGCATGACAACGGCTTCTCACACCGACTTATAAGCCAGTAAACAGCAAAGTCATTGACACTTTTATTTTCTGAGATAGTTTACCATGTATTTGCGGATGTACTGATGCTTGCAATTTTTGTTAATTTTCTTCTTAAAAAATCACTGACATTGTTCTTGACATTATTCTTATGAACTTAAAAATATTAGTTTGTCGCGTCAACCGGGCTTTTTAATAGTCGAGTTGGTTTTAGATTACGAGCAGTCTCACTTTCCGCTCAGGGACTGGAGTCGAGCACAAAGAACACGCGAGCGAGGGCAAAAATTGCTTGCCGTGTGCGTGTAACGTGACGCGAATGTGTAGTGAGCCGCCTCACCCTCCTTTACTTGCTGCTAAAGAAGCGGAAGTCGTACAGTCGTTTATGCCGCATTCAATATACTAACCAACCTTGCTTGATAAAGAAGCGGATAAAACCTACCTTAAAGGATGTCTTATTTTATCCATATTCTTGTTGTATTGTGATTTGTTCATTTACATTCTATTTTTCGCGTGATCGTTCGACGTTGCTGCCGTGAACTAGGAGACAGGTGCAATAGCGCGTAGTTAATGCACGGCATTACCTTCGTATGCGTGACATTTAATCGTCTGTTCCGGTCTTCAAACTTCCTGTGGCAACTTCGATGCCATACGAGTCCATAAACTCGCCACAAAATGGACCAACTAGGGGAAGAGAAAAAAAGGTCGAAAGAAAAATTAAAGCAGAATAAATAAACACCTCATGAATAATTGCCTCGTTTCAAACTTCTTTATTCTTTTTTAAGAATCAAGCTTTGACCCGAAATCTTTGACGACGAAAACGGTCCAATACATCTAATAGTTGCTAATATTTTTCACTGAAATTTTAATATGGTTAGTTACAGTATTGCCCCTTTTTTAAGTGAAAATAAGGCTATGGATCGAGTATATTTCGTGTTTTTCAGTTAAATGAGCTACTCAGCGCTTTGTCCGAATTGACAAAGCAGGAAAAGCGTCCAAATTTAATACGTTTGGAAATATATGGAGAAACGAACTTTTTATCGATGGTTATTTCACACTTAGATCACACTCGAGCTTAAACTGGTTACCCAAAGGCTTCACCATAAGAGCAAAATCGAGAAATTACTGCTCGATTTATATGACTGGTCACGTGCCATTTTACTGATCTATTTGCACATCAGTGAAGTTAAAAGGACAACAGGAACACACAGTTACTGTTCGGTAGCTCGAAAGATGAAATAAACTTGTACAGCATAATAAACAGCAGTACCACAGGAAAGCACTATTGCTCAAAAGCTACAATTTAACCAATCCCACGTTAGCATTTTACCCGGGGGTACTCCCTAAAAATATGGGTGGGGATGTGTGGCCCACTCCTTGGAAACTTTGCCCTATTTCAGACCAAAACTACGTGATTTATCCTACCCTATTTTAGACTGACCCAAAATTCGATACCCTATTTCAGACCTGCCCAGGAACTGCTTAGGTTTGTGTAGACATTTGAGAAGGGCTTCAAATTTCTGATATTAATCAGAAAAAGTAATAAACTGACAACGAAAAGTAGCTTTTTCTAAAAACCATACCCAATTCCCGACCAGATTGCACAAATCCATACCACATTTCGGAGTAAAACGGCTCGTAAACCATAACTTTAGGGGCCGGACATACTAATCTAGCTTATATAATTAAGGGAGTACCCCCCTCGGGGCATTTCACCCACCGATTCAAAACGGGAGCAACTTACACGCAATAACACTTAATAGCACCACTATGCCTTATGGCTTTTATTTGAATGGTAACACTTAAGGATTACTCACGATTGCATCCACACACTCAACAGTTGGAATCTAACTTGCAAAGTATAATAAACACAATTACAGGACAGTGCTGCTCGTTTGAATTGTCTCACATGAAAATTTAATCCAAAATAAGGACCAAAAATTGTGGTTTGACCCTGGGAATAATCATAAATAAACTGTTTTGTATTACCTAAAATTGAATTCCTGTTTACATTCTGTTCAATCACGTTCTCAGTTTCTAAGAAGCTGATACCCTTTAGGACGGGGGAGTTAAAGCGGTTTAGCTTCCTGTTGTCATAGTAAGTAAAATCCGGCTTGAAATATATTCCGCGACCTGGAAGCAATTCAAGGTTCTGAAGTTTAGCTATGAGGAAATTGTGTAATGCCAACGCGTACGTCAGGTTATTCGTGAAGACGAACACAGCTCGATGCAAGAATAACAGTAAGAAGCCGAGCAAGAAAAGAGATGTGAAAACTCCAAATGAGAGCCAGGGGGCTCCGAGCGATCACGTGACTACTGTGACGTCACAGAATATTCTTGTCACGCCAGTCACGCCACACCTAAAACATTGTGCACTCATACTGTTCAGCTAGTTTCATTTCAACTGGTGATTTATGTCCATGTTAAAGTTCAGTTGGCTAGCGACTGAAGTAGTTAAGACACTTGACAAAAATAGCGCTTAGGAAGTCTATTTTCTTACTACGACTTCAAGAGCGTTGGTATAGTTTAAGGGTGATAAATGTCTTAGCACTCTCCCTATTCAATGTTGTACCACTGCAAATCTCAACGTCTGTGGGACAAATCAAACAACATTGTTTGGGGGGAGGGACGGGGATAACGTACAGAGAGGAGATTAATCGGTTGGCGTTCAGTGTAGATTTATTTACTTTTAAACTAGATTTGGCTATAGGCTACCAAAACCGGTAACAGTGCTACTTAGAAAAAAATATTTCACATCAGTACCAAAGAACACTTGAACAAAATTCTTTGGCTTTGGTCAGATGCAGATTTCAGCCCTTGAACCGACCAAGGCACGTTCTCCAACATAAAATAGGTAGGTGGGTGGTAGGTACATAGGTAGCTAGATGGGTAAGTAAACTGTATTTACAAGGTAAATCCTCGAGTAAATTGGGGGCATGGGGGGCGGGGGGTGGGGACAAAAGACAACTTCAAAGTCAAAGAGTGATAGCTCGACCAGCTTTGTATCAGCTTTATATATTTTTCGATAAGAATTGACTCCTGGTAAACTCGCAATTGGCGTATTGATCATCATCATCATCATCATCATCATCATCATCATCATCATCTATTGATCATCATACAGGTTGGGAAGGAGCTTGGAACTCCGAACTTCCCCCCCACCCCCCGCCCACACACACACAAACACACCCCTTGATCCGTCTAAAGGACATGCATGTTTTCGATTCAGCATAGAAATTTTGAGATAGAATAGGCTTTAACTGACTGGCCAAATAATCTCCCAGTCTGTCTGCTGGCAATCTGAGAAACGGATCTTCTCTTTAACTGAATGGTGAGAAAGCTCATCTTAAAAAATCATTTCATCTCTTGAAATGTTTTCATGTTTGATGTTCACTGGTCGAAGTTGGGAAATAACAACTTTCAAACGAGAATTGAACAGTCATTCATTCAGATCCTCAATTTGAAAGGATTGCTGAGAATTACATAACTTTAAACTGCATTAGAATTTAGCATTAGCTCTATTTAACGCTATATATTGATCATAAGGTGCCCATATGTTATCTGTTCTTATCACAAGAACGCTACTGTGGACAACACATTCTTAACTCCTAGACTTTTGAATATTTTTGAGGAAAGCTCTAAAGACGTACCTTTTATTTTTTAGTTATCAACGAAACGGACTCCGTGTAATCTTCGGGTGTACGTTGTTAATTTAGTGAACTAGGGGCATTATATAAGGAGTTTCCTTTTTTTTTAACCGAAAGACTACAGAAATTCATTCTTCATTCTCCGTTGTCACTCTCGTGCCATTCCCCACTGTCATTCTCGTCATCTGGAAATGCGGAGCTACATAAGCATTGCTGTTTGTCAGAGGCTGGTTCATGGCGCCTTCATGAATGTGAAGATGTGGAAATCGCTGCTGTTCGCTCATCTGCAACAGTTCAGAGGTAGAGGGTTTGGTACAACTAATTGTCAGTAGTTATAATTATTACCTTCGTGTGTTGAAAAAGTTCGCACGGAAAGAAATAGTTTATTGGGTCTCTAGGTTGTCACTTGGGTGTCATGTATGCTTCCATAACAGCACAAGTAGACACCCTACGAAGGATTCCACCTGCCAGTCTTTAAGCCCCGGCATCATTATGCAAATTCTCCTTACCGGTCTCCATATATTTCATTGAGTACAAATTGGGAGAACTTTTTTAATCAAGACAATTCTTCTTTGCATGGTAATTATTCCTTAATTCTTATGCAGGGCCGTAGCTGGGTCTTTTGTACAGGGGTGGGGGGGGGGGAACTTTCGTGAGTGTCGAAGGCAGGGGCCATGTAGGGGGGTGTGGGGGTATCCTCCCCCAGTAAATTTTCAAATTTGGAGGCTCCGAAACGCTATTTTCAGCACTTGCCATGAGATATGCCTCCGAAAAATCGACCTCGAATAAGTGTGAAAAGGCAGGTGTTTTCAGTGCTTATAGCATTATTTCCGAGGTCCTGTTAATTTGAAACACACCGTATATCCCAGCACTAGTACACTAAACATTTCACAATACTGCATGATGTTTGGCTAACTAACCTATAAAAGATGTCTCCAGTTTGATTTTCGTTCATAAATATCATTTGGGGTTGGCATGTAGTTGATTCCACGATGAATAAGCATCGTCATTGCGAGTCCCCTAAGGCGCTCTTCTGTCATTAAAGAACGTGTCCATAGCTTCAGACGACGCAGAGCAGACAAGGATCTTTTACAAGAAACACTACCAAGATTGAACCATGCAAATGGTACACGCCAATCTCGAGAGGGGGTTTTGCTTCGTTTTGAGTACCATTTGCACACACCGTGGACCAACCGATTTCCCGGCCATGAAAATGGCAAACAACTCCAAGTCACTACAATCAAAATATCTGAGTCTAAAGAAAACAAGTCCTTTGAATAATGAAAATCCTCAACACACAGACTTGATTTGTCTGTCTCAACTGGTCCAAGGGGTGGGGCAGCTGCCCCCCTTGTCCTCCGCTAGCTACGGCCCTGTTATGACCTGTATTTGTGATAATGCACTTTCTTGATGAGGGGAAATTTAATGATGACCACTGCTTTGATGCTATCCTAACCCCTTGTGGGATGTTAGCAGAATATCTAATACAAAGCATAATGTTGGGGCCAGAAATGTTTCAGGGAATTTGGAAAGTCATATTTGTCGTGGAATTAGGTCTGTATTCTTACCTCTTTCTGGTCTTTTATATTCGCTTTCCTGCACTCTTTATGTATAAAAAATACCAAAACCACTAGCACAACAAGTAAAACTGCTGTAATGGTGATGGAGATCCACACTACCATGGAAACGCCAGTCGAGTGTGAAGTGTCACCTTAGACAGAAAGAACAACATTAAGACCGGTTTCCGTATTCTCGCTATGATCCCTGGGAAAAGGGCTTATATGCGGTCAGGTGAAAACAAGGCTATACGCCTTATTCATAAATGGCGGACGCGCAGTTAAGACTTGAGCCGACTACGCGAAAACGAGGCTTAAGAGGCATCGGTGGATCTAACGTGGCGGTAACTTTGAGAGTTTTGCTCGAATCTTTGTCTGTTTGTCTATTGTTTTGTCGTAAAAAGCGCATAGGAGCCAACAGTCGATCGATTTTCCAAAGCAAAGTACGCTTAGGAGTACTACTCTTAAGCTTACTGTGTTAAGCGAGTTTAATGGTGAGTTGAGAATTAAAAACTGACATTTGAGTAGCATGCAGTCGAAAATCAATTCTTTGTTTTCTGCAGGGTTAATCAGTATATTGAAACTGGTTTACAAGACGTCATAGTCAATCCAGATACGGAATTAATATACACGAAGAGAAAAATTGCAAGAGAACAAGCAAATAGCGGCAAAGAGACTGTACCTGACACTTGTAATACTTGCACTGTTTCTCAGCATCAAGGGAAGGTAAGGGTTAATTACCCTACGAGTGGGTGGGGGATCTCACTGAATAAAATGCCTTTTTTCTCCCGTGCCGATATGGATAAGTATGTTGCACGCACAGGACAGAGTTTGGGTTGTGCTGGTAAGAAATCCATTCCAACCGGGCTAAAAAAAGCGGCAACATTTCTAAAGGATGAATATCTTTTTTTTTTAATGAAACTTTATTACAACACCGACACACTACGTATAATACTAAAGCAAGACTACTACAAAAAACAAAAAACAAAAATTAAACAAAAAAAAAAAAAAAAAAATACTACATACAATACTATTGCTTGCACCACTACTTATAATGCGAAAACTAACACTACTCATAATTACTTACACTACAACTGTAAGACTACACACACACACACAACACACGCACTCATACTCGGGCAAGGAATCGTGTTCTCTAGGCTTAGACTATTGTTATTACAATACTACTGGCACTACATGTCACAAACTTGTTGTAGAAATGACAATAATTTAAAGTAATAAATAGCTATAGAAAAGTAGGTTGGTTGAAAAATCAGGTCTGTTAAGATTAAAATGGAAATTGTGGAAATTGGATGTGATGTTCTTGGGAAAGGAGCTTGTTCCATTTCTTATAATGGATAGAGAGTTTATTCCTCTCTTTGGTGATCCCATGCTCCATTTAAAAAACTGCTTTTACTTTGGTTAAGAACACAGCTCTAGATGGTAACACACCCTTTAGCTTGCAATTATAAGTATACTGTTTTGAAAGTAGAATGAGATGATTATTTGATTCTTCTGATTGGTGAGTTATGCCAAGAATTACTTCACTCTCAGTAATTATGTGATTCCCAAACAATTGTTGTATTGAGCTCCAAAAGCTTTGTATCACGGTACATTGAAAGAAAAAGTGTGACATACATTCCTCGTTGCAAAGACAAAACGCACAGAGAGGAGACTCGGTTTTGCCAATTTTGAAAAGGAACGTGTTTAATGGTAATATTTGATTCAGGATTTTATACTGAAATTCCCGCGATTTTGTATCAAGTGCACATTTGAAAGGGAGCGTGTAAATAGTTTCCCAATCAAGACTGCTTGTTTCCGAGGCATATTGATTTTCAAGTTTCTTTTTTGCTGTTGGTGACTTAGATATTTTTGAGATGAGAAGATTATAAATCTTCTTCGAGGATACTTCTTCTTGAGCGAAAATATTAAACGGTGTCGTTTTGTTTGCTGCCTGAGTCACATTGTTGCTCATTTCTTTTTTCCATTCCGGTGGAAGGGAATGATAAAGACATTTTAAATAAAATAAGTCAAGCACGTTTAACAGAGATTCGGTTATGTGCGGCTTGATGCAAATAAACTCACATAAATCTTCGACTTTACAAAGTCCTGCAGAGAAGAGTTTCCTACTGAATACAGATTTGTTGTCAATACATATAAACCTATTGTTCCAAATTGGCTGGTTGAATATTTCGGCCAAGTTTAGTCTTTGGAAAAGCGCATAATCACAGGTGAAATGTATCCCCAAGATTTTGACTGCTTTAGGGATGTGTTCCACACTTAAATCCTCTGCAGTGACTCTCGAAGAACCGAGATTCATAACTTCTGTCTTTTGTTTGTTTATTTTCAAGCCGGAGTACACACCAAATAAGTGTAAAGTATTGGAAAGCTGATAAAAAGATTCTTTGTCTTTAAGAAAGACCGTTAAATCATCCGCAAAGATGAGCAATTTCAATTCTTGATTGTCAATTTTGATTCCTCCTATCTTTATATCATTTCTGATATTGATGGCTAGTGTTTCTAGTACAAGAATAAAGAGATAAGGAAAGAGAGGATCGCCTTGACGAACCCCTCGGGAGAGTTTGAAGGGCTGGGTTGCGAAGCCGTTGTTCATGACACTGCTACATATATCCGAGAAAAAAGTAGTGATCCAGGCAATAAAAGATGGTCCGAAGTTGAATTTCTCGAGGGTTTTTTTTAAGATAATTCCAATTGACAGAATCAAAAGCTTTCTTAAAGACAATTGCTACTAATAGGGAGCTTATGTCCTTTGAAGCTGTTAGAGAAATAATATCGTCAATCGTACGTACTGCATCAAAAATTGTTCTTCCTTTGACGTAAGCATTCTGGTTGTGGTGTATAATTTCTGGTAACACCTTTTCCAGTCTCTTAGCAATTGGTTTAGTTCCAATTTTAACGTCAACATTAATTCGAGAAATTGGTCTCCAGTTTTTTATTTGCCGTCGATCTCGATCTTTTTTCTCTATGAGGACAATAACTGCTTCTTTTTGTGAGGATGAAAGCTCTCCATGTTTGTAGGAATAACTTAGGCTTTTTACTAACATCTCACCAAGAACGGGCCAGAAGCTCCTGTAGAATTCGATAGTGAGACCATCGTTTCCAGGTGTCTTATTATTTTGAAAAGTTGATAATATATTATAACACTCGGCAACAGACCGTTCACCTTCACAAAGCTGTTGCATTTCTGGAGATAGTCTTGGTATGCTTTCGGAATCCAGGGAAGGACAAGACTGGTTGATTTCTGATTGATTTGTCTCGCTGTAAAGATCTGACTAGAAAGAAAACAACTCATCCATGATTTTTTTAGGATTTATCGTTATATTACCATCGGCGAATTCGACTTTCCTGATCGTGCTTTTTCTCTTTTTATTTCTTTCAAGGTTTAGAAAGTACTTATTATTTTTCTCCCCTTTTTCATACCAGGATGCACGTGAACGAGTGATCGCCCCTCTAGTTATGTATTCATATTCCTGTTCATACTCAATCTTCAAATTTTCAAGTTCATGTTGGTTTGCTATAGTTGGAATTTCAGCTACTTTTTCCTCCGCTAGTTTCAATTTGTTCTCGATCATAATCATTCTTTCCCTGCGTTGCTTTGCTTTTACCTTACTATACTGAATAGTCTCTTTCCGTATGTTATATTTTATCCAGTCCCACTGAACTCTAACGTCTTGATTATAACTAATCTCGGTAAGCCAAAAGGAATTCGGTCTGTTATTAATTTTAAATATACTTCATCATCCAAAAGGCTATTATTAAACTTCCAAAAAGAGGGACCGTGACTTGTGTCACTTATACTATCAATGTCTAGTGTTATTGCGGAGTGATCAGTTTTAATTGCAGTTATGTCTGCCTTATTTGTGTCATCCTGTAGGGAGTCGCTAGTTAACCAGAAGTCTAGTCTTCTTTGAATTAATGGGTTTTTCTGTCTCCAGGTGAAACATTTTTTGGTCGGATTTCTTACTCTCCAAATTTCAGTCAAGTCATATTTCGATCTGATGTCTTCGAAACTCTTAACAGAATTCTTTACGGAAGGTTTCCCTCCTGAGCAGTCCAAGTTGGGTTCAAAAGTAACATTGAAGTCCCCACCTAGTATGATCTGATAATCTGGTTGCGACATTTTCTCTTCTATGAGACATGCAATTTTATCAAAAAATTGGATCTGTTCACACGGCTTTGTAGGTGAATAAGTATTAACCAGCAAAAAAGGGGAATCTTGGATCAAGGCATCTAGGATTGTAAAAGTTCCCATTTCATCTCTTTGCACTGATTTAATTAGAAAATCCAAACCCTCTCTAATCAAAATAAGAGTACCTTTGCTATGCGAGGTTCCATGAGCAAAGATCAAGTCTCCTCTCCACTGTTTCCTCCATTGGTTCTCTAACTCCTCCGTGCTATAAGTTTCCTGAAGAAAATAGATATCTGCATTTTGTTTTCCTAGCCAATTAAATATGCATTTTCTTTTTTCAAAGGTGCGAATTCCTCTAACGTTCAGGGAAAGCAGTTCAAATTGGAGATTATTACCCTCCATCGAGAGAAGTAAAAAAAGTGCCTCAAAAGAACATCACATCGAGATCCATTCCCGTGATTTCATGACAACTATTGGTGCTGCCGTACAACCTACACGCTTGATTTTGAATGACAATGATAGGTAATTTATGCCCAAAATTACTGCACTTGTCAAGCATCCAACTACAATTATCAATTAACACAACGAAGAACATTCACACAAAAGAACAAATAAAGATCTTAAGAAATCAGCCAGCAAAAGCTGTTAAAATAACGCTGCTTATAGTCTAGGTCTTACAACGGTTAGCAAAATTTGCATAACGCGGGCCTCCGAAAATACAAAGAATATTCGACTGGATTCAGAGTCCGAAGGCATAATTTCATCAATAAATAATCTTAACGTCTAAATATGCAGACATACTGATTAAACAGAAGGTAAAGATTTGATTAGTAACTAATATTTACGCCTAAAGTAAGTAGATATAAGCTTAAGGAGAAATTAGAACACCATCAATGTAAAGTTTGTCTGGCTCCGCTCTGCTGAAAAATGCGGTCTTCCCGTCTTTTTTCGCCGCTTTGAATTTATTGATCAATTTCTTCCTTGCTTCAGCAATAGATTTGGGCAAATCTGCAGATATTCCAAGTCCCGTTCCTTTTAACATCCCCGCTTTTGAGAAAACCTCCTCCCTTTCCGGATATCGGAGAAATCTCGCGATCATCTGCCGCGGTTTCGTCTGTTCGGAGTCGTATCTCCCGAACCTATGTACACGCTTTAATTCGATACTTTCGGCATCATCAATGCCTAGGTTGTTTTTTTGAAAAAGTCTACCAGAACTTCGCGCGGATTTTCTTTACCCTCAGACTGCTCGGGTATGCCATAGAACCGTAGATTTTCCCTTCTCTGGTACGTTTCCATATATTGCAATTGTTTGCGTAAAGATGCCACCTCACCGTTCGCTTTTGCCACGCCTGCTTCGTAGTTGAGAATCTTTTCTTCCGCGGACTTTAAATTCTTGTTTAGAGTAGAAATATCACTCTTCATCTTGTCAGCGTCAGCAATGTAGCTGGTAACTTTCGCTTCAACTGACCTCACTAACTCATCGTGCCCGTTCAAACATAATTCAAGAGTTGAGACTTTCCCCTGCAGTCGGCTCACTGTTTCGTCGACATTACACATGTGTTTCTCTATTCCGTCCATTTTGTCCTCTAGAATTGCCAACTTGGACAAAATCAATTCAATTTTAGGCATAACGCCTTCGGCCATATCGAGGGCTTCCAAGATGTCGTCCGATTCCGAACCCGGAGATCGAATTGTTCTTGCTTTCTTATCCTCTGGTGACTTTACACTATCCTCTGAGCTTTTGGAATTGCCTTTCCTGTCTTTTCTTTTGAAGTAATAAGATATATCTGCCATAGATAGCCTTCGAAAAGATTAAGTTTTACGGAGCCACGTTGTAAACGTCTACTCACGAGCCATGTCCGACCCAGTCCCAAGGATGAATATGTTAAAGAAATACAAAATTACGACGACCAGAGATATTTTTTCATGTGTTGCAAGTGTTATCACTCCTTCAGGAAGAACGATCCTCCTCATAATGTTTTTTTTTAGCATTATGTATTGTTTCTGGTGAAGTTGAAGATTCCAAATGCTCATGTGTTGCGGGTGCCCTGGGTTACTGCAATCATTCTTTAGCTTTAATGCTGAAGGCCTGCAAATTTAGCCTATATGCGTCCCAAAACACTAAAGACCTAGAAAATGAACCTGATCAGTCCCCAGATCAACCTTGCACCTCTAAACTTCAAACATGGCATCAAAAAGGGCGTGGGGAAACTATCTACCCCCAGCCTATTATGGATGTTGTTGTCTCAAAAACCAAACTCGAGGATACTAAACGGGGAAACGAAGGAATTCATTCTCTCCTCTACGAGGCAAGAAATAATGTAGTCTACAGAAGTACAGAGGAGCAAAACTTCAAGCAGGCAGTCAGAGATAAAAACCCTCGAAAGGGGCTTGCTCAAATTGTTAATCTTGGGAGTGAAACACAACTGAAAGAAACGCGATTCGGAGAACCACCGGTTGGCTCTTATGCAAGCTACCAGCTTAGCCACACCGAGTCCAACTTTAGTGTACGTCAGTTGATATTTCCTCTGTACCTCAAAAGAAGATTAACAACCAGCTATTAGCTTATCCCCGCTTTCCCTTAAGAGAAAGCCAAGAGCCTGTAGTTCACAAACCTCTATCAGGTCTAGAAAGAAAGTTGTATGAATCACTATGCATTGATGAGGAAACCGTCAATACCATTGAGAAAGAGACCAGAGATCAGTCAAATTCTGAAAGGTGGAAACTTGAGCGGAAGTACCGTTTCACAGCATCCAAATTTCATTTAATTTCTCCGGGCAACGCAATCATGATAAATTTGCTCAAGACATCGTGTGTCCAAAGACTATTCAATCTAGACATACAGCTCATGGCATTTAATATGAGCCAGAAGCAATTGACAAATATCATAAATACATGCACAGTCAGAAACACCTGTGCACGTTTTCAAAAGTGGATTTGTTGTATGCAGTAATTCTCCAACTCTGGAATGCTCTCCAGTCGCAAAGGTAATAGATCCCAATTGTGAAGATCCCTTTGGTCTACTTGAAGTAAAGTGCCCTGAAACAAAGTTTGAGGTGAGCCCTCTAGAACCCTGCTCTGACCCTAAGTTCTTTTGTGAGAGGGTTTGAGACATGTGCAAACTGAAACAACATCATGCTTACTATGCCCAAGTTCAGCGCCAAATGGGATGCACCGAAGCCCAATGGTGTGACTTTGTCGTCTACACAAAGAAAGGCATGTCTGTTGAAAGAATCACCTTTGACAGAGCTTATTGGGTTGAGCTTCAAGAGAAGCTTTGCCAGTATCATTTTACACATTTCATAAAGTATGCTGCAGCTGAATTTGCAGCACCATGTACAGAAGCAGTGGTGGTTTGTCATTCTACCACAGCATCACAATCCAACATTTAAAGCATGTTATCTTACAATGACTTGTCTTGATTAATTTTGCCACCATTTGAAATATCCTAAGTGGTACATGTAGCTGTATGTCAATATTAATAGATCTAATGCTCAGTGAAAATAAGTTTGAAGTTTGCCTTCGAATACCTCTTCTTGCCTTTTTTGTTGTTGTGGTGAGCTTTTTCGAACACCACCACCAATCAGTTGTTACTTCTTAACTGTACTTAACAAGGAAATTGAAAACCCTTAAAACTTACATAAATAAAGTACCAGTACAGGTCAGAATATACTAAGAGTGCAATAAAGAGAATTATTGTTTGTCTCAGAATCCATTCACTACACTGTAGGTCACAATGTTTTAAACAATCAGTCATGCATAGATTTCCCTGTTTCACTGACATAGACTTTCTGGCACTGTACCCGGTAGACCACACTGTCTTGCTTAGCTGAAAAATTATAAGTTCACAATATTTATAGAGATGTAAGTTTTAAGTAGCATTGTAAATCAGGGAGAAGTATTGAGTTTTATGTCATGTCAGCTTAATATGATTGGATCTTGGATGTTGCAGAGAAGCGCACAAACAGACCACATTTGATTTGCAACGCCAAAGAGGTTCAGGGGTATAACAGAATCTCAGATATGAAAATTCCTAATTTTATTAATTGCACGCTCAACGTGGATACGGAGTCGTGCAATCTCCTGTGTTTTCACAACATCCTCAGAAGGCATTTGTGCAGCTGCTCCCGGGAATGGTGGAATATTTAAAGACAGACCTAAAGGTAAGATGTCACTTCTAGTGAAACCTTTATCTGCCATTACTGAATCCCCTTCATTAAATGGTAGGTCAAGTATGCCCGATCATTCTACAATTTCTCTATCTGATATACTTCCGGTGTACAGCTGGCTTATAAATGTAACAGCTCCAGATGGCGAGATTCCCACAAGCCCCTTTAGTGTCGTATGATTTTTGTAGGCACTGAACAACTCACTATTTAGCAACAAGCTACTGGGCATGCAACATTTCACTTCATTGCAGTCAATTATAACTCTTGTAGTGGGATACCCTTTCCTAACGTCTTCAGGCATTGTTTTGTTGACAGCTTCTCTTGAAGGCCAGATGTTAATCACTCCAAATCGAAGATACATAAAATTGATCCAACTGATAACAATCCTACTAACTGTTGCCTGAGAAACATTAAACAGGTGGGAGAGGTGGGTTTCTGCAAATCCTTGTCTCAAGCGACATAAAGTGAGAAAAAATTCTTCTTCTGGTTTGAGTGATCTTGGCCTCCCTCTCTTTGCACCTAATTGGGGCGGAGATAGATAGTGTTCGGAGGATATGTCATTATCCCCTGACAACCAGTACCTGACATTTTCTCCATTATTCCCTGGATTTAAATATTCAAAGGCTGCCAAGAACGCTTTATAGTTAGGGAAGCCTGTATAGAACAACAATCCCTCGTCAGAGGTAAACCAATTGAGTGAGAAGACGTTTGACTGAAGAGCTTCAATTTTATCTTCCAAATCCGAAACTTTCCTTTCGAGAGCTGTGCATTTTTCTTCAAGCAACCTAAACTGTTCGGGAGAGCTATTGACATTTTCTTCAGTTGAAGGCATTTCATTAATTGCACAAAGGCTAGGTTCGGCGATTCCTGAGATAGTGTCTTCGTTGTTAAACTTCGTACCTATTTCAGGAATCTCGTTTGCTGCTTCAGGTGTTTCGCTGACTAATATTTCAGGGGGGTCCACAATAGGGTTCTCAGACCCCACCATCCCGCCTATTTTTTCCTGTTAATCCCGCCATCCCGCCCTTCTTTACGTCGAAATCCCGATCCCGCCTAAATTTTAAATAGTTTTCTGCTTTCATGATGAAAACCTCACAAACATTTATTCAATGGATAGACGACAAGTAAACACGTTTTTATGGTCGATTGTCTCGATATCATCTAAAATTAAATATCGCCACTATAAATGACCATAAAAAAGTGCTTCGTTTGTGTTCTTCAGTTTTTAGACCTGCTTTACCGTTTTCTTGTCCAAGTATGGGTGAAAGGTAAAAATTGACAAAGAGTTGTTTGCTACGACATCCTGCCTATTTTCGGTCTTTCCTTTTTTTGGAAGTCAACCTACTAAGTATGTAAATGAAATGGTGGTTGTTCAAGTTGTGGGGTGCCGGTAAGCGCGACTTGGGTTTGATCTGAAGGTCGGCGTTTCCTTAGAGAGAAACGTTTTTTTTCCACATTTTTTCTCTATGTACATCCAGCTGTATATAAATGGGTTATGTCCTTGGACAAGGCTAGGGGCACAAATGTCATGCAAGATCGGTCCAGTTATGAGGTATGCAAAAATGAAATGTAACAAAAGATTTATAAAAGTGGACTCACCTAACTCACAGTTTATTTTAAAGCTTTCAGCGTCTTTATATTACTCGCTTTCAGTAAATTTCTTCTCGGAAATGTTTTTTTTTTTTCGAAGAGAGGCATTCCTACTTGCACTCTTTTCATAATATATGGCAACAAAATTTATGATGCCAAATACCTCGTTTGGCTACCGCCAAAAACTGTTGCCTGGCTAGACTAACCATAGCTCCAACAAAAGTTCAATGGAAAGGGTCGGAAAAGTTAGGCCAAGAAATGCAACACCCTGACGGCATGTGATTTGATACCTCTTTCCGAAATCAACACAAAACATCGCAAAAGGACTCATAATAGCTTGACACGCAGGCTACTTTTCCTTGATCAATTCATTACTTGAAAGCCAACACACTTCCTTTACAAACGATCCATTTCTATCAGCCTGACCTGGTCAAATCATGCAGTCTCGTAAAAATTAATTAACAATTGGTTCATGTTTTAGCGTGGGTACATCGAGTTATGGATGCACGCGGGAAGTTTGGAGAGCACGAGAGAGAACTCTAGCTTCTTAAGTGCTCTCCAAACTTCCCAAGTGCATCCATAACTCAATGTACGCACAGCTAAAAGCATGAACCAACTGTTTTATAACATAGGCAGTGGAAATGCCGGCGAAAACTGAACGATTACAAGCTTATTAAAATAGTATTTTTTCAGCAGGATGCCGGAATTCCATTTCGCTTCCGCTGAAATTTGAACTTACAAGCACACGATTGCGCAGTTGATTCAAACCTTAATCACTAGTTACCATAAAAAACAAAAATGAACGAGAAAAAAAAATAAGAGAAAGAGAAAAAGAAGGAAGAACATTCGATCACATGACTTAAAGAAAAAGACGCCAAAACCTTGCGAGGTGTTGCAGCGTTTCTTCCCAAAGCTGAATGAATCAATGAAACTGCTCCGAAGTGAACGCCCGAAAATAATTTTTGAAAACGTCTTCCAATTATTGGCTTTAAAATGTGGTATAGGTTTGATGTTTCCTGAAAAATTGTGGTCCAAAGAGGATTAAAGCTGTATTATTTCACCATTGTAGCTGCGAGAGTTGAAACGAACAGAAAACCTAGTGGTTCTTGGTTCAGAGGCCGCGCACGCAATGTGTTAAACAACAGTGAATCAAAAAAACTGGGGAAGCAAACATTCATGCAATTTATTTTGCATTACGTTCTATTTTAATTGAACATTTGGAGCTGCTTGAACACAGAGCTGCATCGACTGCAGGTAAAACGATGTTAGCTTGTGTAGAATATAGCCCAAAAGAAAATTTTGTCCTTTCTGGTTGTCAGTGCTTATTTAGCTGATTTTGGTAGTGAAACATCGAATTTGTGACACTTATTATTAAACGGTTCACTTCAATTTACTCTGTATTTTTTGTTTTGTTTCATTTCTTGATACTTTGGTGTCAAGTTTTCCGTATAAAACCTACCTTTTGTCAACATTTGTTGACAAAAGAAATCGTAAACACAACGCCAAATACTAATTTAAAAGTTCGACGGTTTCTTAGTCAACAAAGTTCCTTGCTCGTCCTAAGAAATTAAACACTCTGCAACAATTTCGCTGTTGTAATTTCTCCCTAGTTTAACTCTGCTGTAAAGTGATATTTCTTGGTCATTTACTCGCCGAGCTGCTCGCGAAGAAGACACTTTTGGCCGCTACAGACAAAAAAAAAAACAGGTTCAGTTTGCTCGCGCCTTCAGCGTGCAGTCAACAGGATTATGGAGCACGCTTAAGTCCGTAAGGTGAATTTGATTGGCCGGATTTGCTAGCTATGTTATAAAATACCTTATCCCGCTACTTTCCCCTTGCGATTCTCGCATCCCGACCCCTTAATAACACAAAATCCCGCTCCCGCTCTCAATTTAAATTCCCGCTTCCCGCCCCTGTTTTCAGCTCCCATCCCGAATATCGCCACAAAAATTAGCCAAATCCCGCATCCCGCCAAACCTATTGTGGACCCTCTTTCAGGATCTGAAGACAGACAGGCAGACTCATTTTACTGAGACGTCCGCTGTACTTGTTTATATGGCCTTTTGGTAGTGGGCGGGCGCTTTAGAGGAGACGTTTTCTTCCAGGCAAAAATCGAAGGAACAGCACTTGTATTGACAGGCAAACGTCCACCAAAACCCTTCGAAATGTCTGTTGGCTTAAAATGTAAGGAACAAACTTTGGATGCCTCGGTGATGCGAAAAAATTTGCCACAACTCTACGAATAGCATGTATCCATTTCTAGTTCATTCCTTGATCCTCTGGTCCAACACGGCCTCTTTGTGTACACAATGGTACACAGCAGTAAGTATTCGTCTTCGACGCCATCTTTGTTAAAGTGGCCTCTTAAGCCTCGTTTTCGCGTACTCGGCTCAAGTCTTAACCGTGCGTCCGCCATTTATGAATAAGGCGTCTACAATAAAATACTTTTACTCCTCATATCATCACAGGACACCCAAGCATAATATTTGAATATTATTAAAAATGGCGTTTCAAAATATAAGACTTTGTATGGGATTTCGAAGCGAACATTTTGAGCAATACATAACAACGAACTAACTGAATAAAAGTTCATGAAACATTACATGGTGTTGTTTGCTATCCTTACAAAGCATTTTGAGCAATTCTAGGTCCATTTACTTAACTGTGCTAGTAGGTGTATAATACATTGATAAGGAAGGAGTCATTTGGCCCGATTAAGCCACTATTACCGCTCGACATGTTTAGGAATTCGCTCGAATTTACCCACAAATATACTTTAGGCTCCCATTCTGACTTAGCGACTTGACAAAAGGAAGACATGGTTTTCTCAAAACCAATTGCACATACCTCGTGTCCCAAGAGAATTATCCACTGCACAAAATCATAATAGCATCTCAAAATAGGCCGCCATGGATCCGTGAGGATCCCGATAGTCCCATTTGACCGCGGTCGGCACTGGACACCAGTCAAATTATGCCTTTATGGGGAGGGCCACGCTCGTTTTGATCGTGTTGCAGTTGTAGTAACTATGACCCGGTGAGGTCACAAATTGTCGCTCCAACGTAGTCTGGTTCGCGCGACAAAGGTGGAATCGCTGCGCGGGACTCCGTGACCTTATGGAGAGAATTAAGTTATCGAAAGAAATTAAAACGGTCTTGGCCGTTAGAAAATGAAAACGAGACAAGAAAAAAAGAAAGTGAAACGTGTTTCTCCTTCCTCCTATGTTAAATTGAACATATTATGCGTTCATGTACAAAACGTTTGTAATACAGGTCAGTCTACTGCCTAAAATTTTAAATACGTACTCTGCGTGAATTGAATGTGTTCAATTTTTTGGAATCGTCGACAGGTTTTATATATCAGATATATTTTTTCGAACCGAAGTCGGCAAATTCATTTAAATTCATATCCTCACGCGCGTGAAAATGTTTTATTTTAAAATTTTTATTGTATATACTATATCTATTTCTATATTTGCATGAAGCCGGTCAGGTAACCTACTTATTAGAAAGAAAATATACACCCTGAAAATTGATATAAATTCAGAAATGGGAATGGTTTATTTTTGCTATCCGCTTGTAACACGTAGCGATATTCTCACGAGAACCAGACTGCGTCGGAGCGACAATCTTGTGTCCGTACCGGGTCATAGTTACTTCAATTGTAACACGACCAAAACGAGCGTGGCCCTCCCCATAAGGCCATAATTTGACTGGTGTCCAGTGCCGACCGCGATCAAACTGGACTATCGGGATCCTCACGGATCTATGGCGGCCTATTTTGAGATGCTATTATGACTTTGTGCAGTGGATAATTCTTTTGGGACACGAGGTATGTGCAATTGGTTTTGAGAAAAATCACTTGTATGTCTTTTTTTTGTCAAGTCGCTAAGTCAGAATGGGAGCCTGAACTATATTTGTGGGTGAATTCGAGCGAATTCCGAAACGTGTCGAGCGGTGACAGTGGCTAAATCGGGCCAAATGACTCCTTCCTTGTCAATGTATTATACATTTACTAATACACAGTAAAGTAAATGGACTTAAAACTGCTCAAAATGCGTTTTAGGGATAGCAAACAACACCATGTAATGTTTCATGAACTTTATTCAGTTAGTTTGCTGTTATGTATTGCTCAAAATGTTCGCTTCGAAATCCCATACAAAGTCTTATATTTTGAAACGCCATTTTTAATAATATTCAAATATTATGCTTGGGTGTCCTGTGATATCATTACAGCTCAAGTCTTATGTGGACACGATCTTTTCACAAGGCGAGCAAAGGAAGAAGAGCTTATTGGAATCTGAGTGTGGAAAAAGACGACTAATCTTCAACAGGTAGCTTGGCTTCACACCATGTTATTGTTTACTCGGAAAACAATTCTGTCAAACAGAATCTTGAAAATGATTCGTTCTGCAACAAACAAATTAAACTTACCTTTTATTATTAACACTGCCTCGCTCGAGGTAATATGACTGAAGTCTAATATGACTATTATGACTGAAGTCAAATATGGACATGGCCTCAGTTTTACAAGGCGAGCAAAGGAAGGAGGGCTTATTGGAATCTGTAGTATAAGAAGACTTACCTTCAACAACTGACTTGGCTTCACATCATGTTATTGTTTACGTGGAAACCAGTTATAGTCAAAATACTCAGCGCGTTCCGCTCATTATTTAGGAATGATTTTCATAAGTCGGGAACGGATTGCATTATTGGAATCAAAATTTCATTTTCGAATGGAAGATTGAAATCATTCAATGGTAGACTCATTCGAAATAACGAATGCTGATTGGGTTGTTACTTACATAAACCGAAAGTTCACACACGAAATACGAAACCGTTGGCGGCTGTTGGTTTCAATCGGTTCGACATTACAGGGAATTTTTGTCAATTTTCAGGAACATTTCTTGTGCATTTACAGCAGACATTTTTAAGAAATTATTCTTCACGGCAGTTATAGCAAAAGACTGCTTCTTCACTTTTAAAAGTATTAGCGACTAATATTTTAGTGAGCGAACACAAATCATTTAGTCAGATAGGTCAAGCCGCCAACAGTCTGCTACTTGCACGTAAACATTCGCCTCATGTCAATAATAATAAACCAATCAGCATTCCTTATTTGGAACAAGGCTACCGTTGTAACATTACAATATTCAATTTGAAAGTGGAATTTTGATTCCCATAACGCAATCCGTTCCCGATTAACGAAAGTCATTCCCAAATAATAAGCGGAATGCGCTGAGTATTTTGACTATAAAGTTGAATTGGGACTTTGTTGTATTATTGTTGTACTACCCTTGTGGGCAAAACCGAGAATCTGGAAAATGTTTCTTTATGTGACAAACAAACTTACCTTTTATGATGAGCACTGCCTCCCTCGAGGTAATATTTCCCTTGGAGCTTGTTGCCTGACAAGAGTAATTTCCACTATTCCTAATCTCAATTGAATCAATCGTGAGTACAGAGGTAGCATTTTCTTGTCCCTGGTAGGATTTACCTTCCTCGTCCACGTTTGCAAGTCCATTTTTCAGCCGCGTAATCTTGGGCACCGAACAACCTTTGACAGAGCACGTGAACACAACGTGATCACCGGGTGAAACTGTGACACTTTTAGGGTGAAGGTAGAAGAACGTCTCATTACATTCACGTACAGTTTCTGTTGAAAATCGTAAATTGTGTGTTGTCACTAACCAATTACCCCATACCGCTTGAGTTAATTTATTGCCTAGTTTCAGAAGCATGGAGCAACCAGAAAAACTGATACCTCCCCCCCCCCTCGAAGAGCCGGCCAATCAGAAAAATGATCAAAAATTATTAGTGAAATCACCTTATCTCACCCTCATCCCTTTCGCATTCCAAAAATTCATGCGTCCATCTTGCTTTTGTTCCATCTTGAATTCATGCTCCCATCTTGGTAGTAGAGAAAACCTGTGACTTGTTTAATTAAGCACAAAACACGCAAAAAAGTAATCGGTGTTTCATGCAACCGGACCCACAGCTTCAACCATCAACAGCCCGCCGTTAAGTTGAGTCACCGAACACCACACTTCAAAAAGCATCAATATACATCATTGCTTTCGATAGTTCAAAACTCTTTACTGCATTTCTACTTAGCAATGATTAATTTTATTTATTTTTTATTTAATTATGATTTAATATTTATTCAGGAACACCTTATTAACAAAGGCTATTAATAGTTTAAATAGATTCCCGACTAAAGAAAAAACTACAATATACACAAAAGTTACACAACACACGTAACGTAAAAGGGAATAATATATACATACAACTACATATCAACGAGGAGGAAGAAAATGGCCTTTGAGATGATGCTTAGCTTTGGTCTGTAGATTCAAAAGATCTGTTTTAAAAATGAACAAAGCGACAAGTGAAAATTGATTCTTACTTCGCTTCAAAACTAATCTTGTCCTAGATGATCTCTTCCAGCCCTCTACGTTTCTTGCTTCGCACCAATAGATTCCTTGATGAAGTGTCCTGACGGATTCAAAAGATAACAACGAGACACCCTTCACTCCTACGGTAGTTTTCCTGGACACAGAAAGGCCATCCTTATACCATTTGACAACAGGACGAGGAATGCCTGTTGCTTCACAGGTCATAGTCACTTTGCTTCCGGGAGAAACGGTCATCTCATTTACTGGGTTAATTGTGAAGCTTGGTGGCGCTGGCTCTAAAATGAAAACGTGTTCAGTGAAAACTGTGGTTTGAAGGCTGATTTAAGCGTTCATAGACTTATACTTATAAGCGCGAGCATAATGGTTAGCTGAAGCTTCTTATACTTTTTAAGACTAAGCCAATTATTAAGAAACAACTGAGACATCTTGATATTTCCTTATTTTGTTAAAAATTGTAGGGGGATTGGTCAAGCACTTAGGTATACACGGCTCATAAAAAAAGGCATTGTTACTTAAACCTTGCAACACGTGTTTAACTCCATTACTTATTTCTCATTACCACGGACGTTGCAAACTTAGTAACCATTTCCACACTTAGCTTTTCAGAAGCAATCGGCAAGATCAGATAAGTTGAAGTCGCGAACGTTGGCTGGTTATTTGGTCCAAAGTTTAACTCCATTACTTATTTCTCATTACCACGGATGTTGCAAGCTTAGTAACCGTTTCCTCACTTAGCTTTTCAGAAGTAATCAGCAAGATCAAATAAGTTGAAGTATCGAACGTTGGCTGGTTATTTGGTCCAAAGTAGTAAGCTTAGCTTATTTTAAACATTAATTCTTGACTGCGACACGACAGCACTACCTTTTTAAAACCTCTAACGACTTGACAAGATCAACACTCCATAAACTCAAAGAAATCTGTTTTATCCATCAAAAAAGGCCGTTTTGTGAGTAAAATTATGCACTCTTTTTGGGAAGAATTTGGTTTTCCCTAACTTAATGTCCCATTTTTAGAGAATGGGCCGACTAAACTGCATCCTTAGAGACCCAGGGCAGGCGAGAGCAGATAAAACGGGCGAAACAGATGCCAGCTGAAGCCTGATGCGAGCGAAAGTTTACAAGACGGGCAGGAACAGTCCCTGGGAGGATACCTTTAACGGACTAATTCAAGAGCCCATTTGCGTTCTTGCTTCTGATTGAGCACAAAATTGGTGGCATTGTATTTTTTGTGTCCAATCAGCGATCAGCTTATTTCACCGTTCCTTTCGTGACGTCTTATACAGTCAGAGTGTAACTTTGCTAAATCTTGTACCTAGTTGTCACTCGTGCGTACTGAAATCAACTTTTTGTCTCGCTCGTTCGAGAGGCCTACTATCAATGGAAGTTTTTAATAGTAATATGCGAACCCACAAAGCCGAGAAATCGAGAAATTTGGGAGGGGTAATCAAGGGAAAAGAAAACAACAAGTACGAAAATCAGATTGAGGTATTGTAAAAAGCCCACACCTTAAGTGTGAACTTTTAGAAGCGTGCAGTTTGGAGCAAACGCAAAGACATGTTGTGGATGAAACGTAAATCCTTACTGCATCCTTCTCAAAGTTCACTCCTAAGGTGTCCTGGGTAGGGTGTGAACTTTTCACAATACTTCTGGTATACATTTGGTATTCAAAGTTTAGTCCCTACCTTACTGTAACACTTTAACAGACTCCAATGGTGCGATCTCCATTTAATTTTTCTTTTTCTCTTAGTGATTGAGAAATTTTTTTTTTCATGTTTCGCATTACAGTTTGTTGACCTTTGTAAAGGCAAAAACCTGTACTGCAAAGGTTGATGAAGTGCTTACCTCTAAATTCCAAGGTAAGCGTACCAAAAGTACAGGACATTTGAGTGAAAGCCCAACAGGAGTAATTTCCGGAATCGTCCTTTGCTGGATTTTGTATTGAAAGGGCCATACTTTGCCTCCTCACTATCAACGCGACCGCCACGCCCCCCTGCACACTTTTAGAATAGGAGGTTCATCGTTGAAGTAGTATTGTATCCAATACAGTTGGATACAAATTCAAATATTGTAAACTTAAGTGGTCCCAAAAAAAAACAAAAACAAAAAACAAAAACAAAAACAAAATGACCACCCAGCATAGTGTGAAAAACTAAAGAGCAACTCCCTTGAGAGATCGAGTTAGTGGCAGCCTACTGTACGTAAATAAAAAAAGCTTTAATCTTATTTACGGAATATGTGGATATATCGGAGCTTACCTCTAAAGACCAAGCTCCATGTGCCCTCTGAAGAGCTGAATCTGTGAACACCGATGTATCGGTGATTTCTATTAGGTATTGTTTTTTTACACCAATCATTTTTTTGTACTTACTTCAGTGTCCCAAATTAGTGAATTACTTGTACTTTGCTAGTAGTTTCGACACTTAATTAAATAAAGTTGTTGATGATGGTGATGATGACGATAATGATGATGATGATGATATAATTTTTCAACTCCCTCGAGAGATCAAGTTACTGGCAGCCTTTTGTACTTAAATAAAGCTAAAAATCGTAATTAAGGCTTAAGTGGGTGTTGGAGCTTACCTCTAAATTCCAAGCTTCATGTGCCCTTTGTACAGGTCATCTGATTGTAAGCCCAGCAGGTGTAATTACCGGAATTCTTCTGTGTGGCATTTTGGATGGAAAACGTACAAACTTTACTGTCCTCGCTGTCCACGTCACCGTCACGTCCTCCACAATCTTTCAACCTAACTACTTCATCGTTGAAGTTGTACTGCACCCAATACGGTTGACCATGGTAAGGAGAACCATAAGTTTCTTTTGAAGCATTGCTGGTACAAATGATTGTTACGTTGAAGCCAATGGGCAGGATGTGTTCATCCGGGAATTCAAGAGTGTTCATTTCCAAAGTTGGTGCAATCGAAACTGAATAAAAAGAAACCGCCACTGGTCAGGCTATAATTCGACCAGTTCATACAAAACGGCGGACTGACTGACTGAAATTGGGCCAAACTAGCTAGCTAAATGAATTTTTACAGAAGGAATGAATAAATTCTTGAGTGAATGAATGTTTGGAAGGTTGAATGGCCGAATGCTGAGTTGGATGGTTGCCTGGGAGAATGCCAGGCTGGATGAACGGATGTATGACTGGCTGGCTGGCTGGATTGGTGGGTGGATAAATGGGTCGATAGGTGGATGTATTGCTGGCTGGTTGGATGTTGGATAGGTGGATGGCTGGCTGGGTGGATGGATAGAATTGATAGTAATGAATGTCACACATAGTCAGGGACCAGTCATTATTTATCGCCTGGGGTGGGTCGGTAAATTTTGGTACGAAACCAGCTTGAAATATCTGATGCCCCCTCAAGGAATAGTCATATTTTCATGCACTCCCCAAATGGACACCAAAATTTCTTGTACATTCCCCCCCCCCCCTCCCCAACTACTTTGCTCCTCGAATACACCAATCATTTCCCTGGTCGTTGTTTGGCGGTTCTCATACTATTCTTGGGTACTTCTTCCCTGTACAAATATCTAAAACGTCTGCAGGAAACTTAAACACAAACGTATAGAACGATGAAAACAACTCTCGATTAATTTTGAAACTCACAAATACAATACAGAATCATATCTGGCAAAATAGTGGTTATTGAAATGAGCAAAAATGGTTCTTTGGCACAATTTTCAATCTGATTTTACGGCTCTTGAATGAAGTTCAAGTCTACGTCGATCCCTGTGATGCGAAATTGCGGGAAAAAAAGCGGTGCAAAGGGCTGAACCCGGAAGTGACTGGAGCGCGCCAACACAATTTAGCAGCCATGAGAGGGGGGCGAAGATAAGATCTTGACCAAACCGTTCAGAGGGGTCCAGGGGCATGCTCCCTTGGGAATATTTTATATGTTTGTCTTCTAAATGGACTAGAAATACATCTAAAACTGCCTCGGCTGTGAAACTTGTTTATTTATACTCATTACAAATGAACCAAATTTCTAAAGCTGAAGCTATCATGGCATAAATCTCTGGTATAAATCTCGTCGTCATGCTTCAAGAGAAAAATCAAAGGGTTCAAATTTGACACAGCCCCCTTTTCTCTCTTAGCTTCACTCATTGAACCCCCCTCTAGTTAAACGTGACATAAAGTGAACCCCTAAATCCCCCGCCCTCCACCCCAGGCGAAAAACAATGACGGGTCCTTTAATGCCGCATTTGGGGCCCAAAAAAAAAACGTTAAGCACCTGTTATCTACGTGACTAATGTGACGGCTGACTAAGAATACATTCTTACTCACTATTCGGTTTCAATTGCCGTCTTTTATGAGTTAAATCGACGAGCAGAGGAAAAGGGACGATTATCCGAAAACTGTGTTAAAACACACACATTAAATATCTGTTACTATGGTTACACAAGGGCTATGCGCTGTTCTGTTTTCTCATTCTTTACGGAGCATGGAATCCAGACTGGTGAGATCGGAAACTGGCTACCTCTGTCGGCACGCTTACACTCAAGTTATTGGTTTTACAATCCTTTTATTCCAACCAAAACAATTATCCGCCATTACCCCTATACAATACCAAAACAGCTTTTGAATGGATCTCAAGTATACATTACATACCTGCATGTTGCGATTCCATTGGGGTACAGCGGGCAGCAACTCTTGTATCTTGAAAGAGAAAAACGAAACCGATAACCAACAGCATTGCCCAGCCTGTCCTTTTAAGTATTTCACCTGGAAGTTAAAATTGAAAACTGAATGAACTGAACAGATGGACGAACGAATAAATAAACGAACGACAAGAAATAAAAGATAAGTTAAAAAAGGAGTGAATGAAGTCGTTCGATTGGCCGAACAATCAATCAATCAATCGGGATGAATGCATCGATAAATAAATACAGTTGTCATTTTAAAAAATCTTCAGTTATTCTAATGACAATGGTGATAATGATGATGACGATGACGACGATATGATGACTATTGATTTTTGAACTTTCTTACTAGGTTATGCAAACAGGTCACCAACAAATAAACCTGCATTATGCCATGTAAGTGGAGTGAATGTCACCTCAATTGCCGCAGCTTTCAAACGCGCTCGTCCCGCAGCAAAATTTATGCTTAAGAATATGTTGCATTTTTTGGATATGAGCTGATTGGCATGACCATCTAGGCGCGTCATTTTACCAGCTCATAATTACTAAACAGTCTTAATTTCAAAATTCTGTTACTATTACCAGTTGTTTCTACAAAGATTCGTATAACTAAATGATTTTAGAAGAAGTAGTTCTGATGAACCAGACAAGGGTGTTGACGTAGAAGCTCGTTAAAACTTAGCTTTTCTTTTTAAATTAACAAGGTAATTATTTTAGAGAATTATTATTCGAGAATAATACCAGGAGCCCATTACCCGGAGCGTCCAACTGCCACAAATTCGTGCAACAGCGTTTTTACAAGTAGGTTTATTTTAAGATAAGCCTTTCCCGCGAAAATAAGTGTTTCCGAAGACGTCTGCATTAAATCTAAACTACTACTTCCCTTGTAAATACTGAAATTATCGCTTGAAATACTGTCAGAACACTCCGATAAAGATTCCTCACTGGTCACTGGTATCCGTTATGTTTATTTCCAGCGTAGACGAGTTGTCGTAATCTCCTACTCAGTCTATTATTAATTACGCAATTGCTTTTTGATTGGCTATTTCAACCAATTCGGGGGAAAAGCTTGTCTAAAAATAAATTTACTTGTGAAAATGCTGTTTCACAGACGCAGTATGGAAGTTGGACGCTCCGGGTAATGGGTTCCTGATAATACTTAATAACAGCAGGGTACCCAAGCGTTTCCTTCGCGTTCACTCGAGTTGGCGCGAAATTTCGTGACGTCACGGAGTGGCATGAAATTTCGCACCAAGTCAGCATGGTCAAGTGAGCGTAGCCTTCGAAGCAAGCGTTTCCGTGGGGTTTCAGAGCAAAAAAAGTCCGAAAAACGGAAATTTCGAAGTTTTATCCGCGCGAAAAATGGGGCGAGAGCAAAAAAATGAGAGACATCACCGCACGGAAACGCTTGTTACGCAGGCTCAAGTGAGCGGGAAGAGAATGCCTGGGTTCTAGGCTGATACAATTATATTTATTCTGACTTATCGTAAAAGGAAATCCAACCGTAAAATATGTTTCAAACAGCAATTGTTTAGCTCACGTTTGTCGGGAAAGGAGTTATTGTGCATGATGAAAACATTTAATTCACGTTCTTTGATGAACGAGTGGATAATTGATGGTAAACAACAATTTAGTTTCTGATAAAAAAAGAAAGAAAAAGAAAGAAATGCAAGAGATAATTGCGTTGAAGGAAAAACCCCGCCAGCAATAAACTGCAATAAGCTGTTTACGTCGTGAAATCCTAGGTTTGAAAACCCTTGAAATTATTTAATATATATAAAACAGAGACGAGAAGAAAGGAACGCAACCGAGAGTTAATTTGCCGGTGTATTTATGTGTTACTCCATATTTGCTGCCTTTAATGTCCGACTAATTTCCGTGTTCATGTGAATTCGTTCACGTCCGTTTTGCCAGCAAACCACCTGTCATTCGGATAGGAAACCCCAAATATAAAAACACGAATTCGCGTTAGTGGTCTCTATACGCTATAGATACTGACTTGTCAGCTTGGATAATTTTTATTTAAATATCATGATGTTTAATTAAAACAATTTCATTCCATTTGAGTATCTCTTCCTCATCAACTTGATATCTCAGTACTGTGGTGTACTTTGCTGATTATTATTAGGATGGAGTAGTTGTCGTTAACAATACGCGTCGCATGACATAGCTTGTGGCTCAAGACGTGAGCTACTGATGCCTCTATCGTCTGGAAACACCGAAGAACAGCTTTCTCAGAGAAATCACATGTTACTGAACGTTTTGTTCGCTGAGAAGAAATGTGCTAAAAAATAAACAATGATAATTATATAACTTAGTTTGTTTATGTAGAAGAGCATTGTGCCATGAGGTTTAGTAACTTTAGCCCGTTTCTCTCAAGCGTGCCCTGATGAAAGTTTGAAAACAAAAATAACTGCAAACGCGTGAATGTAAGCACGGCAGAAGGGCACTGGTCAAAAGCTTTCTTTTGAATAATAGCTAATAACGACACCGAAAGAAGAAGTGAGGCAGGGAAAGAAGAAGTCAAAGTGAATACTTATCAATTTATATATTACACCGAATTCCGGCTATCGACGCTATCCGCACAAAGAAATCATCCGACAAGCGAAATGGAATTGGTTTTATGCCTACGCTTTGTCATCATACTAGCGGTATATAACAGTCGTTGGAAAGCGGAAAGCATTGTCCTGCGTTTGTCAGTTATTTCTTTCTTCCTTACGTAAATACAGTTAGCTACAGTTGGACCTCTCGACAACCGCGTCCTTACTCAACTGAGAGTTAACCTTTCGACAACATCCGTTCTCGTATTAACAACTTAATGGCAATGTCAAAATGATGCTTATGGGGAGATTCCAATGTTAGGTTTACTTTACTGCATTTGTTAACATATATACCATCTCATTACATTGTTTTCTTACCTGATCAACTGCTACTGTCTCAGTGACTTAATGAAAGCAGTTTCGCCAGTTTAGAAGGGCGTATATAAAATATATCGCCCACTCATGATAAGCTTTGCGTGACGTCTTAAAAACGTTTCCGGTTTTAAAAACTTCCTGTGCAGCAATTTAAGAACAAAATAAAAAAGAAAACAAAGAAAAAGAAAAAGAAAAACAATTCATGATCAAATTTCGGTGCCGGGGGGGGAGGGGAGAATGTATGGGCTGAACCCAAAAAGGTATTGCTTTTTGGCTGTTTCGACTGAGCAAACTACTATAGCTAAGAATAGTTTTGGTCTATGTTTGCGGTCTGCCCACAAACCCCAAAAGGTGTTGCTTTTTGGCTGTTTTGACTGATGTGGGTAGACGAGAGAGAGGGACGTTTAGCATGAAAGGTATAACGACTTTTCAGGCTTATTTAAAACTAACTTTAACTTGGAATTACTAAGAAACAGCACTACAGAAAAAGTTCCTCAATATCTCAAATTATATCGGTCAAATCGAAGGGTAACACCAGTATTTGGCTATAGTTCATACACTAAATAGTCCGTTGACTACACATAACCAAGTCATACCCACATCTCTCGCGCCCGCCGCTCCCAATCTGCTAATTTAGCAGGTTTACTAGCACAGCTTTGGCTACAAAACTACTGTAAGCAGTAACTGAAATCAAGCTCATTAATCATAATTAGCCACCACGAGAGAAGAGTGCTAGTATCGTTTTCCTTTTTCACAAGAGGATTCCAGGTACGTATTTTCCATAAAATGTGCTTTTTTTCTCTCGTTCAAAAAATAATTGCAGGTGTTTATTCTCCATTTCCCACTGTCATCGTCACTTGGAAATGAGGGGTAACGTATGCATTGGAATTTCTCTTATGCTGGTCCATGGCTCTCTTATGAATGTCCAGGTGTGGAAATCGCTGCTGTTCGTTCATCTATAAACATGCAGAGTTTAGGAGTTAGTAATTTGAGTTGAATTTCGCCTCAATCACGTTCCCTTTGACTTTTCTTTAACACTCTCTGGTTGCAAAAACTTGACATGTGTCATTTTGTTATTAACTTAATAGAATAAAACCAAAACCATGCAATGGTCACTTGATGTATTCGATTTCACACGCTTGGCGCCAAGTAATTTCTTCGAGTACTTGATTGTTTGCGTGCGCCCGTTGTGTTGCGCCAGATTGATAACTTTGAGCTACTTTAGCTTGGGTTATTAAAAAATCGCTCGGAAAGTGTTCTAAATTGTATAGTACATTGAAACTCGACACGGATCACGACCACTGCCACCCGCTTATCCCACCAAATGATACAGCTGTGATCTTTTCAGATGTAGCTTGAAAACGTTTATCTGACCCTTAAAACGACCAAATTTTTATGCCACCTAGTGGTAGTGAATTAATGAATAGTAATAAAACCTTCAGCTATAAGTTGTTCGAGTGTATAGTTTGTCTGAGGAAAAACTGGAAACGAATGAGGAGAACTCTCTTAGACTACAGTACGACTGACTAAATTTAAGACCGGCAAGCTTACGTCAAAGGTGCTTGAGTGATAGTTATGTATTCTTCAGGGATGTCTGGAAGGGGGTGGGGGGAGGTTAACCGGGTATAGCAATAGATCAGGAGCTGAATAGATCCAGTGAATTCGTACCTCTTTATTGACTTCTAAACTAGCATTCTTGCACTTCTTACGTGTTAAAAATATGAACACTACAAGCACAATAAGCAAAGCTGTTGGAATAGCAATTGAAATCCACACAGCCTTGGGAACGCCAGGTGGGTTTGATGTATCACCTCAGGGATGAAAATGGCAACCGTAAGTATGGCTTAAAATGACAATTATTTTAAGGTGTAACTATTTAGCAGTGCAATGCTAATTGGAAATTCTGTAAATCGCTAAGAACAAGTACTACAAATCCCAGCTGATAAGAGGCTGACCAGTTCGCTATTTGCATGGCGTGACCCAGCATTTTTACCCGGGAATGCTGTTAACAAGTACAGCTGGTGGTCAGACAGCAGACATCCAGTGCGAGAGCTACGGGAATACAAGTCAGTGCCTCTGAGCACCCAACCATACTGTGGTAACTATGATCAGTGGTAACGACCCTAGAAGTTGCAGCGATGATATGATAACCAGGCGGTATACATTACACTTTACCAGTGGGTGATTGACTAACTTCGGAAACTTTACCGTTTTTGGCGCGGATGAATCTACTCCACCCAAAGGCTTCTGTTGTATAAAGTTGAGGCACAATTTAACGGCCTTACTACACTGCGTTATAATTGAAGTCTACTGTTAACACACCTGTGAGTTGTTCTGTAACAAATGAACTTACCTAATATGAAGAGCACTGCCTCTCCAGAAGTAACATTTCATATGGAGCTTGTTGCCTGACAAGAGTAATTTCCACTGTTTTTATGGTCGACTGAATGGATCTTAAGTACAGATGTGGCGTTTTCTCGTCCTTGAAAAGACTTAGCTTTCCCGTCCACGTTTGCAATCCCGTCTTTCAGCCAGGTAATGTTCGGAAACGGACAACCTTCGATAGCGCACGTAAACACGACGTGATCACCAGGGGAGACAGTGGCACTTTCAGGGTGACGATAGAAGGACATCTCATTACTTTTTTGTGCAGTGGCTCCTTAAAATGGTAAACAGTATCACTAACCAAGTACACAATATCGCTTGTGCTTATAATAGCCTAGTTTCAGAATCTTGAAGCGACCTGCAGCACTGCTACTTCCCGCAATGCCCCCGCCCCTGAATAGTCTGCTGGGCAATTACCCCACCCCCCCCCCCCAAAAAAAAAAACAAAAAACAAAACAAAAGTGATGAATTTCCCCACCCCACTTTCCCCTCAGCACTCTAAGGCTTCACCGATATCATTGCCACACAACCTGTTGGAGAAATCCTCCAGTGTGCCTTGTTTAACAAGTGTGTAGAGTCCAGGGACTGGTTAAACAAGCATCCTTAACCTTCCTAAGCCCCAGTTAACATGCATGTCTAATCCCCAGTGTTTTCCGTATACTTCTCAAGGTACGACTAGTTGGGAGAATTTGATTGAAGAACAAGCCATTTTATCTTTGCTGATCATTTATTTTTTTATTTAAATCAACATTTAGACAGGAAACATCTGATTTAGCAGTATCGCTAGCTTACTAACAAAAGACAAATACCCTTTGTGCCGGTTACAACCTATAGGTCTCGTGACCTCTATGTTTAAATACGAAGTGATGTTGTGAGGAGAAAGTATAGGTTTGTCACCGTTGGGTCCTAAAGGGTTATATATAAGGCGTCAGTGGATTAGACATAGGCAGCCCAGCGTTAGGTACCAGACGTTGTGGTGTGGTCTGCTAGGCAGACTGAATATGAGTATATAAGATTCTGAAAGACGGTAAGAATTCCCAGTGGCACGCAGGGAACTATAGCAGAAACCCTTATTAATTACGTCATGTGCGAGACCAGAGCCCGAACAACCGACGGAACC
Organism: Siderastrea siderea; assembly: GCA_964030785.1. Lineage (NCBI taxonomy): Eukaryota > Metazoa > Cnidaria > Anthozoa > Scleractinia > Rhizangiidae > Siderastrea > Siderastrea siderea. The sequence goes on from OZ034973.1 coordinate 7,957,473, forward strand.
GAGACCAGAGCCCGAACAACCGTCGGTCTCCACGTTCCAGAAATAGCACCGACTGTAAGATGCAGTGAAGTATGGTGCTTTCGATCGATCAACACCCTTTACATCGAGTCCGTCGCTTTGCTACTCAACAATGACTCAACAATGATCTGTTGAGAATGAAGATCAAAGAAATAAAATAAAGAGAGAAATGACAACGCTTACGACGCTTCAATTTCAGTCTTGCAATTGAAGATCTCTTCCAGCCCTATAAGTTTCTTGCCTCGCACCAGTACTCTTCTTGTTGGTCTGATGTAAAAGACTCTAAAGTAAACTGCGAGATTCCCTTCACTTCGGCGGTATTTTCCTTGGGCACAGGAGTACCATCTTTATACCATGTGACCACAGGGACGGGAATGCCGAATGCTTCACAAGTCATGTTTACTTTACTTCCGGCGAAAACAACCATCTCATTTGGTGGGTTAACTGTGAAACTCGGCGGCAGTGGTTCTAGAAAAAAATCATCATAATATTATAAAAATACATATTGGTGATCTCAGCAATTGCATCGAAAAGCTATTTATTATTTTAGTAGCAAAACCCTTGGGATAATCTGGATTTCAAAGCATTATATGATTTATCATCAAAGGCGTTGTGCTTCAAGATCACTAATGAGTTGGCAAAGCAAAACGTACATGTATTTAGCTTTCCAAAAACATCCCAAATTGTTAACTTTTCTGACTAATTTTTGTCGTACGTCAAACCGTATATCATTTTCAAAAAACGTGACCCGAAAATAAAAGGAAAATTAAGTACAGTTAATGGAGGTTAGACTTTTAATATGGTTTTAAATTTGAACTGATGCAGATCAAGTACATTTTGCCTTGGCTCAGTCCTGTCTTGGATATTCAACTACACCGGAGAATGTTGAGAGTCCTCGATCATGTTCATTTTCAGTCTAAATCAAGAAGGCAAAAAGGACGAGGTGGCCTATATTTTTCTGAAAGTTATGGTTTCGGATTTTTTCAAAAGTAAGAAAATTTTGTAGGACTTTCGCGTATGCCATCCTTCAATGGCGTGATGAAGAGCTTACCTCTAAATTCCAAGTTCAAAGTGATCTGTGTACAGGTTATTTGATTGTGAGCCCAGCAGGTATAATTACCCGAATCCTTCTGTGTGGCACTTTGAATAGTAAATGTGCACCCTTTAGAGTCGTCGCTATCACAGTCGCGACCTCCACAGTCTTTTTCCGTTCTAATGCTATCATCAATGTAAAATTGTATCCAATAGGGCTGGTCATAGTAACGATTTCCAAAATTCTCTCTTGAAGCTTTGCTGGTACAAATGACTGTCACGTTGAAGCCAATGGGCAGGACTTGTTCATCCGGAAACTCAAGAGTGTTAATTGTCAGAAAAGGAGCACGATAATGAGCTGCGAACAGTTAGAACATCCACAATTAGTAGTGTGGGTTCACGCTACGTGATTATGTATTTCAGCCTCCATTATTCCAGGGACTTTTCAAAACATCGCTAAACAGCAGTGTTATAATAGCAAAACAATAGGTCTGCACGTTTTCTAGTTCATTTCTTTGCCGCCCTCAGCAAAGAAGAAGAGAAAAAAAAAACGACAACAACAACGCCACCATCGTGAAATAACCAGATTCTGAGTTTGCTTAGAACATGAAAACAAAATGGTGGATTTACTTCCTCTACCAGGTACGCTTAATTCAATTACTGACGTCGACACGTTTAGCTCGTTTAGCTCGGGATAGATGGCAACATTAGACACATCATAAGCTTTTGTACATAATTTATGATACTCAGCTCGAATCAAATTTCTGTCCCTGGGTTGACAAGCATTGAAGTTGACTGCTTTACAAGATTTTTGCATTTCTGCTATGCAAACAACTCATACCTCTGCCGTGGTACGAGTGGGGTATGGCCTTTGTTGCATTGGTGCGTGACAATTTTGAAAGGTTTTAAAGATTTCTCTGAAGGATAAGGTTTAAAAAGTTGCAATTTTTAAAAGGCTCACGGAGTCATCCAAGATGCGAAGAATATCGTGTAATTGACCTTTCTGTTATCGGTCGTTGCAGTTTTCGTTAACAAGTTTTGGGTTAAGATGCATCCTAGTGGGTCCTCACCCTAGTTATCGTTCATATTCGTAGAGAGCTATCAGTCAATTCCAGCCATCATTCCACAAATTGTGTCTTCATTACGATGGACATGCAGCTTCTGGAATCGGTAGGTACCAACAAAAAATCCCCTTGACACAAAAACAGGCAACAGGGAGGGAACATTTCTCACACCCCCTTTCATTCTTGGACGTAATTTATCTTATTCGTCTCCGACAAATGGCTTAGCTTTCAACTGAGGAATCATACTTACTTATCTGTTGTAATTCAGCGCGGATACATGCGGCACTTCTTAAATCATGGAAAAGAAAAGTTGAGCCAGTAAGCAAGAGCATGATGCAACCTGCTCTTGTTTTACCTGAAAATAAAATGGACTTAATAAAAACTATAAACTGAATTACTGATTGAATAAATAAACAAAGGTAATTAGTGAATGAACGAATGAATGAATCAATAAATGGATATATGGTTGGATGGGTGGATGGATGGATGGATGGATGGATGGATGGATGGATGAATGAGTGAATAAATATAGTTTTTGCAAGGAAAATTTTTGTTTTGTGCTTTGATACTGCTCTTTAAAACATTAACCTAAACCGTTTACCCTTTCACTTTAAGAACCATTCTGGTTTAAGTTTCTATGAAATGGGATATGAGTTGAGAAAGAAGTAGAGGATAAAAATTATTTACAGACCTTCAGTTAGTCCGCTGTCACACGCAAGAGCACGTTAGGGTTGAGTGGGTTTTAGTGTCCATCTATTGATTATTAACTTCGAGTTCCCATTTCAAAGTTTAGTAAATCCTTAAAATAATACTTTCTATTGTAATAATTTTCACAAATCCCCCTTCCCTCCCTTGATTTTTGTTGTCACACAATCCCAAATATCAACAAAACATTCCTAAAACTTTACATAGAATCAAAAAAAAAAGAGAAAAAACGGAGACATTTTTGGAACCAGGAAAATGACATGTAAGAACGTAGGTCCATAACTGATCTTAGAGAGTGGAAAAAAGTATATGACCAGAACACCCCATTTTCGTATGAGCCGGCGGCGTCTTCTTTCATTATAAAGTTTTCCTGTAGTCGATAATGTATCAAGTATAAAACGCAAATTTTCATGCAATTACACCGGTATTCAAAGATAGTTAGCAACTTTACTAACTTTTAAACTCCTTATTTATTTAGACTTCATTTGTTTCCTTTGCATTTCGTAGAAATTCAAACACTCTTTCCTCGTATATGTGCCAAATAGAGGTAAAATGTAGAAACTATGAAGCAACATTGCCTAAGTTCTTAGCACGCAAAAGAAGTTAATTATGATCCACCCTACGCTATCACAAATTTAAAAAAAAGAAAAGAAAGGGAACTGCTTACGTAAAACATGCATCGAAACAGCAGCCTTAGGATATATTGCTCCGTATATCAGTAAAGTGATATATTGGTCGATGTCGGCTGATGCTAAAGTTCGACCTGCTTATTTTCCCGATATTTCGCAGGGGTCTTTATGTAAAACTCTCGCTCTCATTTTCCTCGTTAGCCAATATTGATCACGCCCGTTTTGCCACCTGTCTTGAAAGTAATAAGTATTTCAAATATGTGCATATGAATGTGAGACGTCACTGAGAATTTTAACCTGCATGATAATAACCATAGAAATTATTTAACAATTATTCGCCGAAGGCGAAGTAAATATTGGAGAATATTTACTGAGCCTAAGGCGAATAATTGTTTCAGTATAATTCTGAGATGTGGACATCAAAAAGTGCAAAAAGGGGGGCTACAACGTGATAAACAACACACGAAAAAAACGAAACTTAGCTTAGCAGCCGCGCCTTAAAATGTTATATTCACCGGGTAGCGCGGTGAATATAGCATTTAAATTATACTAATAACAATTATTAACTGAAGTGGAGGTAAATAGTGGCAGATATATATTTACCGAGCTGCGAAAGTTTCAGTCGCGCAAGGCGGCTGCTGCTGTGCTTGAAGTGAAGTGAATAGCAAATATATACCAAGATTGAGCAGCCAATCAGAGGGACTTTTCGAATAACTCCTTGCACTCCTGTAAACACATCCAAGCATTCTTCCCTACATCTTCTTCTCATTCGATTCGTGTGCATTTGGAAAGAAAAGCGTAAAAGACCTGTCCTTGCCAGCACTCTCAAGTCATTCAGGGATCTGCCCCTACAGGAGTTTATATGCCATATTTTTCGTGGCATTTCATTCTCTTACGTTTTTACGGCAGTTTTCAGCTGTGGGTTTAGTTTATTTATGGTCTCCCAGTATCTACTTGGGTTGGTTGGCAGCAATAAATCCAATCTCTAACTTTCAAGTTCCAAGTACTGAACCGGTGTAACGCAAAGTAACGAAAAAACCCAAGTTGGACATTGTCTATTTATTCAACTACAGGTGCTTATCACTATTGTCTATTGTGACATAACCTCTCTCAAAGTTTTGGTTAGTTAACCTTAATGATATACGTTCCTTTGTTGAGATTCACAGCTACTTGTTTCAACAAGTTTAAAATGCAACAGTGATGCTCCTTTTGAAAACAAACAAATTTCAAATCCGGATTTTAACCAACGATGCAATACGCATTTTCAGCATTAAATGCCTAGGTAACTGATATAGTTAAATAATGTTGACAATGCGTCTATTATCTATAAGCGTGGACTATATATCTGTGTTGAAAAATTTCCCCGCACCCAAGTCAATGTTGGGTATGTCAATTTCTCGGGCACAGTTTGGACAAAAGCATTGCATTGGGCGCGGGGGGTGGGCGGTGGGGTAAGGGATGGAACTTACAATTAAATCTCTCGCATGCATACACTCTAAAGTTTAACTTGAAGTGAAAGTGTGTTTGGCTAGTCTACTTGAAATCTGCAGACGTTTATTCTTCATTTTCCACTGCAGTATTGGTCATCTGGTAACGTAGGGCGGTACATGCGTGTTCGTATTTCAGTTTCTGGCTCATGGCGTCTTCGTAAATATGAAGTTCTAAAAATCGCTGTTCTTTGTTAATCTGAAAAAAAATAGGGCATTTTTTTCTTTAGTGTACTGGTAGTTGAGACGTGTGAAATTTGATTGAAGTCACAAAATGATCAATTAATGAATTAATAATTGATAAACGAATGACTGACTGACTGAACGAATGAATGAATGAACGAGTGAAAGAATGGACGAAGGAAAGAACGAACGAACGAACGAACAGAGAAATGTCTCTCAGTTAGTACTTTTTCATTACTGCACGAATTGCAAAAGCGACCGAGCGAAAAAAATGCAACAAATGTGTTAAATGGAACATAGCCAGGTACTCTAGCGAAAGAATCCGAGCTGTAAGAGTAAGTTGTGTTAAAATGGACTTCGCCTTAGTAGCCAAAAGCCAAAAGGGACCAATTGTTTTATCTTCAGTTTCGAGAAGTAGCCTTTAGGATTTCAACTTCTTGATGCAATCAGTTTCTGATGTTTAAAAGCGCTTAGTTTTAGCTCGAACAATGACTATGACGTTCTATCTTTTCGTACCTCTTTATTGATGTCAAAATCAGCCTTCTTGCAATTGTTATATATCACAAAGATCAAAATCACCACCACGACGAGTAAAACTGCTGAAATGCCAATCAAGATCCACAGAAACTTGGAAACGCCGGTTGAGGTTGAAACATCACCTGAAGAAAGCAAAACAAATTAGCAACCTACACCAGCGCATATCTACTATGATCTGTGATTAGAAAGCGCAGCAGGGACTGGTCACGAGTTTCAGTTATTCCCACATACGCTTTCAAGCTTAACCATGTTTCTAGTGGTGAGTAAACGTTGAGGTTATTTCCATGAAATCGAAATCTCTCGTTACTGTCTATTTTGGCTAAAAAATTTGGTACTCAGATCAATTCTTTTACCAGGTAAAGGGATAAACCATCTTCTGTTAAAAAAAGAGGGTTGATGCCCTGTACAGCCCAGCATCTGGGACAGAAGCCTATTGTGATAGGCTCCTGTCTGGGACTATTCCTAGAATGTCCAGTTCCCCCAACCGATCTTAAATTTAAGGTGATAACTTGCCTTTTATGGAGAGCTGTGCCTCGTTTGAGGTAACACTTCCTATGGGACCTGCTGCCCGACAGGCATATTTACCAGCATGCTTATCTTGGACGGAGTCAATCATAAGCACTGAAGTGGAACTCTCCTCTCCTACAAAAGACTTAGCTTTACCGTTGACGTCAACCACTCCATCTTTAAGCCACGTAATCGTAGGCACCGGAGTACCCAAGGTAACGCATGTGAAAACCACGTTTTCACCAGGGGAGGCTGTAATACTTCTAGGGTGACTGTAGAAGGACAACCGGTCAGCTATAGGGACTGTTGAAAAACAGGGCAAAGAGTAAGTTTTTCCCCGGGAATGGAGGGGGGAGGTACTTCTTGGAATTTTGGGTAGGCTGTGTAGCCGAGACTAATTTCTCTAGCCCCAACTTTCTGTAAAATAATTTCTCTTCATGCCTGTTGTTCCTTTTCGACAACCCTGTTTTTGATTGATGTTCTCCCCAAATGTAAAAAGACACCTTGACTGTTGGCAGAGTGTTGCTTTGGGTGTGAACTCTGGTTGCGGGGATAGAAAATAACACACATCCACTTGGGATGAAGTTTGGATTCACGCGTGGCAGATTATTTAAGCCAAGCATAGAAAGCTGAAGGAATGGAAACAATGGAAGGAAAGCTGAAGGAATGGAAACAATGGAAGGAATGGAAACAATGGAAACAGCAAATGTAAGGGAACCAAAAAACTATTCTACTCCGATCAAAAGAGTTCTTTTAAAACAATTACAAATTTCATAATTGCCTTTTACGTTCAAGACGTTTGAGTATTTGCATTCTGGATGGCGGGGCCTTGATGAAATATAGAATGAATTTAGATAGAACATGCAACTCATACTGCTCACATACATACACTGTTCGCACCTGGTCTCGGTGGTGATCTTCGTGTAAGAATCTCCAATCTTCCCTCTTTAGAGTAGGCCTGTCCAATTGAATTCGTGGCGATGCAGCTGTACTTTCCCGGAGCTTTCTCCTTTTCCTTCAAGGGAAGGATGAGCACCGAGATGCTACCTATCTGAATGACTGTACCATTCGACTTTGTGGAATTGTTTTTCAACCAGCCAATCACAGGTTTCGGGATTCCCGTGGCCTTACACGAGAAGGAAACCTCGGTAATGTTACCCACCAAGTACACAGAAACGTTTTTGGGGTGAACCGAAATGGTTGGCACTGGGGATAAAGGAAAAAAGTTGGTCATACAGTTTTTCTTGAACAGTCCTGTAAGGGAAAGGTTCTCGTAATGTCAGAAAAAAGGTAAGCTAGTACTAGAAATATTGACAAGAAAGTGCACGGAAATCCTCTGATAGATGGTGGGTTCTGTTGCGAATCTGTTTCTTTACAGTCATAACGTAATTTTTAGCACCTGGTGGCAGACAAGGAAATAATAGACCGTGAATTACTTACAATGAGGGTGATTTTATGGAGTTAAAGAGCCAGTGTCACCCAAAGTGCTTTGCGCGGTTGTGATTTTGTTTTGAAGTTTGGCTTGCGCGTTTGCCGGACGTTTCGCAAATTATACCCTGCCGCCCTGGCCTTTCAGCAAGCTGATATTTACAGTAGTATCCTCTGAAAATAGTAATACTTTCATCGCTAGATGTTACCGGAGAAAACAACTCTAGATCTGACTTTGTAGTCAACGCGTATGGAGCTTTTATAACAACCGATCGATTGATCGATCGATCTCGATGGACGTAAAACCAGAGTAGCCACTTCCACTCGATATAAAAATGATAAGACAAAAACAAGTAGCAAGAATATTGACGTCTTCATCGCTAGATGTCACTGGAGAAAACTACTCAAGATCTGACTTTGCATTCAGTGCGTATACATGGATCTATTACAGTCCGATCGATTGATTGCGCGATCGATCGCATCGACCGATGTCGATGGACGCAAAACCAGAATAGCCACTTACACTTTTTGTAAAAATAAAACATAAACAGACAGTAAGCACAAGGAATAATTAAGGAAAACAGCACAAGCTCATTACCCTAAGCATTATTTTGGAGGAAGCCCTTAGCTACTGTTATTTTGTGGTAAATCAACGTTCCTTCTGTTTTCATTCGGCAACGAATGTAGCACTATTTCGGCAAACACAGTGTCAGTACTTTTGCTGAAACCCGTAGATGTTTTTCTTTCCCTCCGCTACTGATACACGGACTCCTTCAGCCGTACAACTTTGGCAGAGCCCGGAAGACTCGGCCTTCGCCTCAACTTTCCCACTAAGCCTCGGTATTGCAGAATATACAGTTTAGATTAACGACAATTTACAGTGTATATTGTGTATAGTGTCTATTCTCGAAATTACAGTGAGATAATACTTTGTATACACTTTTGACAGTGGACGGCTAAAGTGCATAATTATACATTTTATACACAATATACAGAATAGACACCGAGATGTTGCGTCAGTTTTGGGAATAGACACTTAATACACTTTTGACTTGAAACGTATATTAGACGTCTAAAGTGTATTTCGGTGACTATTCTGTATATTGTGTATAAAGTGTATAATTATACACTTTAGACGTCTAATATACGTCTAAAGTCAAAAGTGTATAAACTGTCTATTCCCGAACTTGACTCAACATCTCGGTGTCTATTCTGTATATTGTGCATAAAGTGTATAATTATACACTTTAGACGTCTAATATACGTCTAAAGTCAAAAGTGTATAAAGTGTCTATTCCCGAACTTGACTCAACATCCCGGTGTCGTCTATTCTGTATATTGTGCATAAAGTGTATAATTATACACTTTAGACGTCTAATATACGTCTAAAATCAGAAGTGTATAAAGTGTCTATTCCCGAACTCAGTTGACTCAACATCTCGGTGTCTATTCTGTATATTGTGCATAAAGTGTATAATTATACACTTTAGACGTCTAATATACGTCTAAAGTCAAAAGTGTATAAAGTGTCTATTCCCGAACTTGACTCAACATCTCGGTGTCGTCTATTCTGTATATTGTGCATAAAGTGTATAATTATACACTTTAGACGTCTAATATACGTCTAAAGTCAGAAGTGTATAAAGTGTCTATTCCCGAACTCAGTTGACTCAACATCTCGGTGTCTATTCTGTATATTGTGCATAAAGTGTATAATTATACACTTTAGACGTCTAATATACGTCTAAAATCAAAAGTGTATAAAGTGTCTATTCCCGAACTCAGTTGATTCAACATCTCGGTCTCTATTCTGTATATTGTGCACAAAGTGTATAATTATACACTTTAGACGTCTAATATACGTCTAAAGTCAAAAGCGTATACAGTGTCTATTCTCGAACTGACTCAACTTATCGGTGTCTTTTCTGTATATTGTGTATAAAGTGTGGACACTTTATACACCTAATATACGTCAAGAGTAAAAAGTGTATAAAATGTCTATTCCCAAACTTGACTCAACATCTCGGTGTCAACTGAGTCTATATAAGGTGTGTAATTTTTACTAGTGGACGACTTAGTGCATAAGACATACCGGTAAATTATGTATTGAGAAAGATACGGTGATGTATCAATTGGAATTTTAATTTCCTTTTTTGATTACATGACTCCTTTGGCTTTTAAATCCTTCTCCAAATCACAATTAAAGCATTCATTAACAAACCGGAAGAGTACATTTCGCTTAAATTGTGTCTTTTTCTGGTAAGGTGAAAATACATGTTAAGTCGGCGGAAACCTTGTTCGCAAGCCTTCGGTATTGGCCTCTTGTTATTTTAATTTGTGGTAATGATGGATGATATTTGCAGTTTGGATTATTGGGTGGCATACAGGTTTCTTCTGTGTGTTTTGAAACATGAAAAATATCAACCAAAAACTTGACATTGTTCAACAAAACCTTGGCCCCAGCGCCACCATTAGAAGCTTGATTAATCAAGAACGGGACAAGGCCACCAGGAGCCCTGTCACCCAACAAACTTAACTTGTGCCACGTGCGAGAAAACGTGACAAAACAATCGAGGTAATTCTCATCCGAGGAAAACAAGACCGAATATCGATGAAATATGTGAATCCTCGTTCTTTGAAATGCAGGCCCCATCAAAGCCAACTACAGTTAAAATGGAAAATTCACCCAAATAATTGGTTAAACATTGAAACATACAATATATTGATATACCTCGTTCTTTAAAACTTTCGTTCTTTATACCCGCGCATTATTATACATAGTTTGACAGAACGATCCAGCATAGACACTTTATACACTTTTGCCTTTGGCCGTGTATTAGATGTCTAAAGTGTATAGAATTAATATTCACTTTATACACAATATATAGAATAGGCACCGAGATGTTGAGTCAAGTTACGATCGAGCATAGACACTTTATACACTTTTGACTTGACCGTGTATTAGATGTCTAAAGTGTACAAAATTAATATACACTTTATTTTATAGCAATCATGATATAGAATAGACACCGAGATGTTGAGTCAACTTACGATCAGGAATAGACACATTAAACACAATATACAGAATAGACAACGAGATGTTGTGTCAAGTTCGGGAATAGACACTTTATACACTTTTGACTTTAGATGTCTATTAGATGTCTAAAGTGTATAAATATACACTTTATACACAATATACAGAATAGACACCAAGATGATGAGTACAGTTTGGGAATAGACACTTTATACACTTTTGAGTTTGGCCATGTACTAGACGTCTAAGGTGTATAAATATACACTTTATACACAATATACAGAATAGACACTGAGATGTTGAGTCAAGTTCGGGAATAGACACTTTATACACTTTTGACTTTAGACGTATATTAGACCTCTAAAGCGTATAAATATACACTTTATACACAATATACAGAATAGACACCGAGATGTTGAGTCAAGTTCGGGAATAGACACTTTATACACTTTTGACGTTAGGCGTACATTAGACGTCTAAATAGTAAAATTTAGTTCTGTGGGAATATACAGAATTTGCACTTCATGTATGAAGAGTATAAATAGACAGTGATAGACGTTTATTGTTGTATAAATATACACTTTATATCTCAAAGTTAAAAACTGTCTATTCTCCAATACCGGGCCTCACTCAACTTTCCTAAGCCCTACGAGTCATCCCACTTAAAGATCTCCTTCTCCACTGCGAAAACGCTTCAGAATTCGGAAATATACAACGAAATCGATACGGCGACACTTAAATGTGAAGTCAAAATTCACACTAGTGCTTTCGGATCGCTAACGGCAGCGATGGAAGAAGACACAAATCAGACTTCACGACAATCAATGGCATATTTTTCACATATGAAAAATGTACCTCGCAAAGCACCTTGGGTGACACTGGCTCTTTAAATTTACACTCAAAAAGTTGCCAATATCCATTTGTGTACGAGACTGGAGAGAGAAAATGGGACGGTCAAATACATTCCCTAAGGACACGATACAAGACGCTTTAACTACCAGGCTTCTTGCAACAACGTCCTGATTTTAGATGCTATATAAAGAAGGACTTTATCATTTTCATTTTTTATCACATAAAACGTTTAGGACTTCGCTGATCCTAGCAGTACGCAGGACGCTTGTTAAAGTGAACCTAGAAAGTATGACCTACAGCTAGCCACGAATCTCCCAGGGAAAATCATGGGTTCAATTCCCATCGGGGGAATCAGATTTTTTTCTTTCTCCTACGCTCGTGAAATGTTCAGTATTATAACATCTTTCTATAGAGAAATTCTTAGGAGAGAGGGAAGACCAACTTACGTCGTGTCAAGGCTAGCACCGTACTAGATGATCTTTTCCAGCCATACGAGTTTGTTGCTTCACACCAATATTCTCCTTGGTGGTGTGAAGTGGCGGATTTCAAAGTTAACTGCGACATTCCCATCTCTCCACTGGTATTTTCTTTCGGCACAGGAAGGCCATCCTTGTACCAAATGACCACAGGGTTAGGAAAACTTGATGCCTTACAGCTCACATTTACTTCCCTCCCAGCGGATACGTACATCTGAGGAGGGGGGTTAACTATAAAGCGTGGAGGTGACGGTTCTGAAAAAACAAAGTGATATACTTGAAAAAGAAAGTTTGATTATTGAGAGTCTCTGCTTCATATTTCTTCACGCCGAATGCAGACGAGTATTAAATTGCTAACATCTGACGTTCAGCTTAGTGAAATTTTATATCCTCCCTTCTCCTCCCTTCCTTATATTACAATCGATGATGTGACACGTACATTACTATATTAAAGATCGGCACACACGAGGAGATAAGTGTAGTTCTGGAAAGTTTTCGGAAACGTCTCTTTCTTACACTGAAACATTTGGGATGAGCCTAAATGGTTGGCACTGGGGATAAAGAAAAAAGGGAAGCTATACAGTTTTTCTAAGACAGTCATGTTAGGGAAAGGTTCACGTAATGTCAATAAAAACGTAAACTAGTTCCAGTAATACTGAAAAGAAGGTGCAAGGAATTCTTCTGAAAGGTGGTGTGTTCTGTTCCTTAGCAGTCATAACGCAACCTTTAGCACCCAGCGGTAGACAAGGAAATAACAGACTGCGAATTACTTACAATGCAGGTGATTTTATGGGGTTAAATATATATCCATTTGTCTACGAGGCTGGAGAGAGAGAGAGAGAGAGAGAGAGAGAGAGAGAGAGAGAGAGAGAGAGAGAGACTGCGAATTAATTACAATGCAGGTGATTTTATGGGGTTAAATATATATCCATTTGTCTACGAGGCTGGAGAGAGAGAGAGAGAGAGAAAGAGAGAGAGAGAGAGAGAGAGAGAGAGAGAGAGAGAGAAAGAGAGAGACCACCATTTTTAGATGCCATATAAAGGAGTACTTTATCATTTTCATTCTTTTCTACCACACAAGACGTTTTTGATATTGCTGATCTTAGAAATATGCAGGAAGCTTATTACAGTAAACCTAGAAAGTATGACCTACAGCCAGCCAAGAATCTCCCAGGGAAGATCATGGGTTCGATTCCAACTAGGGAATCAAATATTTTTTCTTTGTCTCACGCTCGTGAAATGCTCTTTATTCTATATTTCTAAAAAGAAACTATATGGAAGAAGTGGAAGATCAACTTACTCTGCTTCAAAGCTAGCAACGTGCTAGATGATTTTTTCCAGCCATGTGAGTTTGTTGCTTCACACCAGTATTCTCCTTGGTGGTCTAATGTGATGGATTTAAACGTTAACTGCGACATTCCCTTCTCTCCAGGGGTATTCTCCTTCGGCACAGGAATCCCATCCTTGTACCAAATGACCACAGGGTTGGGAAAACCTGATGCCTTGCAGCTCATATTTACTTCACTCCCAGCGGATATGTACATCTGAGGAAGGGGGCTAACTGTAAAACGTGGAGTTGACGGTTCTGAAAAAAAAAAGTGACATACGAGAAAAAGAAAGTTTGATTACTGAGAGTACCTGCTCCATATTTTTTCACGCCGAAAGCAGGATTAAACAGCTAAAACACGGTTCAGCTTAATTTCATGGACAGCACAAATTTCTGCTTACCGCAGATTTTCAGGTCTGAATCCTCAACAAACATGTTCATCTTTTATTTCCTGGCTAAGGTTACAATGGCTTCTTCAGTTTTATCCCATATATTTTTGATGATTTCACATTGAAGAATACTAGATTTGTGGTACAATTCTCGCCACACCGAGAATGCAGCGCTGAAACGTTTCACAAAACGTTTATGATTGCGTCAGCTTTGCGTGTTTTATTCGTTTGTACTCTTATTGACAAAAAATAAGCCAATCAGCGCGCCAAAGTTCCCTCAGTAATGGTAAATATTACAATCGATAATGCGACATGCACATTACTATATTAAAAGATCGGCACACACGGGAAAAGTCTCTACCTGTGAACTTTCCATTTCTCGTCAACCAATTAGGTAACGGGACCAAACGTTGGACTTCAAGACTTGCCTCACTGGTTTGAAATGGAGACGACTAATCCCGGAGACCTGTCCACTTCAAACCGTGATTGTTCCCTCGCACTTTTCTTGAGAAAAGTCCCTTAGACCATGCAAATCAGACCTCATATTGCCTGTCCCCGAAACACTAAAGTTTCTTGGTGTAAAGAGTACACTGAGGGACTTGTCACTTAGAAAAAATCCTCGGAACTTGTTTCCTAGTATCAGTCGTCCTTCAGTGCGGTAACAGTACTATCAATTTATTTTACAATGTGAATGAAATACTTCGACTTACCTTTAAAGACCAACGTGATTGTATCCTCTGTACAGGTCATTTGATTGTGAGACCAACAGGTGTAAATTCCAGAATCATTCTTCGTGGCGTTTTGGATTAAAAACGTGCACACTTTTGAATCCTCGCTGTCAACACGTCCATCACGACCACCACAATCTTTTATGGGCATGAGTTTAACGTTATGGTACAGTTGTATCCAATATGGCTGAGCAAAGTAGTGATTTCCAAAATCAGCTTTCGAAAAGTTACTTATGCACTCGATTGTTACATTGGAGCCAGCATGCAAAACTTCATCATCCGGGAACTCAATTGTTTTGATCGTCGCGGAAGGAGCAGTGGGACCTGTGACGAAAAGTAAATTAAAAAACATCTGCTTGTTATTTTGTTATGGATTTTATGTCTTTAGCAGCGACTGGAGGCCTTATTATTTTGTTAAGGAAGCGTCCTGCGAGGGAAACGAATTAAAAGGAAGTTGTTCAGTGGTTGATGTTTGCTATTGGCTTTAGTAACTAAAAGCCTGTCTTAGATGTTAGTTAAACCTTATAGATACATTAGCAGTTTTAAAAGTTGCCCTCTTAATCTTTCAAGCTAAGCCCACTCCGAAAAATTTCAACCGCTTCAAACAAACCAACCAACAAACAAAAAGGATGAAAAAGCTAACAGACAACAAGAGGTGTGGTTACTCACTCGAATGCAGATCTTCCATTTTAACACAACCGCTTGCAAAGTAAGAAAAGTGAAGGGCTAAACTAACGCAGAACAAAATGAGACGGACTGTTCCTTCAGTCATCTTCCTGAAAGGAAAAATCAATCACCTCATGTAAAACAAAACATTTGGTGACTGGCCGAAACCTCGTGAAGCCTTAATCGGGTGTGAAATTGTCCCAGGTTTGTAAGAGCTGTCTCGTATTACTTGTGGGTTGCTTGGCAACTACGAGATAAGCCATATAAGTTCAGCAAATTGATATAAACCTCCCCAAAAGAACAATATTTACATCGTCATACCTAGAACGTAAAGAAATATTTAAAAGCAAACTGGCCAGGGGAATAAAAGAATACCTGTCTTTTTGAGATGATGTTCGCATTGAATGTAGACTAAAGAATTTTGTCTTTCGCGTCATTTCTGACAAGCGGGAAACTATTTCGCTCGCTAAATAATGGAATAGTCTTTTGATATAAGTTGACTTCAAACTCCGTTGCCAGTGTTCAGTTATTGTTTTGAAAAAAATCGCAATTATTAAAGCTGCAAGTTCATCCTCGAACGGTTAAGGCTCAAAAACTGCTACTTAATTATTTTCGTGTTTCAGCATCAATGGCAAACATGTCATGTCCAGTTTGAATCCATAGTTAGCATAATCACTGGCAATAAAAAGTGGTGTTATTCTTAGTTCGGGTAAGTAGAATATGAGCGGAATTGCAACTCCTTGACGTCTAGTTGTCTATATCATATAGTTTGTTTTTAGTTGATTTCATAATTTTATCCGTGGAAATCGACACCGGCCTTAAAATCAACAAGATTGTAGATCCAAGTAAACAGAGGATTGTCTTGTAAGTTTGCGTGAGATAAGTAAAATATATTGCCTTTGTCATAATCTGGATAATTAACGTAGATCCACAGCCCAATATTAAAAGACCGCAATGGAATACACAGCTAAACTGACTTGTCATGCAGACTAAGGCCTTATTGAGTTTTAGTTAATAAACTCCGGATCGCGAAGTAGTTTTTTTCCAAGACTGTTTTATGCATAGCCAGTACAGAGTGTTTCTGAATTAAAAAAAAAAAATTAAAAAAAAACCTACTTCCCTGGTGTTTTCTTCGGCTGGTTTTGAATTTTCCACGCCTATGTCAAGGCGGAAGACGAAAATTAACATGTTTAAACCCTAAAATTGAATTTGACAGGTGGTAAAACAGAATTATGATCTAAAATTTACCACGGACTTCAAGGGCTACCTTTGATAGAGTTGTCTTTATAGACGGGGCAGATATTATAGTCAGCCCTCTTGATAACATTTTTTTTAAAGAACCTTGAGAAAAGCACGGGATTAAAACCCATCATTAAACCTTACTATCTAGAATACCAACAAAGAAATGTGTAACAAAATTTACTTGGTGATTTGGCAATGTGGAATATGTCATTGTAAACTTGGTAAAATTGCTTTAAAAATGTGCTGTTGTACTTTACATTTTTTTTAAAGCAAGATAGATTGATAGCTTTATTACGCTTAGAAATGTACTTTAATTTACCTTTGTTCACGTGAAACTGCGTTTGATTTGAGTAGCTTTAAATCCTTCTTTCGCTTTCTCCCTTAACCCCTTGATTTGGTATAAAAGGCCGTGGAGACTATGCCTGCCCGGCCTGTCCCTTAGTAGCACTTAACATCTAATTAAGGTCTGCTTTTGCAAAGCACCACTGTTCATAAATAAACAATGATTCCATTTGGCTGAATAAGATGTTGTTGAATAGCTAAATGAAAGATAAAATGATATTTTCCTGGGAAAATTGCAATCAGCAACGAAAATTGCATCTAGCTCACGACCATTCCCTATGGTGTAACTGTAGGTAATAGGTATTGGGAATTATCAATAAAGAGATTTATTTCATCAGTTTCGCTTGTGATGCTACGTAATATCGAGATGATGCAGTAAGTTTAGAGCCAGTGTTCTCTTTCAGCCATGTTCATTAAATAACATCCTGTTTTTCCACATTATACTTTGTCAATACTCTACACCTGCGTTAATTACGCTGAAAAGAGGACACTGCTAATGCAGAATTATGCGGCAGAGTTTGGAAGCAATATTCCATTTAGCAAGCATCCTGTTTTTCCGCGCTATACTTTCTGAATACTTTGCACCTGCGTCATTTAGGGAAACATGACATTGCTAATATCCAAATATGCAGCAGAATTTGGAACCATGCAATATTCCCACCCAGCAAAGTTTATTGAATACCATCCTGTTTTCTCCATGATATTATACTTCAGTGTCAGTACTCTCTACTTTGTAGCTACCTTTACTTCGTGACGTTTGTCCTGTGTGTTTTAATTGGAGCGCACCTGCTATTTTGAGGTAACATAATACGTGTTCAGTGAGAGGAAATTTTCAAACCACGCAGGCACTATTCACGAGCCTTCCACTCCTAGAGTTTTGTACCCTAAGACGCGTTGTCTTTGTGGACTAAATACTTGGTGTAAAATTTAAATAAAAGCTCTTGAACTATACTTTCATGCATGTTTACGTGCGTGTCGTTCTGATTTTCGCCGACGTCTTCGTTGGTTTACGTCGCTGCTGTATAATCAGTTAATTTAGTCAGTTCTATTTAAACATAAATTGCCGAGCTAGCCCTGATTCGAGACCTCTTTGGAGCCATTTCGATCACAATTTGGGACAAAATTGCCCCAACGAAAAAGTCACAGCGCCCTTTCTGGAACTCAATTTAGCCCTTGGGTGCACTCACCCCCTAAAAGCTACAGCTGTAGTATAGTATATCAACCGTTAACTATGCAGTGTTTGTTGTTTTGGGTTAAGTCTCAGTTTCACTGGGTTAAACATTAAATTTCCCTTCAATTCTGTCTTATTCAAGTTTCCTTCCTTCCTAATTTCTTCCTTCCGTTCTCACAGTATTTCCCTGGAAAACTGTTACATTTTCTTTTCAAATATGACATCCAAACGCCCTTAATACGGACACTAAGGGGACAAACCGGGGTTGCTGTATAACAGAGGAAGGGGACAAGTGAGCTTTGGGTCTCTGGCTCTAAGTGAACTGTCGGTAATACGGAGCTTGAGGTGCCCAAGTTATGAATAAAGAGATTCGACAGTGTCTCGAATGTAACCAGACTATAACTAAGAGGGAGAAAGAGATGTACAAACCAAGTATGTTCCACCTACCACACAAAGGGCTCTTCCGAAAGAGAATCAAATATACCCACCAAGCTGTGTAACAAATCCTGCTGGTCGCAGAAAAACAAACACTTGATCCTCAAATGCAATTAGCGGCACGGAACTAAATAATGTGCTTTGCCGGAAATGAGGTACCGGAAGGAACATCATAGCAATCAGCTAGTGGAGCGAGGAGCAACGTTGTGTGCATATTGCTGTGTCTCGTTTGTTTGTCAGATCCAGTTTTTGGAAATTGTTCAACCTTCATGCCTTAAGAATTCTGGGGCTTTAGAAAAACGGTCGTCACAGTTCTGTAATAATTTTTTTATTCAGTATTTCTTTCACTGCATTGTTATTCTGTGGAAAATTTAGTTTCATTAATGTTACGAATCTTTATGCTTTATGCTCATGCAACTGCACTAAGGACAGTCCTCTATTTACCGGGACTTCAAACAAGACGATATTTAATTCCACTACTTAAAGTATAGGTGTCTTCTGTAAAAGTTTCTAGTTTTGTATCATAGCCGAATAAGAACCAAAACAAACTGTGAAAACCTGCCGCGACATCTGTAACTCATCTCGTAACTGATGGACATGACGTACAGGAAGGAACATCATACCAATCAGTGAAGCGAAGTACAAAGTTGTGTGCATGTAGTGGAGGCTACTCTTTTACTAGCTTATTTTTAAAATCAATTTGACAGCACTTAAATAAGAAGGCGACTAGTAGTTCATTCAGGAACTGTATTAGCCCCCTGTAGCCAGGGTTACAAGCCGAGCCATTCCGCAATAAATAAGTTGGCAAACTCAAACAATTCTGTCTTGAACAGGGCCAGGGTTTAAAGGGGAAGCAGAGACACCTTTGATCCCTACCCAACTTTCTGCTTGGGAACCACACCCATGGGATCTGTCTTTGAGTTGTTTATTAATTTTCTTGGAACATTTCAAGTCTAATTAAACAGACATGTTCTGGTTAAACATCATTTATTCATTAGTACTGGTTTGGCTACAGCGGTTGCCCGCATGCATGAGTGGTTACTTTTACGTCAGAGTGAGCACTGGATGACCTCGAGTTCAAACAAGTGCCGCGTTGGATGTTGCACGTGTACGTATTGAGTAACAGAAAGTGCAGAACAGACATAAGCGGAATGAGCAAGGGAACAAGAAGGGGCTTACCCAATAACTTCATTTCTCTTTTGCGAAGCCAAACAAGGTTATAACTATTCGCGCGAGCTTTTAAACGTACAAGCTTAAGATGACCAAGACAGAATTTCTCATTATGCAAGAAGGAAAAGAAAGGGGTTAACCAATATCTAGCTGAGTACTTCGTGAAGTTATTGAAAGCTATATTGCCCGCTGGCGTTAATTCAGCTATTTGCTCGTGCACCTTTTAAAAACAATAATATTGGCTGTCTGAGTTAATCCAAAGAAGACAATTTTCTCGAGACTGATTAAAATCACAAACACAGAAATCAAATAGAGTTTTAATCAGTACCGCGACGTCAAATTCAGCTGTTTGATTTCAGTTTTGTTATATTTTATTCACTATTCTTTTACAGTATTGGTCCATTTAGAATAAAAATGGTAGCATTTTAGGTCGCACTGAAAGCTGACCTATAAAGGTATATTCCTTTACCTGTGGGCACTAAACAGTATTGATCTTGTGGTTTCTTGTTTTTACGCGTAAGGTTATATCTAGGAAGAAATCAAACTAAATGTTCCACGGATCAATCCACTTGAGTGGTTAAAACAATTAATTTTGCGAACACGTTGACACTAATTATTCCGCGTTCGACGCAGTAATATAAATAATGACTTCGCCAGCTGGCGGTCAAACAGATTTAGTCGAAGTCATCAATCGGTAGACGATTAATCGTTGATATACCATCCATCCCAGGTATGTTATATTAGCTATCTTGTGCTGCAGTTTTTGGGATTTTAAGCACAGCTATTCAGTGTTGTAAATATAAAACACCAGATACCTTTAAAACACCTGAAGTCAAAGGCGTGAGTGCTCTTTTATAGTTGTTTGTTGATTGCTCAGTGAATATCTCTGAGAAGGTTCCATGCAAATATGGCAGCCTATTCCATGATATCTTCTACAGCTTTCTTTGTCTATAGCAATACTCGTATATATTCTTAACACAACAGTGAGTCACAGAAGTGTTGAGACACTTTCAATTCAAAGTCGTAGTGAGAAAATAGATGCACGGATAGTAAAGATGCATTAACTCTGTGGTTAACATAAGGTCATTGTCGCCTTTAAATGCAGAATTGAAAACTTGACTTTATGAAAGAGTTCCGAATTGTCTTTCATTTCAGAACTGAGAGCCTACATTTTGTAGCTCGGCCTCCAGAAGAAATAACACTATCAGACAATGTGATTATCGCCTCAAACGCCTGAGAACACGATTTAGTGCTACATACAGTATTAATCAGTTTTCAAAAAAAAATTCCAGACATGCAAATGAAGACGTCTTGTTGAGTTAAATAAGAAATAATAAGGGCCTATTGGAAGAAGTGGGAAGAGAAACGCTTGCGCAATAACCAGGTAAACTAGAAAATGTGGCGCGAAAACCACATCATCCTAATCTCGTTCCCAGAGCCCGCGTTGCCCTTTTCCAGCAGAACGGGTACCACCTCGGGTAGGTACGTGGTGTAACTGTCATATAGTGGTTTGTCTTAATCTAATATAGGCATAAACATAGGAAGCGATATACATAGCGATACACAATTATACATAGACATACACCGCCCTACATGACCATACACATCCTACATGGCTATAGCTATACATGACGATACACAGCCCTACATGGCTGTACACAGTCCTACATGGCTATACACAGCTACACATGGCTATACACAGCTATACATAGCTATACACAGCTATACATGATTATACACAGCCCTACATGGCTATACACTCCTCCCCATGGCTTACACAGCCATACATGACTATACACAGCCATACATGGCTATACACAGCTATACATGACTATACATGGCTATATACAGCTATACATAGCTATACACAGCTATACACAGCCCTACATGACTATACACAGTCCTAAATGGCTATACACAGCTATACATGGCTATACACAGCCATACATAGCTGTACACATCTATACATGGAAATAATGCAAAGACTGGTCAGACAACGTGCACGAGGCGTAAATACAATATTTCGGCTGGCCAAAACCAGCCTTCTTCAGGTTTATTGAATGAAAACGCGAATTTACATGGTCTTTATATAACGAACCGGAAATAACAGGGCAGGGCTACGTGGTGTGTTAAAAATACAGAAAAAATAATAATAATGAAATAAAAGCGGAAATATAGTATAATAGAGATAAGGAAAAAGCTGGTTGGATTACATTTCATCTCTTCTGTTAAGACCTGCAGGCTCCAGTGTGTTTCCTCGGTGGATGAGGAATGCCTCACGAGCCTTTCTAACTAAATCACGATTGGTATATAATTTTTCAAGTGGTATAAGAAGCATATGATTAACCGTATGATTGCCAGTAATAAAGTGTCGTGAGACAGCGGTAGGATTGTAGCTGGAGGTGTTGATAATGGGTCGCCTATGTTCATTAAAGCGTTCTTTGAGGCGACGTTTAGTTTCTCCGATATATTGAAGATTACATTTAGTACATTGAATCATGTAAATCACATTAGACGTTTCACAAGTAATGTGCGATTTGATTTGATTCATTTGTCCAGTACTGGGAGGAAACCGTGAGTTGTCAGAGTTGACAGGTTCCGGTAACTTAGCTCTAACAAGAATGTCACTAATGTTTTTACAACGCCGGTGGGCTACTAGAGGAAGACTAGTAAAAACCTTTTTACAACGATCAGATGAGTAGAGTACATGAGAGTGTTTGTGGATTATGCGGGTTATGTTAGGTAAAGCAGGATTGTATGTAATGACAAAAGGAACAGTATCTGTCTGTCGTTTAGGTTTGGTTTTAAGAGCGTCGTTGCGGGAAACGTCAAAAGCCCGTTGTATTTGGGTTTTAAGAAAATCTAGTCTATAACCCCGATTGACGAGGTAGTTCATAAGTTCCTGAGAACGTTGTTTGTAAGTGTCGTAGTTGGAGCATATGCGTCGAAGGCGAAGTGCAAGGCTATATGGAATAGAACGTTTAGTGTGTGGGGGATGACATGAAGAGACAAGTAAATACTGATGTTTATCAGTGGGTTTAGTGTAAAGATCAGTTTCTATAAGACCATCCTTGAGTGAAACCATAACATCAAGGAATGGGACATTAGTAAGGGAATGTGAACAGGTGAACTTAATGGTGGGGTGGAGGTTATTGAGATAATCGACAAATACTTCCAGTTTGTCTGAACCTTCGGTCCAGATAAAGAAAATATCGTCCAAAAATCTCAGCCATGTATGAGGTAAATAAGGTGCGTTACGGAGAGCGTCATGTTCAAATTTAGCAAGAAAAAGGTTGGCAAATGAAGGGGCCATTTTGGTGCCCATAGCAGTACCGTGTTTTTGTAGATAATGTCTGCCGTTAAATGTAAAATTGTTCATGTTAAGGATTATATGTATAAGGTCACAGATGGTTTCTGTGGGGATGTGTTTGTCGTGGCGTTTTTGAAGGAAAAAACGGCAAGCCTCAATTCCTTCGTTGTGAGGGATGTTAGTGTAAAGTGAAGTGACGTCAAGGGTGCCAAGTATGGCAGTGTCGGCAAGTCTGTTCAAGTTGGCAAGTTTGTTAAGAAAATCAGTTGTGTCTTTAACGTAGGATGGTACAGTACAAACTATAGGTTTGAGGTGATAGTCAACAAACTGTGAGATGCGTTCAGTTGGGTGGTTGTTAGAAGAAACTATGGGTCGTCCAGGATTGTTAACTTTATGAATTTTGGGGAGTATGTAAAAGCGTCCAGGTCTGGGGTCTCTCTGTATAAGATATTGTTTGCTTTTATTGTCGATGAGTTTGTCGTTAAACATGCGTTTGACATATTCAGTAACCCGTTTTTGTATAGTGTCAGTCTTGTCGTTATCTTGTTGTTCGTAGAAGGTGGGATTATTAAGTTGTCGGTTGCATTCGTCTATGTACCAGGATCTGTCCATTATCACAGTCGCCGACCCTTTATCGGCTGATTTGATGATAATGTCATGTCTCTGTTTAAGTTGACGTAAAGCCTCACGTTGTGTTTTAGGGAGATTATCGCCGATGCGTTTGAGTTGGGAGGTCAGTAAGTCATGTTTAACGGCATTGAGAAAAGCGTTAAGTGCACCGTCTCTGTTAGTCGGGGGGGTCCAAAGGCTTTTAGGGTGAAAGGGGTTGGGTTCGTCACTGGAAGTGTCGTCATGAAAAAATTCTGCAATGCGTAGACGTCGGGCGAATTCGTCGAAGTCTAAACCTAAGCGTCGCCTCAAAGAACGCTTTAATGAACATAGGCGACCCATTATCAACACCTCCAGCTACAATCCTACCGCTGTCTCACGACACTTTATTACTGGCAATCATACGGTTAATCATATGCTTCTTATACCACTTGAAAAATTATATACCAATCGTGATTTAGTTAGAAAGGCTCGTGAGGCATTCCTCATCCACCGAGGAAACACACTGGAGCCTGCAGGTCTTAACAGAAGAGATGAAATGTAATCCAACCAGCTTTTTCCTTATCTCTATTATACTATATTTCCGCTTTTATTTCATTATTATTATTTTTTCTGTATTTTTAACACACCACGTAGCCCTGCCCTGTTATTTCCGGTTCGTTATATAAAGACCATGTAAATTCGCGTTTCATTCAATAAACCTGAAGAAGGCTGGTGTTGGCCAGCCGAAATATTGTATTTACGCCTCGTGCACGTTGTCTGACCAATCTTTGCATTATTTCCGTATTTTATCTTCTTTTGACTGGTCACGATCTAGTGATCCAACGTAGAGCAAGCTTTGATCGTACACGGTTTTGCAGTGGTCTAAACCTTGAAAATCTATACATGGCTATACACAGCTATACATGGCTATACAGAGCTATACACAGCTATACATAGATATACACAGCCATACACAGCTCTGCATGACTATAAACAGTCCTACATGGCTATACACAGCTATACATAGCTATACATGGCTATACACAGCTATACATAGCTAAACACAGCTATACATGTACACAGCCCTACATGACTATACACAGTCCTACATGGCTATACACAGCTATACATAGCTATACATGGCTATACACAGCCATACATTACTATACACAGCCATACATGGCTATACACAGCCATACATGACTATACACACCCATACATCGCTATACACAGCTATATATGGCTATACATAGCAATACGCAGCTATACATGGATATACACAGGCGTACATGGCTATTTAACACAGCCCTACATGGCTATACACAGCTATACATGCCTTTACACAGCCATACATGAAGACCACAGCCATACATGGCTATACACAGCTATACATGGCTATACATAGCTATACACAGCTATACATAGCTATACACAGCTATACATGGCTATACACAGCCCTACATGACTATACACAGCCCTACATGGCTATACACAGGTATACATTGCTATACACAGCCATACATGGCTATACAAAGCTATACATGGTTACACATAGCTATACACATCTATACACAGCCCTACATGATTATACACAGTCCTAAATGGCTCTTCACAGCTATACATAGCTATACACAGCTCTACATAGCCCTAAATGACCATACAGAGCCTTACATGGCTATACACAGCTATACATGTGACCACAGCCATACATGGCTATACACAGATATACATAGCTATACATAGCTATACACAGCTATACACAGCCCTACATGACTATACACAGTCCTAAATTTCTATACACAGCTATACATATCTATACATGGCTATACACAGCCATACATTACTATAAACAGCCAGACATGGCTATACACAGCCATAGATGGATATACACAGCTATACATGGCTATACTCAGCTATACACAGTCCTACATAGCAATACACAGCCCTACATGGCTATATATATACTCAGTCCTACATGGCTATACACAGCTATACATGGCTATACACAGCCATACATAGCTATACACAGCTATACATGGCTATACACAGCCCCACATGACTATACACAGTCCTACATGGCTATACACAGCTATACATGGCCATACACAGCTATACATGGCTATACATAGCCATACACAGCTATACATAGCTATACACAGTTATATACAGCCCTGCACGACTATACACAGTCCTACATGGCTATACACAGCTATACATAGCTAAACACAGCTATACCTGTACACAGCCCTACATGACTATACACCGTCCTACATGGCTATACACAGCTATACATAGCTATACATGGCTATACACAGCCATACATGGCTATACACAGCCATACAATGACTATACACAGCCATACATCGTTATACACAGCTACACATGGCTATACATAGCTATAAACAGCTATACATAGCTATGCACAGCTATACATAGCTATACACAGCTATACATGGCCATACACAGCCCTACATGGCTATACACAGCCCTACATGGCTATACACAGCTATACATGGCTATACACAGCCCTACATGGCTATACACAGGTATACATTGCTATACACAGCCATACATGGCTATACACAGGTATACATAGCTATACACAGCCATACATTACTATACACAGCCATACATGGCTATACACAACTATACATGACTATACACAGCCCTACATGGCTATACACAGGTATACATGGCTATACACAGCCATACATGACTATACACAGCCATACATGGCTATACACAGCTATACATGACTATACATAGCTATATACAGCTATACATAGCTATAAACAGCTAGACACAGCCCTACATGACTATACATAGTCCTAAATGGCTATACACAGCTACACATGGCCATACACAGCCATACATAGCTATACACATCTATACATGGCTATACACAGCTATACATGGCTATACATAGCTATACACAGCTATACATAGATATACACAGCCATACACAGCCCTGCATGACTATAAACAGTCCTACATGGCTATACACAGCTATACATAGCTATACATGGCTATACACAGCTACAAATAGCTAAACTTAGCTATACATGTACAAAGCCCTACATGACTATACACAGTCCTACATTGCTATACTCAGCTATACATAGCTATACATGGCTATACACAGCCATACATTACTATACACAGGCATACATGGCTATACACAGCCATACATGACTATACACAGCCATACATCGCTATACACAGCTATACATGGCTATACATGTCTATACACAGCTATACATAGCTATACATAGCTATACACAGCTATACATGGCTATACACAGCCGTACATAGATAGATGGATGGATGGATGGATGGAATGTTTTATTTATACACGAAATCTTATCAAATTTAAACATACAGGTTTAAATTTGGTTTCCATAAAATCCGTGAATTAACTAATTAATACAATACTTTAAAATATGTACTTAAACTTAACAATTTTCAAGGCGATCTTTAACTAATTACTTTACAAGTGCCGGTAGTAAGCCTCTTTTAAACTTTTCCAAAGACCTTTCTTCTTTGAGGTAGCGAGGGAGAGCATTCCAGATCTTGACGCCACTGAAAGCAAAACTATTCTTATAGTAATTTGTTCTGCATTTGGGCAGTTCTAGGTCGTAATTAGAAGATCTCAGACCGTAATTGTTTAAGGCGTTATTAGAAGTGAACATTTCGGTAAGGTATGGAGGTGCCAGGCCGTTAACGATTTTAAACATCATAATGGCCTTGTGAAATTGTCTCATGGAATTTAACTGAGTCCAGCCTAATTCCTCAAAAACTTCTCCAGAAGGCTTACTATAAGCAGCACCAGTAACAATACGAGCCGCCCTATTTTGAAGCCTTTGAAGACTATTACTTAATGTGTCACCTATTGAGTCCCAGACAAGACAACAATAACTGAAATAAGGCTCAATAATTGACCTATATAAAGTATCGATGTTCTCACTATTTAGAAAAGGTTTAACCTTTTCAGTATTCATAAGTTGGAGGACACTTTTTGCTTTACACTTTGCAAGTGACCTTCCCATGTCAGGTTCTTATCAATATTGACACCTAGGCATTTAGTGGACTCTACTTGCCTAACATCCGTATTAGACAAGGAAAGTTCTATGTTACCGTCAAGAGCGGCAATTCTTTGTCTAGACCCTATTAACATAAAATCTGTCTTTAACAAATTAAGAGTAAGTTTGTTGACATTAAGCCAGGCGGCAATTACACGGCAGATAGATAGATAGATGGATGGATGGATGGATGGATGGATGGATGGATGGATGGATGGATGAATGGATGGATGGATGGATGGATGGATGGATGGATGGATGGATAGAATCTTTTATTTACCCACGGAATTTCATCAAATTAAAATATACATCATATTAAAATTTGTTTTACATAAAATCCGTACACGATATTATCTCAGTAAAACTAATTACAGTTAATTAAATAATTACAATATACTGCGATATAAGTATGATATGAAATTACTTTGAGGCATTGCTGGTGCCGGTAGTGTAGGAGTCCAGTTTACACACAAACCTTTTAAGGGAACTTTCATCTTTAACACTTGGAGGCAAATCATTCCATAGCTTAGCTCCAGAAAAAGCAAAACTATTTTTGTAATAGTTTGTGCGACATTTTGGAAGCTCAAGGTTCATTTTGGAAGATCGCAGTCCATAATTTTGAAAAGAGGTCTTATGTGTAAACATTTCAGACAAATACGGGGGGGTCAGGCCGTTTAATACTTTAAACATCAAGATAGCCTTTTGACGCTGTCTCATCACCTCCAAATTCAACCACCCTAATTCTGCAAGAAGATCACAAGATCTTTTCAGATAAGAGGCACCAGTTATGATGCGTGCTGCTCGGTTTTGGAGTTTTTGCAAATTTGCCATTTGTGTTTCACCTATAGTGTCCCAAACAATACAACAATATGTAAAATAAGGTTCAATTATTGACCGGTAAATGTCAATTAAGTTTTCTACTTTTAATACAGGTTTAACCTTTTTTAGAATACTTAAGTTGCGGGTGACTTTCTGCCTTATACTTAATATGTGGTTATCCCACGTTAAGTATTCATCAATATTGACACCTAGGCATTTTACCGATTGCACTCTCTCTAATTCAGTGTGAAACAAAGAAAGGTTTATCTCACCCTCGAGACTAGCTACTCTTTGTCTTGAACCTATGACCATGAAATCAGTTTTTAACACGTTTAGGGTAAGCTTATTGATGGACAGCCAAGAAGCTATACCCTTAAGATCTTTGGTCATTTTATCTTGTAGTGAAGGCAAACTGCAGCCTGAGAACGTTAAATTAGTGTCATCAGCAAATAACCTCGCTTCTCCATAATTTAAACTTTTAGGAATATCGTTAACGTAAATCAGAAAGAGTAACGGGCCCAGGATTGAACCTTGGGGTACCCCACATGTTACGAAGTCTGCTGCTGACATGACACCATTAACGTAACATACTTGTTTCCTGTTTGCCAAATAGGACCTGAACCAACTGACTGCTGGAGTTTCAACTCCATACCATCTTAACTTCTTAAGGAGAATCTCGTGGTCAACAGTATCAAAAGCTTTTTTCAAATCCAGGAAGAGAACTCCGCTTACCATTCCCTTATCAATATTACAACACCACTCATTTGTCGTATCGAGTAGAGCAGTAACGGTAGAATGAAGAGCTCTGAATCCTGATTGATGCGCATACAGGAACTTATTTTCACTAAAATAGGAATACAACTGCTCAAATACTAGTTTTTCAAAAACTCGCGCAATTGTTGGCAAAACAGAAATCGGTCTGTAATTATTTGCTTCACTCTTGTTTCCCGATTTGAAAACTGGAGAGATTTTTGCTACTTTCCAATCCGAGGGAAACACATTTGAGGCGATGGATAAATTAAAAATGTCTGTTAGGCTTCCGTAAATAATAGGGGCCGCTATTTTCAAAATTCTGTTGGATATCTTATCTATACCAGTGGCTTTTCTTGCATTTACCCCGTTAAGTAACTTTAGTACCCGGGAAGGCTCGACTTTCTTTAAATGGAAGCTAGTATCCTTCATGGACAAAAAATGCTCAGGCCTAATGTTAGCTTGTTCCACTGGAATCTTTGAGGCGAGATTTGGGCCGATCGCTGCAAAATGTTTGTTTAAGTAATCAGCGAGTTCCTTTGGTTCAGTAACAGTCACACCAGAGTCAGCTTTTAACTCAGCTATCTTGGTGTTACTTGATTTCTTTCCCAAAAGATCATTAAGCACTTTCCAGGTTGCCCTTTGATCACCGTTCGCCTCGTTTATCTGCGACTGATAAAAACGTTTCTTGGCTAGCCTTATCTCTTTATTTACCGAATTTCTTAAAGTTCTATAAGCTGCCCAATCTTCAGTCGACCCCGACTTTGCAGCTTTTTTCTTTAACCAATCTCGCTTAAACATCATTTGCTTTATGCTTGAATTTAGCCACGGTGCAGGTTTGTTTCGTACTTGAATAGTGCGGCAGGGGGCATGCTCATCAATAACACGTAGAAAGACATTGCTCCACGCAGTCCATGCATAATTTACGTCTTGAAATTCGTCAACAGAAGGCCAAGGTGCATTAATGAGATCAATTTTAAATTTTGCTTCGTCAAAGCGTTTAAAATTTCTTGACTCGACACACCTTGGGCGACCCCTGGGAATAGCTATCTTTCTGACTGCATACATAAGATAGTGGTCACTAATTGAAAGTGGGTAAACCCCTGAGTGAGTTAACTTTTCTTCACTATTGGTAATAACAAGATCAATTAACGTTTCTGAGGTAGTACTGACCCTTGTGGGTTCGGTTAACACCTGCTTCATCTGATAATTAATCAACACATTTACTAGTTGTGAAGTATGAAACTCTAGGGGATTCGATAAATAATTGCAATTCAAGTCGCCAAGTATGTAAATTTCTTTATATTTTGGATCTACTTTCTCCAAAAACAACTCGAAATATTTGAAATGGTCACAATCCAATTTCGGTGGTCGATACCAAGCAGTGAAGAGAAAAGGCGTTGAATTGGGTTTTTGAATTTCCAGGGCGATCAACTCAAGATTTTCATCTTCAAACTCGTGTAATCTCTTAAATAATATCGAGTCGCGTAAATATACACAAAGCCCTCCACCGCGCTTATTTCTATCTCTACGAACGATTGTATATCCATGCAAGGAAAGCATCTGATCGGAATCGCTTTCATCGAGTTTAGATTCGTTAATAGCTAAAATGTCAAGAGGTTGATTTATCATTAGGACTCTCAGCTCATCGATATGTTTAAGTAAACTATTTATATTAAGAGAGCCCATTTTGAAACCCCTCATTTCACTCATAACCTCATGAAAAGGCCTGAAATCCGAACAGTCTGAGTGACTATCGGCATCAACAAAACATCAATCACTATGTACATTAAGGTACTTCCTAAAATTACTGGCGAAGTTAAAAACACCCTTACGGTTTAAATGTAATCCGCCACTGTTGAGGCAGTCCTCAGAAATGTTACCGTGAGAAATATAGTCAACACCACTTTGCGTAGAAAAGGATTCCATAGAGCGGTTCACTTGGTCAATACATCTATTTAGAGATCTATCATCAGTTCTGTGAACGATTGATGAGAAGGCTATCTTGACTGTGGGTTGCTCTTTCCTGATAGCGTCCACCAGCTCTGTAATCTTTCCCTTGATACGCTTTGGATTATCATCCTTCACATTGTTGGTTCCGACGTGTAGGATAACTTTTTCTGGCTTTCGCCTCAAAAGAGGTTTGATAAAGTCATGCATATCTTCAACTGTAGCTCCAGGGAAGGAGTGGGAAGAAACTTGATGGTTTCTCGACAATTTCTTTGGTTGTATAAATTTCGTCATCGAGTCTCCAACAAGAACAACTTTTGCTTTCTCTTTGCGATTACCTTGTGAATCCTCGCCTCTTGTACTGTTGCTGTTATTTGAGAGTCGATTGTTGTTTCTGTTGGGGAGTCTGTTGTTATTTCCTTTCGCTTCACTACCTGTTTGTCTCTCTCCTGACAACCTTCGGGGATTACTCCTGCTTTGCTTGACCTCCTGCCATTCCGCATCATTGTTACCTCGCTGACTGTTGTAAAACAGCAGATGGATGGATGGATGGATGGATGGATGGATGGATGGATGGATGGATAGATAGATAGAAAACTTTATTTATCCACGGTGGTTTTGTCAAAATTACAAAAGTATCTTTTTTTTACACAAAAGCCGTGCAATATTTACAAATAGTATTTTAAAATGCTAAACTAACTAACCTCAAGTATCAGTCCTACATGGCTATACTCACCAATAAAGGTTCTTCTTCTTCTTCTTCTTCTTCTTCTTCTTCTTCTTCTTCTACACAGCCATACATTACTATACACAGCCATACATGGCTATACACAGCCCTACATGGCTATACACAGCTATACATGCCTATACACAGCCATACATGAAGACCACAGCCATACATGGCTATACACAGCTATACATGGCTATACATAGCTACACACAGCTGTACATAGCTATACACAGCTATACACAGCCCTACATCACTATACACAGTCCTAAATGGCTATACACAGCTTTACATAGCTATACATGGCTCCACATAGCCCTACATGACCATACAGAGCCCTACATGGCTATACACAGCTATACATGTGACCACAGCCATACATGGCTATACACAGCTATACACAGCCCTACATGACTATACACAGTCCTAAATGGCTATACACAGCTATACATAGCTATACATGGCTATACACAGCCATACATTACTATACACAGCCAGATATGGCTATACACAGCCATGTATAGCTGTGTATAGCCATGTATAGATATGTATAGCTGTGTATACCTTTGTATGGCTATGTATATCTGTGTATAGCATGTATAGCTGTATATATCTGTATATAGCCACGTATACTCATGTATACCATGTATAGCCATGTATAGCAATGTATAGCTGTGTATAGCCATGTATAGCCATGTATAGCTGTGTATAGCTATGTATAGCTATCTGTGGAAATGTATTGCCATGTATAGCCATGTATAACTGTGTATAGCGATCTATACCCATGTATAGCCATGTATAGCCATTTCATGTATAGCCATGTATAGCTGTGTGTAGTCATGTATAGCTATGTATAGCTGTGTATGGCTATGTATGGCTATGTATATCTGTGTATAGCCATGTATAGCTGTGTATAGCTGTGTATAGCCATGTATGGTCATGTATAGCGATGTATAGCCATGCATAGCCATGTATAGCCATGTATATCTGTGTATAGCCATGTATAGCTTTGTATAGCTGTGCATAGCTATGTATGGTTATGTATATGTGTGTATAGCCATGCATAGCTGTGTATAGCTGTGTATAGCCATGTATGGCTATGTATACTGTGTATATCCATGTATAGCTGTGTATATAGCTGTGTATAGCCATGTATATCCATGTGTAGCCATGTATAGCTATGTATGGCTATGTATATCTGTGTATATCCATGTATACCCATGTATAGCCATGTATAGCCGTGTATAGCCATGTATAGCTGTTTATAGCTATGTATGGCGATGTATATATGTGTATAGCATGTATAGCTGTATATATCTGTTGTGTATAGCCATGTATAGCTAGTGTATAGCTATGTATAGCTATCTATGGCAATGTATTGCCGTGTATAGCCATGTATAACTGTGTATAGCGATGTATAGCCATGTATAGCCATGTATAGCCATGTATAGCTATGTACAGCTGTGTATAGCCTGTATACCCATGTATAGCCATGTATAGCCATGTATAGCTGTGTGTAGTCATGTATAGCTATGTATAGCTGTGTATGGCTATGTATGGCTATGTATATCTGTGTATAGCCATGTATAGCTGTGTATAGCTATGTATGGCCATGTATAGCGATGTATAGCCATGCATAGCCATGTATAGCCATGTATATCTGTGTATAGCCATGTATAGCTTTGTATAGCTGTGTATAGCTATGTATGGTTATGTATATGTGTGTATAGCCATGTATAGCTGTGTATAGCTGTGTATAGCCATGTATGGTTATGTATACTGTGTATAGGCATGTATAGCTGTGTATATAGCTGTGTATAGCCATGTATGTCCATGTGTAGCCATGTATAGCTATGTATGGCTAAGTATATATGTGTATATCAATGTATACCCATGTATACCCATGTATAGCTGTGTATAGCCATGTATAGCTATGTATAGCTGTTTATAGCTATGTATGGCGATGTATATATGTGTATAGCATGTATAGCTGTAGATATCTGTTGTGTATAGCCATGTATACTCATGTATATCCATGTATAGCCATGTATAGCCCTGTATAGCTGTGTATAGCCATGTATAGCCATGTATAGCTGTGTATAGCTATGTATAGCTATCTATGGTAATGTATTGCCGTGTATAGCCATGTATAACTGTGTATAGCCTGTATAACCATGTATAGCCATGTATAGCCATGTATAGCTGTGTGTAGCCATGTATAGCTATGTATGGCTATGTATAGCTGTGTATAGCCATGTATAGCTGTGTATAGCTATGTATAGCCATGTATACCCATGTATAGCCAGGTATAGCCATGTATAGCTGTGTACAGCTGTGTATAGTCATGTATACCCATGTATAGCGATGTATAGCCATGTATAGCCATGTATAGCCATGTATAGCTGTGTATAGCTATGTACAGCTATGTATAGCTGTGTATAGCTATGTATGGCTATGTATATCTGTGTATAGCCATGTATACCCATGTATAGCCATGTATAGTCATGTATAGCTGTGTATAGCTGTGTATGGTCATGTATACCCATGTATAGCCATGTATAGCCATTTATAGCTATGTATAGCTGTGTATAGCTATGTATGGCTAGATATATCTGTGTATAGCCATGTGTAGCTGTGTATAGCCATGTATAGCTATGCATAGCTGTGTATAGTCATGTATGGCTGTGTATAGCTATGTATATTGCTTCCTATGTTTATGCCTATATTGGATTAAGTCAAAGCACTATATGATAGTTACACCACGTATCTACGCCACCTCGTTTCCCGTTCCGCTGGACAAAGGTAACGCGGACTCTGGGTACGCGATTGTCATCATCCATCCAGGTACCCTCCTTTGGAAATTTGCTCTCACAGGATGTTCACATTGCAGTTCTTCTTCAGTGAAGCAAGTGCAGTCCTAATGCCATCCAGGAAAGATTTAAAGAGACTGCATGTTACGTTCGGTGACTCCAAGCGCATAATAAGTTTGCCGAAGGGCGAGAAAGTAAAGGACCTTCGTTATCACTTTCTCCGTTCATTCGCTGATATCCTGTCAGAACATGTCGCAGTGGCCAACGTCAAGTTCCAGCAGTTCGATGATGCCTTTCAAGATTACACTGACCTGGAAAATGACCAAACACTAGAGGAAAATGGTAGAGTCAAGGCATTCATAGCCGCCAAATATGGAGAAAAGGTATTAAAGGTATTAAAAATAGCCCTCAAGTCATAAAAAACGGCTCTAACTTCAAACTTTAGATGAAAACTAGAAGAAAACCTTAGAGTGCGACCATTGTAAGCAGTACTTTTCTGAGGTGCTGTTTTAGTTATGCTGGATGTGCAGGTTTTTAACTCGGCTATGAACCTGACTTAGTGTGAAAGAAATGCCCAAATTGATGATGTTTAGGACTTGAGACATGGTGAGGCCAGCATTAAAATGTGCCCAGTCCAGCGTTAAATAAATTAAATAAATAAATAAATAAATAAATAAATGAGTGAATGAATGAATGAATGAATGAATAATTAAATAAAAATTTAAAAAAGGAAAAAGAAAAAAAGGAAACAAAGATGGTAAAGTAAAGACGTTGCGACATCATCATTTACAGTTCAAGTGCCTTTTTTTTCAATCTAAAGAGAAGTTAATTATAGTTGTGCTAAGTTGTTTTTACTCATTTTAACATCATAACCACTAAAGTTCGAGATGGGAGGAGGCAATTGTAGCCATTGGATATCACACTTTGCTCAAGGTAGCGGGGGGGGGGGGGGGAGGTTGAGACCATCGAGCTCGAGTTAGCAAGAAGTAAGTGACTGAAAAATAGCAGGCAACTCCAAACGAGGTAGATAGCGCGAGAGAAGGTGATTCGGGATAGCGATGTTCTGTTGTAGCTTAATATCAAGACCTAAGATACTGTAAATAAGATTGTATAATAACTTTTGGCTTTGCAGGAGTCAAGTTGTTGGAAGGAAGTTGAGACTGGCTATTCTCATTTCCCTCCTCACATAGTGTTCCCTTGGATCTGGTGTAAACCATGGGAAACATTTGAACCTCCAGATATTAAATTCCATCCCATCAAGAAAGACGTCCCTTATCGTCTGTGGAACGTCGTGAGTAACGGTTTGATTCAGAGAGATCCTGACAACCCATCGATAGTAACTTGCAGTGGTGGCTTTGGCAGTCAAGAAACCAACAGTGAGTAAATTTAAAAACTACTGTTTTAACGTTGATTTCCAGTCATGTCCATTACTTTGAAAAAATGAGCCATGTTGTTGCCGCCTCACCATTATTGAGAAAAATACTTTTTATCGCGAGTTTTCCTCATCAGTTCCCATCATTTTCCCAACAATTTACCTGAAATTACCTTCTTCATGGAGCATTATCGGAGAGGGAGTGGGGAAAAGTACGGGGATTTGAACTCTCCGATGTCCATTTAGTGCCTGGTTTTAGCCCCATACCTTGGCGGCTCCTGTGCCCCTTCAGCCTTTGCTGTTGCACTATATTGCACAATATTTCCTGTTTTCTTCTTCCTAGTTTTCCTCCCCGCTACTTCTGACTTTCCGCTTACCTTTCCATATATACCTAACAGATGGGGAACGGGGGGATGTTGTATTTCATGCTTTGTTTCTCGGCAGGTTTTTACGCTGATCACGAAGTCGTCGGAATTGAAAACAATAATTATGTCTAGAAATAGGTGCAGCAAAAACGTCTTTGCATCAGATGTCATCTTGTATTCGGTCGGTGTATTAGCTGGGGTTACGATATACGGTCCACGGCAGAAGGTAAAATGTACTCAGCTGTCTTTTGTCATTGGTCAAGCGGCGACCTGCATATCACGTAAATGCACCCTGTCGCGTCGTAAATATGCAATAACCCCTACACTTTTGCCCGCTGAATAAATTCTATGACTGTTGTTTTTCAGCTGTGATAGAAGCAAAAAGCTACGGAATGAATTTGTTTTATTTGGTTTATGTGGACCCTCAAAAGGATAGTATGCTATACATAACGGTTAAGGGAGAAGAGCAGGAAATCATCGTCGCGGTAAGTCACTGATAAGGAGCAGATGTTAAGTAAGATGCAATTGTTTAATCTTTTTTTCCTAACATCAAAGTGGATGTTCTCTTTATCATCCTCCACATATCCTCATGTCTGTAGTATGGAGAATATGACTAAACATCAAGACATTTTATCTATGGAGATTATAACCTTATTTCTTATGACCTGTATGTTGATCGAGAAGCGAAATTGTAAGGAGGAACTAGAATTGTCACTATGGAAACTTAAAGGGTTTGTTTATCATGCTACTGATATCCAGTGCAATTACTTAGTAGATGACAGTTACAATACTTATAGGATCTTCCCCACTAGGCATCCTATAATACTCATTGAATTATTCTTTTATTGGTCAATATGACTGCTGTAGCAGTGAAAAAGGTCAATTACACTTGACACTTAGTAGTAGTAGTAGTAGTAGTAATAGTAGTAGTAGTGGTAGTAGTAGTAGTAGTAGTAGTAGTAGTAGTAGTAGTAGTAGTAGTAGTAGTTGTAGTAGTAGTAGTAGTAGTAGTAGTAGTAGTAGTAGTAGTAGTAGTAGTAGTAGTAGTCATTTACACTTGACACTTAGTACTCATATATTTTCTCACTGTTACTTTAGCCATCCGCGTCAGATGCAGCGCTATTTGAGCCTGACTATTACTGGGGTCACACAACGTTCAGAAGTAAACCATACCAAAACCTGTATCTCGGATGTGACAGTAACAGATTGGCAACGTTGGTGCCAATGACGGACCGTCTCTATCCAAACCCTCAGGCTCTGTTCATTGTGAACAAGTTCAACCTCATTATGCCGGTTGACTAGGCAACTTATCAGTTACTGCAGCGAAAGCAAGGCAACAATTTCCAGATCAACTTGATAAAATTAAAAGGAAAAATCTCAGTGCTTTGCACAACACATAGGTTGTTTACTGTGTCGTCATGATTGAATGTCCCATTTTAATAACCAAACTGGCAGAAGTAACCGAATCAAGTTTTGTAGAATTCACCTGTAAGTTGGACTTACAACATAAATAAAAGAGTCATCTGTAAAACTATAGTTTTAGTGTGTTAAACTTAGTAAACTGTCACATGACAGTAAATAATGCAATCAGCATAGTACTCAGGGTTTCCTTCCCGCTCAAGCAATATTTGGCCAGGATGTTTAGGGGCCAACCATTTAACTTCTGAGGGGGGGGTTGGGTGATTTGGTATAGGCATGAAATTTTTTTTCAACCGCTTAATTCCCCATGAATTTTTTTTCTTGAGGTATGTGCTTGCATGATATTTTATTCTCTCTTCAACGTTCTGCATGAAATTTTTTTGTGTGTGTGGATGGGGTTAGTAGGCCTTCATTCTAAATCAAATTACAAAGGATCTGTGAAAGAAACTTTGACCAAATATATTAATTTTTATCTAAGAGTTTTTGACTGACCTTTATAATACAGTACATTAATTTTAACACCGAATGTAAAACACTGAGGTGACCCCTTCCGACTGTTGAAAGGAGTCAGGCCTGTTTCTGGACTTTTGCAAGTACATAGTGCGGGCATAGCGCTACAGAACAGTACATTGCATAGCGCGAATGCCCCTACAGTGCATATTTACAGGAAGATAATGAACCACATCCTTTCCTTGTTATATCAAACTGAGAACCACCAGTACAGCAATAAGTTGCTTAAGAGAGCTATCTAGAAAGGGTCAAATCCCACTTGCACCCAAATTACACATTACAAAGCCAAAAAATAATCTGCACAGAGCTCTAGAGTTGATTTGTTGCCAAAGAGTGAGATTTTTGACGGCGTAGTCGTCTATTGGGACGCTGAAGGCGTCACCTTTCTAGGGGGTCTGGAGGCATGCTCCCCCAGAAAATTTTGAAAAATTGAAGTAGCTAAGACGTCTTTTCCTTTATTCTGAGCGGGAATGTTGCCCTTCAAAAGTAACTATTTAGATCCCAGATTTTTCTTTTAATTGGACTAATATCAACTCTTTCTTAACATTCTGACTTATCCAGAAGTCAAATTAACATGTCATAACGCTAAAAAACAGGAGTCTCTTCTACATGCTTTCATTCTGATCACTGATGCTCTTTGTTGTAGTTCCAAGTAGCTTTCTTGGTTCTGGCCAACAAATCTGCAGGTGGCTCAAAAGATGACTCTTTTTGGCCATTTTGATAGTAAGCAAAGAGGCCAACATACCATACACCTGGAGAGGGGCCGAAATGCTGTTTTGTTTTTCCTTATAAGAGAAAAAACTCTCGCTTCGATCACCAGTCTTTGAATGTGGCAGAATAAGAGTGTTTTGGCCACGTCACTTATCCTACCAAATTTATGGGTACCATTCTCTAGCTTCAACGATGACAGACATCCGCAGATCACATCCATGTGAAAACTGGATGATGATTTCACATCATTTTCCTCACTTGCAAACTTTATTTGGCCTTCATCCCAGACTTTCTTGGGAAAAAGGGGGCAAATTCAATTAGACAACATGCACGAACATGGAAAAGTACTGAGGCCTCTTGCAGTACCTATGGTAGAAGAGACATCCCGCAAAGTACAACAATTGATTACAGTACTTCACAATGAACACCACATTAACGAAATGACTGAAAAATGGCTTTGTCAAACACCAATCCCGCCTCGAATTCCAGTATTTTACACCCTTAGGAAAATCCACAAACCGACTTGGGAGACCTATAATTTCGGGAGTGTCAGGTCCAACAGAGAAGTTGTCAGCATTTGTTGCCATACTACTCCAGCAGTTAGCACAACAACAGAAGTGGTATCTCAAAGACTGATACAGTCAACTGACTCCATTAATTTCATTGAGAGGACTAAAGTTCCAGAGAACGCAATCCTTGTATCAATGGACATAACGAGCTTGTATACTAATATTCCACAAGAGAGGGAATACATACGGTATGCGAGGCATACGACACTCTATAAAGACACACCTCCTATCCTTGCACGTTTACGTACTTGACAAGCGTTCAGGCTGCTACAGGAGAACTCGTTCCAGTTTTGTATCAGATAGATATTTAATTAAATTTACTTCATGTTCCAACAGCTATTCTGGCATTCTTGATTTAGAGTGCACTTAAAACATTGTTCTTCAAAACACAACACCAGCCGTGATCTTGAAGTTCAGAAAACATGTATCAAGATTGGTTACCACAGGTGCTATAAATGTAATGAAAAAGCCATCTGAAGGGGACACATTATTGTGCAAAGAATCCCTCTTACCCAAGTCCAGATCGATGCTAAAATCTTTTAACAGTCTGGTGATAAAGTGCAATGTGACAACCCAGGAAACATCTTGCCAGAATTTTTTTTCCAGCTTACTGTACGTGCGTGAATTTTTTTTTGGACAATAGTCTTGTGCAGGAATTTTTTTCTTACGTAAATGCACTTGCAGGATATTTTTTTTCAAAATCACCCAACCCCCCCCCTCAGAAGTTAAATGGTTGGCCCCTAACAGTGAGTCTAATGTCAAGGGATCTGTTTATTGCCATAGAAGGCCCTGAAGACTAGGTGATATCGCTGTCGTTTTCAGACACTACATTATCAGACGAGCACAGGCCTCGGGGGCCTGGGCGCCGTCTTTAGTTCTCTTGGAGTTTTGCTGAAGTAGGGTATTCACGATCATGATATTCCATGAAAATAGGAACAAAAGAAGGCTTATGTTTTGACATTTTTCTCCTTTGGACAGGGCTAGGTCATTGCAATCGAGGAGTGTTAGTCCATAAAAATTGTAGGCTTTTAATAAAATGGTGACGCGACCGGTTATTGTACACAACAATTTTCAAGAAGGTTTTAGACATTGTTCTGATCAAAATATGCCATTTAAAAGCTGAAAACAGATGGGAAAGCACTAGAAGACTAGATTGCAAATGGACTGGAAACTGGAAAATGGAGGGCTCAAAGCAACGAAATAAATCTTCGAGGACAGAACATAGCATTTTTTTTTTTGCGATCCAAATCAGACGATAAACAATTCTGAAAAGCTGTCTTTGATTCGGTTCAAACATAATATGGCAATTCATTTATTTACAATCTAGCTAATTTAAAGAAGGAGCAGGCCTGCACTGATCCAAAGCGGCTCTGTGATTGGCTAGTAAGCGAGAACAATAGAATACTTTTTCACGAAATGATGTGGCACATGTGTCTTTGATTATTTCACATTGGCTTTGAAGTCGACTTCTTTGTCATATTAGTAAACCTACTATTAGGTCCCCTTTCTTGTTATATCACATTATTTCGTGCAAAGTGTCCTATTGTTCTCGCTAACAAGCCAGTCATAGTGCCACTCTCGATCGGTACAGGGAGACCTAGCTGTTCCTTAAGAACGAGAAGACCTCAAACCACAACAAACGATCGTGTCAGTTGAACCTCTGGGTTCTACCGGCTGTACCGAGTATAGCTAGTGTACCGAGTGTACCGAGTGTACCGGTTGTATCGAGTGTACCGGCTGTATCGAGTGTACCGAGTGTACCGAGTGTACCGAGTGTACCGAGTGTATCGAGTGTACCGGATGTACCGAGTGTACCGAATGTACCGAGTGTACCGAGTGTACCGAGTGTACCGAGTGTACCGAGTGTACCGAGTGTACCGAGTGTACCGAGTGTACTGGCTGTACCGAGTGTACTGAGTGTACCGAGTGTACCGAGTGAACCTAGTGTACCTAGTGTACCTAGTGTACTGAGTGTAGCGAGTGTACCGAGTGTACCTAGTGTACCTAGTGCACTGAGTGTAGCGAGTGTACCGAGTGTACCGGCTGTTTCGAGTGTACCGAGTGTATCGAGTGTACCGAGTGTATCGAGTGTACCGAGTGTATCGAGTGTACCGAGTGTACCGGTTGTACCGAGTGTACCGGCTGTACCGAGTGTACCGAGTGTACCGGCTGTATCGAGTGTACCGAGTGTACCGAGTATACTGGTTGTATCGAGTGTACCGGCTGTATCGAGTGTACCGGTTGTACCGAGTGTACCGAGTGTACCGAGTGTACCGGTTGTATCGAGTGTATCGAGTGTACCGGTTGTACCGAGTGTATCGAGTGTACCGGTTGTATCGAGTGTACCGACTGTACAGAGTGTATCGAGTGTAGCGGCTGTACCGAGTGTACCGGCTGTATCGAGTGTACCGAGTGTACCGAGTGTACCGGTTGTATCGAGTGCACTGAGTGTGCCAGCTGAGTGTACCGAGTGTACCGAGTGTACCGGCTGTACCGAGTGTACCGGCTGTACCGAGTGTACCGAGTGTACCGACTGTACAGAGTGTTCCGAGTGTACCGAGTGTACCGGTTGTAAAGAATGTACCGAGTGTACCGGCTGTACCGAGTGTACCGAGTGTACCGAGTGTACCGAGTGTACCGGCTGTACTGAGTGAGCCGAGTGTACCGAGTGTACCAGTTTTATAATGGACAGTAAAGAGGAATTTCCTTCCATCGTTTGAAAATTTCGACGGAAAAGAATTGCCTAAGTGATACCCTGGAAAAGCCACAAACGTAATAATTGGTCACAAATGTATTTAAATCTTTAAATGTAAGAACGGCTGACCACAAATTTAATAAAGCCCTCAGATGTAATAAGGATTGATCACAATGAAACCGGTGCGAGACCATTAAGCGCTTTGTATGTTGTAGCCTAAATTTTGAAGTCAATGCGATGTTTGATGGGGAGTGAATGCAGATCAGAAAAAGGAGAGTGTGCTGCTTGAACTTTCTACCATAGTGTAGTGAGTTGCGGCTACTGTAAATGATGGCGTGGACCCTGAAGGTCTTGTTTTCCTTTCAAATGACGTTTTGAACTTATTAATTCCCCATTTCAAAGGGACGGAATCAAATGTGCTAGTTACAGAGGCGTATGGAAGTGATAATCATGTTCAGGAAGATCAGAGGAAAAACTCATCGATATTCTTATTTGTTACTGTAGAGCAAGATCCAAAGGAAAATAGAGCTATTTAGTCTTACAGAACGTTTTGAGGTTCGCCTTAACACTTTCGCTGCGAAAGTCGAGTTTTGTCGACATTTAGACGGACAGACATTAAACCACTTGTGATGTCATCATTTTTGACGAC
Source organism: Siderastrea siderea (assembly GCA_964030785.1). NCBI lineage: Eukaryota > Metazoa > Cnidaria > Anthozoa > Scleractinia > Rhizangiidae > Siderastrea > Siderastrea siderea. The sequence continues at coordinate 8,000,221 of OZ034973.1, forward strand.
ACCAGATCGTTTTGATAAGCGGCTAACACAGCAAGGACAGATCCATTCACTCGTGTGTCCATTTTCAACTTCAACCAAATTCTGGCAGAGCTATTTCAGAAAAACGTGTTCAATTTTGGGTGAAAAAATTGGTGGTAAAATAGGCCAAGTCACCTATAGTTGATCAATGTTCCTCTTCCAGGTTTTATGAAGGGTTGAGGCCAAAACGTTTCCAGCTGATAGGAAGGGGATAAAAGGTAGAAGATAAAGAGAAAAGGGAGGGAGAGAAAAAGGAAAGAAAAGAAGCGAGAAAAAAATTGGGAATGAATCAGCCAAAAAAAAAAAAACAATTAAATCTTCAAATGTAAGAACGACTGATCACAAATTTAATAAAGCCCTCAAATGTAATAACGATTGATCACAATGAAACCGGTGCGAGATTATTAAGCGCTTTGTACGTATGTTGTAAGCTAAATTTTGAAGTCCAAATTTTGGCTTATGCGCATGCGTGCAAGCAAAATATTGTACAATTTACAACAAAAACTGGTTGTAGCAAAGTCAAGTGGCATTTGGCAACCTAGCACTCCAAAAACCGCTTTAACGGTAAAGAATTGGGTTTTTTTTAAGTAAGCAGTGAAAGGGTTAAAACATGTTGAATTTGGCGTGACTCTTCTGAACTGGTAGACTACACCCAATAATACTAGACTAATGAGTAAATGAATTGTTAAGAGGCAATGTCCACTAAGACCGAGCGAAATCGAAAATATGTGGCACATGATGAGAAATCAAAATTCTCCGTTTTTCGTCCAGAGATACCTTATGGTAGCTCTAGAAACGTGGGGGCATTTTTTGCTGAGAAACTATTTTTAAACCTCCGAAAAATTAATAAACCGTTACTGCACTACGTGTCTCTACAAACACCCCAAATAAACGCGAATCATGCCTTCTCGTAAACTTCGCTCTGTTTAATTCGCGTCATGGAAAAATCATGTTTTGAGCTTAGAAATTTGCTGTTGAAGAGTTTACAAGTAATTTGAGTCAAATTATACTTTTGGGGATTAATTTTCAAGGTCATGGCAGGCTGCTGAAAACCACTAAAATTCGCTTGCTTTGAATTCTCAATTTGGCGCATTTTTTTTAAGAGATAGTTTCCCTCCCCGGTAAAACACCGAATCACTTGTAATTCAGAATTCTTGAAAGAGGAAATGCCGCTCTTAAACCAGGTTTAAAAATTAGTTTCGGGCTTTTTATCAACGCCGAGTACAAACGCTCTCAAAATCCCGATAATTACAACATCAACACGTCAACAATTGGCACATACCTCCGACCAAATAACCGAGAATGTGGACATCTCTTCTATTTTGGTTGGTATTCGGTTGTAATCCACAGCGGAAATGTAATGTCTAGCTCACCTGAATATGGTATTGTCTAAATATCACGTTCTGTGCGTACTCTTTCATAATAACCATCTTGGCGTCCGGGGTCAACAACATCACTGAAACATCGCGTATTGGCAATCAACCCAAATGACTTATTTCCATCGCGCCTCCTTTTGTTAAAATCAAGAACCTAATGATTTTGCCTTATTTGAACTTCAAAACAGTTTTCTCCTATAAGACGTCTTTTCTGTGTTCGTTGCAAAATTTCGAAAACGATAATTTCTTGCCGAAAGTTCACAAGCCTTTTTAGTTTGAGTCACGCAACAAAATGTAACGCACTTGGTTTGACCTTGGAGGGTGAAAAATGCACGGGAAACAACAACAACAAAAACAAGCAAGCAAAAAACAAACAAAGCAATGAGAACTTTGAAAACCTGTGGACCCAAGGTCCTATTACCGTAAACTGCCGCTAATAAGCCCTGGGCTTAGTTTTGGGTGGGCTTATAAACGGAGGGGCTTATATCCCGGGGGGGGGGAGGGGGCTTATAAGTTTCGAAATGAGCCACAGCAGTGTTGATCGAAATACGTTTTCAATTTACCAGTTTTAATTAACCTTTGCAACGTCATAATAAATCTAATTCATTTCAATTTTAACAACAAAATCAAAACTGTAACCGGAAGGTAACAAAACAGAAGCTCCGAGTTCATCTTCGCAGTGTTCTGTTAGAGTGCGTAATATTAAGGAAATAGGGAAAGCTAGAGGGGGACTCTATCCGGGGGAGCTTATAACCGGATGTATTTTTTTGTTTACAGGTAGATGGGCCTATAACCGGGGGGTGGGGGCTTATAAGCGGCAGTTTAAGGTATTTATGTATTTATCAGTATCATTAGAGGCAGTGAGGCCTTGCCAAAACCTTGCCTGTTACTGGGTTTTGAAAAAGAAATTATTATTAGGTCTCTATGTATTGGTCTTAAAAAAATTGGTCATGGCAGAAGTAAGAATGTAAAAATGTATGTTGAGTTTACTCCAGCCCAAACCAGGCGTGCCGAAACCGTCCTTTTCGTTCTTTATAAGCTTGTGAAACCATTTTATGGCAAACCTAGCGGCTCACACTTTTATACATTAAACTCAAAAGTAAATTGAGTTTAAAACTTAACTCATGTTGAAACTCGTCGTGACAAGGAGTCCTAATGTTCAGGGCTCTTTGTCGCTTTCCGCCTGATCTTCTGAGCAGTGCAGGTGACGAAGGTGGAGAACCATACTTGTGACGAATGGCTAACGCTCGAAACCTCAGCTTTCAGTCTCTTCACGGTGGCTCAATTTACCTCATCAACTCAGTTGATAAATACAAAGTTTTGTGTTTCGCTTCCCCACCTATGCAGCACCCCAGTTTCTCTAGAAACTAACCCCCTTGTTTGTCAGGTGACGGTTGTGCGATATTTCTCCTCCTTCTCACGGTTGAGAAGAACGAGCTCGGTTTCGCTTAGAGCACTGCTATGAACGGTAGACCATCTGATGACAGGGCCTTAGATTTCAGCGTAGATATTGGTCTTATAGGTCCCACGCCATATGCTCTTCATACACGGACGGATTCCTTCTTTCGAAAACTGTATATTCGAGAGTATGCTCACACCATCGATCTTCCAAGTGGCCACTAAAGGGCTTGCAATGGATGCGTACCGGGTGTCACTTAAGGACGGCGCCTCCTAACCCAGAGGTATTTTTGCAAAGGTTATGACTATGGGGAAAAAGTAGATCTTACCAATGGTTATTGGAATCCAAAAAGAAAAATGTGGGTAACCACGCGTTTTTCTTAGATAATTAAGCAACCATAATTCTCAAAAAGCGTTAAAATACAAAGAATGTATGGCAATTTCTTTCCAAATTTAAGCTCAGTTATCTCTGAAAAATGCGTGGTTACCCCCAATTTTCTTTTTGGATTCTGATAGCCCTTGCTAAGATCTGCTTTTTCCACATAGTCATAAACCGCGCAGAAACGTTGTTTTGTTAGGAGGCAATTCCTTAAGAGACCCGAATATCCTGAGATGCGCGAAACGTATGCGCAGTAACAAAAGGAGGCACCATCCTTAAGGATGGTTCTCCACCGGGATCTTCATATCGTGTCCGGAGTTTAGGAGGATAAATGTATCCGACTTAGTCTCCGCCGGCCTAGCGGTCGCAGGCTCCTTCCCCTCCCAGGGAGGGAAGGGAGCCAGGAGTTTGAACACCACTCCCAGCTCTGCTCCTAGTACTCCTGCGCAAACTATGGTGGCCCTGCAGGCCCTACAGTGATAGCAGCCAGCGCTGTCTTGCCAGAAGCTGACTGCCTTCAGGGCTGGTATAGTAGTGTTAATCTGCTTAATGACGTCTGCCATCACAGCGAGGAATGCACGAAACTGGGTATGAGAAAAAGTGTACTTATTAGAGCCCACTGGAAGGAAGACACCGATGTGTTGGAAAATAGCTTTGGACTCCGACTTGCCAAATTTCACGGTCTGCTTTTCTCACTTTCCCGTTCGAGGCATACTCAGACAGCCCTGGTAGAACTCAACATGACCAACGTCGATTAGTTCCCTCTGAGCTATTCCCAGACAAGAGGGATGGGCTGGGAAAATGGTCCATGTTTAGAATACTATTGCACGTGCTAAAAGAAAATCAACGAAGCTCAACTTCTGAGTGGATATCGCTGATTCCAACACTGCAAGTGTGACCCGAAAAGTCTTTTTTTGCAACTGGAACAGCAACTGCTCGTTCATATCGCTTGTAAGAGGCGCAAACGCCTGCAACTAGTTTCTGAAAAGAATAAGAGACCTCTATTCGCAGCCAAGGGAGATTATGGTTTGATTGGCTGTTGCACTTGGTGACAGGGGTCCTGACTGCGAGAACTCCAAAGAACCCTGGCCTTTTACAATGGTGAAATATAGAGTAAGCGCTCTACAACTACTGTGTCAACTAAATCTGGCGTTTTCCTCTTTTTTTCTGTTTTTTTTTTAACGCAAATTATCAGTTTTTGAACATTTACTCAAAGCCGATCCGCACTTAAGACATTTTTTCTAGTTTCCAATAATGTCGCACATGAAATTCTCACACGCCTGATTTCCAGTAAGCAAATTATTTCCGCAAATGGCAGCTTCTCGAGGCGGCTTCTTCGACGCAACACTGATGGCTTGCAAATAATATTGAAATCCTTCACCGTGAAATTAATTAGGCTGTGGGAAAAATGTCCTAAAATACATTCACGCTAGGGAATATTCGTGTCTTGAAAAGTCGAATTCAGCAGTAAGATATAAAAAAATATATCGATGTTTGCTATTTTAGACTATCGGAAGCTAATGCTTTCTACTTCTAGCGAACACGTGAAAATTTTTCCTCTCGCAAGAGCGTCACAAAATGTACATCTATGTAATCTGCAACTCGTTTTGCACAGGTCAGAATTGTGTGGTGAATAGTCCCGTCATATGTAGTATCACTCTATTTTACTAGTCAAAAGATATTTCAGGCATAACTTCGGCGGTGTAACATGACACCAAACAGAAGGACGGAATGTGAGTAAACAAACACAGTTGTAGCCAAGTGCACGTGCTACCCATTGAAAACTCACGGTTATGGAGAAAAGTGAACTTAACATTTTCAGGGATGTTACTAAAACGGGGAATGGGGAATGGGGAATGGGGAATGGGGAATGGGGAATGGGGAATGGGGAATGGGGAATGGGGAATGGGAAAGGCAAATAGTGGTCAGCGGTAATACCAAAAAAATAAGTTGGAGTTTGCGCAGTACGGCAAAGAGACGAGGATTGCACGTGGTAAGCGAACGATGGAAGGTAAGAATATTTATCTGTCAGTTTTTCCCGAGTTTTTGGAATTATTTAGTTTCTGTTAATAAAATTAACCAAAACTATTGATTTGCAGGTAATGATAGAGGCGATAATGTTAAGGATCACGAGGTTATCGTTATCGACAGGTTGGTACAAAAAGATCCGTATCACTTTGAGTACAGTCGCTTCGACTGAGTGTTAATCTAAAAGCAGCGAGTAAATGTTCTCTGTATTTTGACGTTTTAGCGACGAACCAGTGACAGAAGATGATTCTATGTTTGCAAGTGGCCAGAATGAATCTTTGTTCAAGGTATGAAAACGTAGGATACGGCTTAAAAATGTAAACCGACCGCTGTTGAATTATTAGAGCACTTGCCATCGAATTTTGAATTGATGTTAATGGCGTTCATATTTGAGTTACGTGTACAATCTAGATTCATTTACCGTTTGCAGAAAGAACTGAGTGAAGTGACCGCAATATTAAGCTGTTCTTCAATTAAAAAGAAAATACCCCAGAGAAGAAGCATGGAGAATAGCTCAATATTGCAGTGACTTCACTCAGTTCTTTCTGCAAACCATAAATGAATCTGGATTGTGACTCAAATATGAACGCCATTAAAAATCAATTCAAAATTCGATGGCAAGCGCTCTAATAATTCAGCAGCGGTCGGCTTAAATTTTCAAGCCGTGTTCTACGTTTTCATGCCAGTTGCAAACATAGAATCATCCTCTGTCACTGGTTCGTCGCTAAAACGTCAAAATACAGAGAACGTTTACTCGTCGGTTTAAATTTTCAAGCCGTATTCTACACTCGAAGCGACTGTACTCAAAGTGATACGGATCTTTTTGTACTAACCTGTCGATAACGATAACCTGGCATACGAAGCTTGCGCGCACGGTGCTAGCGGCAGTGAAAACGGAGTTTTCCTACGTCATCATCCCTCATCGTAACATTGGGTACATTGCGATATGGATTACATGATGTCACTTGCTAATTGCCCAGTTTTTCCAACTCGAGCCAGAGGGCAGGAAAGCAACGGCAGCGAGTTGCATAAAACGTAACGTTCGGCGAAACTTATAACGTCAGACGTTCACTCCAGTCAAAGTCTCTATTTTAACGTCCGTCATTAGTTGTTACGTCCAGTGTTAGGCTTTTGCAATGATAGATAACTAACGAGGTGCAAAGCGGCGAGCTGGTTATAATTATTCGATATCCAGCAAGTCGAGTAGAATAATTGTTTTATTAAAACCTCGACCACTATAGCTGTTATAAAATCAAGACAGAAAGAAAAAAACGCGTAAGAGATAAAAAGGGACAAGAATTGGTCACATGACTGAACGAAAAAGGCGCCAAAAGCTTGCTAAGTGTGCAGCGTTTCTCTCCAAAGCTGAATGAATCAAAATGAAACTGCTCCGAACCAAAGTGAACGAAGTGGCACAAGTTTTGGGAAAAAAATCTACTAATTCTTGGCTCTGAAAATGCGGTACGTGTTTGATTTTTCTTGAAACATATTGTTATATTCATCAATCAAAGTGGATTGAAGCTGTACGATTTCACCATATTAGCTGCGGGAGTTGAAACGGAGCAAGATTGTAGTCCGTTCGCACAACGGCGTCATCATGTGCTTGTTTAGTCCAACTGAAGACAGAATTTTAACTTGAACAGGTTATCTGTATGCAGCTCAGAAACAGGATTACTGTAGTGAGGAACGTCAGAATTCACCATCTTAGTTTGTTAAAGGCAAGACACAAAACGCAGTTGTTCTCAGTTTAGGGTTGTGGACGGAATGGTAAAAACAACACTCAGACAACTGGGAAGCGATTCAACTTCTTTTAGATAGCATCCGATTTGTATCAGAACATTTGGAGCTTTTGGAACAGAGAGCTACAACGAATTCAGGTAAACCCGAGCGAGTCAACTTTGTGTGGTATAGCCAAAACATGTCGCCCTTCCTTCTTTCTTGGTAGTTTGTTCGGTTCTTGCTTAGATTGCTTCTTGATTTTCGTACTGACTCGCCATGAATGTGTGACAGTTTTTATTAAATGCTTCTCTTTCATTTTACTGTGTTTTATTTTATGTCTTGTCTTGATACTTTGGAGTGGAAAGCCTTCCTGACTGATCGAACCCACCGCTTGTAATTTTTTTTATGATCGACGTGACGATGAAAGAAATTATTAAGCTGAATTGTAAACACAACGCTAACTGCTTAAATTTCTATTTCTACACAGATTTTTGTCGTATTAAGAAATTAGGCACTCTGGAACAATTTTGATTTGTGTCTCAGTGACGCTGTTGAAATTTCTGCTTAATTTAAATTCGCTGCAAAGTGTTTTTTCTCGTCCATTTTTCTCACCAGGTTGCTTGCTCATATTTAAAGATGAAAAACAACAAGGGAAAACATAAACGCAAAAATACAATGCGGACCGCTGAGGAAACAGTAAAGTCGACTTATTTTCCTTAAAAAATAAGACTTAAAGCAAGACATTCACCGACAGCGCTTTTTGCAGCATTCCTTGGAAAGCTTATTAAGGTCAAGAAGAGTACTCGTGAAACTAAAGTTGTTCTGTTAAAAAAACAAGTGAACTCACTTCAGTTGCTCCCGGCAGCCGGGGAGCGACTCGACAGACTTTGCAATCTAAATACCAGTAGGCATTTTTCACTGATTCGCATGCCCACTGGCTGTTTAGTTCTGTCATTCATTAAACAACTTTGCTAAAATGAACAATATCGCCCAGGCATCAGGCCGTTTACTGGGAAAAGTCACCCGAAAAATGTTTTCTTCAGCTTCCAAGCACAATTATGGAGGGAAAATGGCACAACTTTTTCGCCCGCGAAGTATTACTCGGGTGTTTTAAAGAACACACCCTAAACTATTTTTCGGAAGCTTTTAGAGTCTCTTTTTGGACAAAATAGCTTTATACCGAGAACTGTTTCACCTATAGTTACTTGAATAACTTTTTCTTTTCGATCTACAGACACGCTACAAAACCATGCTACACTGAACTCACTCACTGAAACGGCGATTCTAATTTATTTCAGTCTCTAAATTCACTTCAAGTGAGGAAGCTGACAATATAACATTACAGGGAGCTGATAAAACATTTTGCAACTGGAAAAACATAGAGCTTTACACTAAGACTATAAACTTGACGACCGAGCGAATGACTCTTCAGTTTGTTGGATAATTAAATTAGCAATCAGTCAAAACAACCCAATGTGCGGTGACGAATACTAAACTGGATTGAGAAAACAACACCGACCCACTCTAAAATAGTCACACTACCTAAGTTGGGATAAAATGTAAACTAGTTGCGAAATGAGAATTGCTCAAAAAATGAACTTTAACGAAAAAAATCTTAAAAGACTACGCAATGAACTGCAATTTTTAAAGCTTACATCAGATCGCTCATTTACGAAATTCCTTTTATATGATTAAACGTAGAAAATGGGACAACTACTTTCACAAAACTAAAACTGTATTGAGATAAGCACTTGTTTGCCTGCATTGATACGTATAAATGTAAATCTAACTCGAATCACTGGTGTGACATTGCTGGTAAACGAACACAAACACGATGCTCGACTGAACAGGCGACAACCTCGTTCCCGGGGTCCTTTCTCCTTATGACGTAGGAAAACTCACTTTGCCCCGCGTACTGAGCTCTGATTGGTCAATTTCAATTTCAGTCGCGTGCACCGTATGCCAGGAACCTCGTGATCCTTAACATTATCGTCTCTCTCATTACCTGCAAATCAATAGCTTTGGTTAATTTTTATAAACAGAAACTCAATAATTCCAAAAACTCGGGAAAAACTGACAGAAATATTCTTACCTTCTCCATCTTTCGCTTACCACGTGCAATCCTTGTCTCTTTGCCTACTGCGCAGACTCCAACTTAATTTTTTTGGTATTACCGCTGACCACCATTCCCCATTCCCCATTCCCCATTCCCCATTCCCCATTCCCCATTCCCCATTCCCCATTCCCCATTCCCCATTCCCCATTCCCCATTCTCCATTCCCCATTCCCCGTTTTAGTAACATCCCATTTTCAGGGAACTTGTGAAAAACAAATGGCTGCCGTCTTTGTTAACCTTCGATATGCTTTAGTTTAAATCATGGAAAAAATTCAGCTATCTCTGCGGTTTGTTTTTACGTTGAGGTAGTCCGGCATCTGGGATGAAAAAGGGAAACGGTCATTCCGGTTGAGTTGCTGAAGCAAACGCCATCACTATTTATATCACCTTCTATCTTGCACAATTTCTTTCATAACTTAAGTTATTTCAGACGTCCTAATCTTTCTATTTTTCCCCTCATTTTTGCAATCCCATCACCAAAACCTATCCTGTGACTTGACCAGAACCCGTTGCGTGACAGACAAATTTAGTTAAATCAGACCATAATAACAGTGCGGTTTCTGAGATGAACGTGGAGATCACTGCAAAGTTATTTAGTTTCTTCAGGGAATTTACACTACGAGATCTTAAAAATTCATTTGCCATTCGTTAAGGGATGTGAATGTGATGGCGGAGTCGTTATTCATTAGTTGAAAGTCAATCTAGAGATACCAGGAGATAACGGTCGATTCCACGCGTCAAGATGGCCTTTGGACAGTACACCTAAAACTTGATAAAACCTGGCATTTAGACAAAATCTTATTCAAGGTGAGCTAGATATGATCTTTATCCTGTACGTTTGATCCAAATATCAAAGGAAACAAGAAAAAATTCCAAGTTTTCGGCTATTCGGTCGGAGGCACGAGCCTCTTGTTTGTACTGGTTGACAGGTTAATGTTGTGATTATCGGGATTTTGAGAGCGTTTGTACTCGGTGCTGTTAAAAAGCCCGAAACTAATTTTTAAACCTGGTTTTAGAATGGTATTTCGTCTTTCAAGAATTCTGAATTTCAAGTGATTTGGTGTTTTACCGGGGAGGGAAACTTTCTCTTGAAAAACTGTGCCAAATTGAGAATTCAAAGCAAGCCAATTTTAGTGATTTTCAGCAGCTCGCCATGACCTTGAAATTTAATTCACAGATCTAAAACAGGATTCAGTTACTTCATACACACTTCAAAAGCAAACTTCCACGCTTAAAATGGGGTTTCTCGGGTGCGAATCAAACAGAGCGAAGTTTACGAGAAGGTATGATACACGTTTATTTCGTGTGTTTACAGGACACGTGTGACGTAAACGTGTTAAATTTTTTTTTCGGGCTTAAAAAATTTTTTCAAGAAAAAAATTCCACCACTTTTCTTAGATTACCATAGGGTATCCGTGGAAAATTTATGAGGGAATTTTATTTTTCATCATGTGCCACCACTCGCTCGATGTTAGTGGACATCCCCTCTTAAGTGCTTTAGACTCAGAACGTGTGTGTTCAAATTTCAAATTGTCTTTTAAATTATGGCTGGTTATATGTTCCGTAAAAAGACTCCTAATGCTATCTGGTAAGTTTTGGTAAGCTTGCAGTGGCGGATCCAGGATTTTTGAAGGAGGAGGGGGGCTGACCTGATATAACGATATCGGAACAATCCGCGACAAAATCGCCCCAGTGATAGTTTTGTTCCCTTTTATAATTTCAGGCTTAAATGAACCCAAAGAGGTGGGAGGCTAGCAACCCAATCCACCCATCCCCCTGGATCCGCCCCTTGTTTCGTAGGCAATGCAAACAAGTCTCCTTTGGTAATTCGAAGATAAAGAGTTCCATTTAGCCTTGCTCAGTACTTCGCGCTTTGGGACAGATGGACTTATGTTATGGATCAGTCTAGCAGCACAGCCCGGGGTAGGTACTTCCTGGTAATAGGCTAATGGGGATGTGTTGCTGGATGGGATCGCATTTTCACGACTGGATTGACTATAATGTTGTTGCATTTTCAATAGGAGCTAATAGATTTAATAGAATGGGGTCACACATTCAAAGGGATTTCAGGGGTAAGTAAATTCCAGCAAGTGGAGATTTGGGGTATATTTGCCCAAAAGTGACTAACGTGGGGTCTATAATTGGCTACAGAATAGATTATCATGGGGTAGGGGTTGGGAGAGGCCAGCGGCACATACCCAGCAAAAATTGACCCAAGTACCCACCCCCCCGGGTGGAACGGATATAAAATGGGGTTGGAAGGCCTACGCGACTCCTACTTCACGTCTTTGTTCCCCGCACCTTATCTCGGTCTTTTGACCAATTCTGCTTCCTTGTAGTGGGGTTAGTTTGGAGGATTTTTATATGGTGACTGCATTGAGCCGTTACAACTTATTAGGCGTCGCATCTTTTAACTAAAATATCTCAAATCGTTTATCATGACAAATCTTACTCGTTTGAAACTGATTTTGGTTGATTTATCAGGTTTATTGGAAAAAAAACACATTTGAAACAAAATATCCTTTTCGTTAAGATCTCGAGGTCATATCTCATCAATTTTCTGATAACCGGTGGATTCTTGTGGCTGGTGGCTCTCGCACACTGTTTGTTATTCTCAGTTAAATTTGACCTCTGATCGTTTTTTAAGCGACTCAATGTGATTTCTATGCCGCTTTCGGCATATTAGGTACGTTGAATCTGGCTCGTATAGGAACTTGATAGATAGCTTTTGCCAACATTTTCATGGCAAAACTCGAAACAAAAATACAGAGTCAAAGCAGGTGTCAAAAGAGGTTTTAACAAAGGCGAAGCTATTAGACTTCTACGAACAAATTCCTCGGAAAAAAATTTCCAGGAATCACTCTCTAATTTCAAAACACGCCTCCTCGCGCGTGGATACACTAAAAACTTAGTTGAGAGAATATTATCTGAAGTCTCCTTCGCCGGAAGACAGTCGGCTTTGAAACAAAGGAAAAGGGCCTACGAGCAAATATTACCATTTGTCACGACATATCACCCAGGAGTTAAAAGCCTAAAAAGTATATTGATGCACAAATGGAGTCTAATTCAAAATCAGCCATTGCTGAGGACCATTTTCAAAAAGCCTCCTATTATATCATACATGAGAGGCAAATCACTAAAAGACATGCTCGTCAGAGCAAAGCAGTTGAAGGCACAATAACTTACACGTCGCAAACAAAACTCCACAGTAGGGAGTCCGTCTGTGCAGGCCTGTCACGATTGTTATACCTTAGAGTTCTCCCTCGAGAAAACCTGATTGGCTCGGTACACCCGGTACGGAAATGCTCAAAGCGGAGCAAAGCGGAGCAAAGCGGAGCAAAGCGGAGCAAAGCGGAGCAAAGCGGAGCAAAGCGGAGCAAAGCGGACCAATCACAAAGCCGCTTTGGAACGGTGCAGGTCAACAGTAAAGAAGGAACAGAAGGGCTAGAATCTACACTGCGTTAATTTTGTCGAATCAAAACATTTAGCTGCTAGAATCTACACTGCGTTAATTTTGTCGAATCAAAACATTTAGCTGCAAAAACAAAAAGTTTGTTTTTCATGAGAAGAATTGAACGTCGGGAGTGTTGCTGGAGTATCACCTTCTGACAAGTGGTCACACAAAAATACAGGAAAGGAAATTTTATAAAACGCATGCCATCTATTACTATATTACAATATACTGAAAATGCAAGGGATTGTAGGAGAATTGAAAGAGTTTAATTCTAGCAACTACGGTTTGGTATGAAATTTGTGCGGGTAATTTTTGCAATTTCCAAAACGGATCCCGTAAAATTTATTAATGATACCTAACCGAAAACGTGTTCAAAAAATTATGAGACTTCGTGCAGCTCATGAGCCTTATAATTAAGTAGCTCACAACTTGTAAGTACCCATCTTTGATAAACCACATTTTTCTTGTCTATTTCCTCCTTACTGCTATGTTTTCGTCGAATTCCATTCACAAGGTCGACAAAGCTCCACAATCTTTGAACTTAATACATTTGATATCTCCTTTAAACGTTCTCCGGCGATATTTTGGTTTTTATTTAATTCCAACACATAAACGTCAAAGGTTTATTTTGAGATAAATATCAAGACCAGCAAGCGCGGGAAAATAATAGTCACGTGGCCATCTGCGATTGGCGGGAAGAATATGCCCCTTTTTAGATTGAAGATACGTGACATAAGTTGTCAAAAATATTACTGGTTTTTAATAAGAGTCGAGAAAGGATAGAGATGAATAAGCAAAATTATTTGAATGTTGGAATGTTGCCTTTGACAACATCCGTTGTTTTTGCCTGTTGTTACATGCCAAGGTTTTGTTCCTGAGTCGAGGGTTTAAAATGAGTTTTAAATCTCAACTATTTTTCATATGAGTTCACACAGGTTCATATAAGCAAAACTGTCAAAGAGCTTTCATGAGATAAATATGAAAGCCAGCAAGCGGGGGAAAATAATGATTACGTGATCATCTTTCTCTTTGTTGACATCAAAATAGCCAGTTTTGACAAGTCGACTGAGTCGGGGTCGAGTGAGTCTGGGGCAGTTAGAACAAGGACAAAAATACGGAAAACTGTTTGCCGAATGTTGGAAGCTAATAATTGTTGTTGCCTTTGACAACATCCGTTGTTGTCGCCTTTTTTTAACGTCGCTGAGTTCTCTTTTTCTCAGGAGCGAGCCAAATTAGACGGTAATACAAATACTATGCGGGGATTACAACTATAATACAAGAGAAACGTTTTTATTAGCCTAGTCTTTTCAGTGCAAATGATATTCAGAACTGTCTGTCCATATTCATAGTTTAGGAAGAAAAAAAACTATAACAATATTGTGTTTCTTTTAACTTTTTTATTGCGGTGATATGGAAAAGCGGTGATATGGAAAATCGGAGTTGTGTTTTTAAAATTACGTTTGCAAGTGTTGTTTAAACAAACGCGAAATACATAAACGTACGATAGAAATGAAGTACGACCGGCTTCAACAAGATGACCGAGTCATAAAAGGAAACGGTTTACTTGAATGTTGGAAACTGACCAATTTACTGGTTCAGAATTTGCAGATTACATTGGTTTGTCAGAGGTCTGGGCTTGTCATGAGGTGTTGTTGAATGCTCTGATGCGTAGCCAAAAGTGTCAAAGATGGTCCCCATGGTTACTCAAATTTGAGTGACTATTAAGACTTTTCCAAATAATAGCATCCAAGGTGGAAACATGCAAACATGAAAAACGGTTAAAAGGATTTCAGCAAAGAAACCAAAATCGAAATTTAATGTTTGGGATTATCTTGTCCAATGTACACAAACAATGATGTCATTTCCCGATCTTAATTTGTTCATCCTTGCGTTTTCAGTTTGCCGCGAATTGAGTTCGTAACCAAAAATTGATAATATTACTTTATCAGACTGTCACATTCACGCGGTGGGAGGCTAATGAGGGTACTTTGAAAAAAAAAAGGAAAAATAATTACATCAATGTTGGTCGCTTACCAAGTCACTTTTCAAAAGTTAAAGTCTACTTGTTATGCCGGTACTATCTTTTTCCACTTATGTGATTACATTTAGAAAACAAAGCACGAGCCAAAACGAGTCTTTGCCCGAACTTAAGACCGCCTTAACTGAATATACTTAACATTATATTTAGTACATTCTCAATTCCCGCACGGCCAAATTCCAATCCAAGTTCGAAAACTTGTCAAACAAAAGGCATTAAGCAGCGTAGTTGTATTTTTGTAGTCTCGTGAAAGCTGTCTTTACTTCCTTTCTCATTTTCTTGGTTGAGTCTGCTTTGCTGTTGTGCGGCTGATTAGTATTATGATAGTGTGGAAATTGGTTTAGACTATTAGGTCTGTTCTTTCTTCCTGTTTTCAAACTTGTCAAGCTCGTACTTCAACGACGTGATTTTGCAACGAAAGGTTATCTTAATCTGACATTTACCTTTTTGTTGATTATCCACCCTTAAGACATGAATTTCCAAATTGCACTGTGTTACGTCACGTCTCAGAGGATCAATTATAAAAGAAGTTGTCCCTGATCATTTTGAATTATTTGCTTCTTGCCTATCAAAGGTTTCCTTTGGTCATAAGATAACGGATATGAATTACTGAGAAAGAACTAGCCGTCTTGCGCGAAATGTGGTCTTTGTTCACTCGCAATTTTCCAATGATGCGGATCTTAATACGACCGAAGATTGTGTTGTTCTTGTCGCTATTGACGTTATTTGTCTTCCTGATAAACCGGTAAGTTGACACGTTATCAAGTTGAATTGATCTTTAACTCCCCAATTTTCGTCCAAGGGTCCCTTAAAAAGTTTATTTCGCGTTATAAAGCTCATCTTAGAGGCGCTGCTGGGTGGGGAGGGGGGGGGGGGGTGGGCTTCGACTACCACTTATCCCTAACGTTTTGAACAACGTTTTCCCTATCTCCTATTAAATACTCAAAAGCACTAACCGTAAGCCTCTAATTACCCGTTAAGCAATTTCCCCTCCTCTCCATATAAATCGTTTTGTGAGTTATTCTTTGCACCTATGAAACCTCTAACTGAGCCTCGTTTTCTGTTTTAATTTCCCATAATTCGTTTTACAGTCTTTTAAAGGGATACTCGCTGTGGTATATTGCTCGTTTGGATTACTCAGCGTATGACTGTGAACTTTAAGGAAGTAATTAAACGGTACTCTTTCATCCCCGAACTAAAAAGCTGCGCTGCTGGAAACACGATTTGCCTTTTTGCGGATGATATCCGAGGTCTTAGAAGTAATCTCAGTATGGACGATAACGATGCATGATTGATTAGCCAAAGTTAACCCGAATGTTTACCTTTTCAACAGTTCAAAGGAACCTGAAATACTAAAGGCCCACGTGACTTTGGAGGAAATCAAGCGCATCGTACCTTTCCCCAAAGGCGAAACTGTCCAAGGATTACGCTATCTGATTATACGGGATTTTTCTGATCTGCTGCTAGATGTAGTACCACCGGCTTGTGTGCAGATACAGGAGTATGATGAAACTGTTAGCGATGACGTTGACCTTCCACTAAATTTGAACCTCGAGGAAAATTTGAAGGTTAAAGCAAAGCTGCCGGCAACACAAGAGGAAATGGTAAAGTGGCTCAGTAATGAAAGAAATCACCCACTAATGTTGAGAGTTCAGTTTATAATCACCTTAATCTAGCATGCTGCATGATTTGTTTTTAAAGACAGGGGAAGCATGGTTCCTTTTCGTTCTTTGTATCACTTTTTCGGCCGCTAAAAGTTTCACTGAAAATTAAGGGTATCGGTAAAAAAAGTAGCCTCCCACGCAGACGCTCTTTGGGTTTCGTCACGCTCCCAAACCTTAAGAGGGTCTGCGTGGGAGGCTATAAGAGAAGAGGATAAAAAGGTTGGTTTTATTAACTTTTGTTTTTTGTGTACTGAATTTAATCTTCTTTGGCTTAAGCAAACATTCTGTTGTCAACCTTTCAGGAACTATGTTAAAACAAATTTGTCTCGTAGGGCAAAAATATAGTAGTAGGGCAAAAACATAGAAGGGCAACAAAAGAGCGGCCCACTACACACATGCCTCACGTTTTCATGCAGCAGGCAATTTTTGCGCTCGCCCCGTGTTATTTTTTATCGTTTATCCCCGAGCAGAAAGAAGGACTAGCAATTTTGCTGACTTTGACGTTTCCATAGCAACCGTCTACTCAGGAGGTGTTTTGACTATTTCCTGCCTTTTTTTCAGTCTTTTTTTCAGTATTTTCCCCTTCGTTTGTGAGAAGAAGATAATCCTTTACTTTTTTGTACTTGTTTTGATTAAGTATGTTTCTTAGAACAAATTCATATTTTTTCGATGACGTCATTGTCAACTGTATGACTGCATGTTCGGGATCCAAGATGGCGGCTCAAATTCAAAATGGCTGCTTTTTGACGTCATTGTGACATCATGAAACGTCATAATCGACACGTCATAAGCCCAATCTGTTAAGCCAATGACGTACTAAAAACGTGCCAAGTTTCATCACAAGAGCATGAATACTTTTGGAGATCTATAGTGGGGCACTTTGTGCCCCCCCTCCCCCCCGGCTCAGAAACTCAAAAAAAGCCCAGGCGAACTAGGGTTAAGAGAGTTTTAAGTAACCTTGAAATGCAGACCTGGATATATATCTTATACAAATAGAATGTAAACTTTGTAAATTTTATATATAACTCTTTGATAAATTTGATATTTTGTGTATTTTTTATATATTTTTTCTCGCATTAGCTTTGTATAGCTACTCTCAAATTCGAGAAAAAATAAAGTTTATGTATGTATGTGGGACTGCTTGTCGTCTATGGCAAATTCTATCATTCATTACAATAACTGAGTTCCCAGACACTACCCGCCATTTCAATTGCAAGTACCTGCTGTTCATTAACTAACTACTTTTGATCAACTGAAATCTGATTTAGACAAA
The DNA here is from genome assembly GCA_964030785.1 of Siderastrea siderea. Classification (NCBI taxonomy): domain Eukaryota; kingdom Metazoa; phylum Cnidaria; class Anthozoa; order Scleractinia; family Rhizangiidae; genus Siderastrea; species Siderastrea siderea. The sequence goes on from OZ034973.1 coordinate 8,017,684, forward strand.
CCGAAAACGATTTTAGTTTGCTACTGACCCAATGTTTTTTGTTTACAGGCCTTATGTGGCCTGAAGGGTTCATACATCAGTATTCCTTGGATAAAGCTCTACCAGGGGGACCACTTTGGGTTTCACAGAATCAAGAAGAATATCACCTATCGATTTTGGAGTCCAGTGTATGGAGGATCTAACTTACTACAGCGTGGTCCTAACAACGAGGTCAATTGCAAGGGAAACTTTAGAGATAAAAATTATGATAGTAAGTGCCATGAAGCGAGGTCTATGAGACCGGGTAAGAGAAGAAAATTCCCCAAATTTAATGATGATTGTTCTCAGGCCTGTCTTTATCTTTATAATTGGTAACCTCCCCCCACCGCTTTGCCGTTCATCACTGCAGTGACAAACTTTTTCTAACGTTCATAATGTTAAGACTGAAAGTTTTGACATCAGCGATAGTTGAGTATGATACGTTGATATTTATATTAGGTACGGTTACAGAGATATCACCTAGACCACCTCATGGCAGTGCCACTGATTCCAAATAGGTCACAAAACCTTGGAAATGAGTAGAAGGCTGTGATTTTTTCGTATCAAAAGCCGCTGACAAGACCAGCAATGTTAACATTACATTCTCAACTTTGTCAACGATAGCATAATGTCGCTTTAAACCATTAGCAAAGCAGTTTCCGTACCACGAAAAGTCTTGTAGGCTGATTGCAGAGACCCATGTAGACCATTGCCAGGCAGGTAGTTGTTGCGACTTGAACGAAGACCCCCTTTCCCATCAGTTTACAAATAGACACAAACGTGAGGTTCGGGACACCGAAAATTGGCAAATTCCTCTAAATCAGCATTTTTTTGACAGATTAGTAACCGCATAGCAGTCTTTATTACGGTTACAGTTAGAAACAGTTACATGAAACCACAAATAATGTGGAGTGGAATACCGATATGTGGAAATGTAATTTCAGTCGTCTTATTGATGTGTTGTTTAACTGTTAAAACCTTGATTATAAAACCGGATGCTTCATTTGCTCTGACGTTTAAATTATCGGACGTTTAGTGTTAGAGTTTGTTGTCCGCAATTCGAGCATTCGAATTTTTTTTTCAAAGTTAAGCCCCTTTCCTACATACACGAATTTTCATACGGTCGATCACGATTTTGGAATTTTTAAAAATCGCAGTGGCGTCGGGCCGAAATTCGTGGTCGACCGTAGCAATTCGTAGTGCGCCTTAATGGACCACCACCTGAAAGGACCACGATGTTTTTGGACATGACCAAAAAAATCGTGGTGCATCGTAGCAAAAACAAATTCTTATACAAACGTAACACCTCCGTAGTAGTATCGTAGTACCACCGTAGCGTTGCCGTGGTCGACCGCAACAGCATCTTGGTGATTCGTGATCGATCACATTGGACACCTCACCGACGGCAAGCCAAGACTACGCCACGATGCCAGGACGATGCCACTACGATGGCTCGTCGACTTAGCTCGATCTAGCAAGATACTGGCAAGACGTCAACAAGAACCAAATTCACCTCCTGTTCAAAAACCCTGTTCACTCCCTGTGTGTACCACGTGACTACATGGATCATGGTATCGATATTGATCGCATCGCATAAATCATTAAAACTTCGTACTGGCTTCTTGGCACATCGTAGTGAAGCCGTATTGTAGTCGTAGTACCCTCTTCCTTATTCGTTGTACGCCATGACCAATCATAATGATATCGTAACTGTACCCAAGTCATTCGCGGCAATGCCGTATAATTACCGTACCACATCATGACGTCGTCTTGCTAGCATCTTATTACCTTCTTCACAAGACGTGGCACTCGAGTGACCTTGAAATTTCGCGCGCAAATTGCCACGGTAGACCGCGATCTTTAAAAATTCCAAAATCGTGATCGACCGTACGAAAATTCGTGTATGTGGGAAAGGGGCTTTAAAGAATCTGTGTAAGAGGTATTATCTAGATATCGGCGGTCTATTCCGCGCTTAGGTTAGTTTGCACGCGTTCCTTTAAATTTGTTAACGCAGATTTCGGTATCATTTAACATACAACATACTCTTTATTATACTTAATCCCATTACAGAGCTTTTCAAAAGTACTTATAAAAATGATAAATTAATATAATTATAAATAACCTTAAAGGTAAATAAAAATAAGAATAAAATAACCTAATATGCGAATGAATTATTAATATGAAATAGCTTAATATAGCCTAAAATATAAAATTCTTAATATTAACAAATTCTAACGATCTTACTCCATTTATTTAGCTGTGATGTTCTCTATGAGCACCGGTCGCAATCAGTTCGGCTTCATCTTTAAAGAAAACGCTGGAAGTTCAGCGAAGACGTATGTGATGAATGCCACAAGTGACCACCGGTTGGAAGCCAAGGTGAGTTCTTTCGTTACTATAATTAAAGTATTTCTCTGTTCATTCAGCTGACTGTACTGTCGTGTGCAGACCCTCACTTCCGTCCTTATCATCATCCTGATCATCATCATCATCATCATCATCATCATTATCGTCGTCGTGGTCGTCGTCGTCGTCATCATCATCATCATCATCCGCTATCATGTTCTTTATTATAATCGGGAGTAGCAGCAGCAGCAGCAGCAGCAGAAAAAACCGCATGTTGTTCGTATTGCTGAGCCCTGGACAAATTCAAAAGGACAGACATATTTTGGAAGAGAGATACGCGTAAGATTTCAAGGTATTTTAGTTTCAAGACTTACTTACTGACCTTTTCCAATAAATTGCGCCCTAAAGTTAATCACACGTTACCTACCTGGGTTGCAGGCCAGGAAAGAGTTTAAAGCAAAGGTGCAGTGCAACGTAAGGCCTGTAGTCTTCTACTGGTTAACACAAACAACAGCTAGTAGCCTTTGGTTTGGCATCGGATAGTTATCGTAAGGTTATTATAATTATTAAGCGCCACCCATTTTTAAGAAGCATAATTTCAGCGAGGAAACGTTTTAGCAGGTTTGGGAACTGTTGTTTCACGATCAATCACCCGCGGCTGAAAAGATCCTTAATGCTTAAACATTAATTATTTTCTCACTTTATTTAAAGGAAATGACTAATCCACGCCCTCACGATTTGGAAAACTCGATGAAATTTACACCGATGTACTTCTGGAGCTTTACACTCTTGAAAAACGTGGAGTACAACACTTTGTATCTGGCTTGTGATAGCAACGGAGGAGCCTTCATGGTACCCATGAACAGCACCAACTATCCTGATGCAAGAGCTTTGTTTATTGTCAACAAATACGTTCCTAAACTAAGCGTATAATTTATTAAATAAATTATATGCTAAAGATTTTGGTGATGTGTGACCGACTGGTTTTGATTTATCATCGACATTATTACGCTAGTCATTTCATATTTTGTTTGCAATCAAACCAAAGAAATAACTACAGTTAGTCTTGGTGATTCGATTACCGTGATTCGTAAAAGTAAGCATGGCGGATGGGAGAGAAAATAAAGAAAGAGCGCATTCTGATTGGCTCTTTTGTTGTTAATTAAAGTTTAACCTATGCATCCTGTCTCGGTGTAACTTGAGCTACTTCTATTGTTCTTAATGTGCGCGGTGCAATTCACCTATGGTGAGAGTAAAAAGTGAAACGGTCATATTTTCAGAATACTAACTAAATTTAATTCTGTCTTAATAGCCTTGATCTGGCTACAGCCAAGTTTACATGATGTAGACATTTTTAGGGTGCAAATAACCAGAAATAAGCACCAAACAAGTGGAAATTCGAGAAATATGAGAGCGCACACTTGAGTTTTATAGTCCCCTGACCTTCTACTACAGAAAGCATTATTGTAAACTTAGATTTGATCACAGAAGAAAGCATGCCATATAATTAAAAAGTTCTTTGACAGAAAGTCATACAACACAGCTTTTTTATATTTTCAGTTCTCTGGAATATTTTCCACGGCTTACAGTAATTAACGGGTTCGTAATATAACTAAAGTGGGGATCCTAGGTCGCCAGCGATCCAGGAGGGCCGGTCTCCCCTCCCCCCCCTTTTTTTTAGCAATCGTTAATATTTTAACTTGTCGACTTCCAATTCCCACTCACCCTCTTGTACATGAAACTCGGGGTTTTGAGTCACTAGTGGTCATCTGCGGTCACTCGTGGTCACTCAAATGAGCGCTTTTTTTGTTATGAACTCAAGATTTACAGTCATATGGATCAAGATAGATAGCGGATTAGGTGATTCGCAGATGGCTACTATCTACATACAAACCAGTCTAAATTCTTCGATGACTACATTTTTCCTCCGTGTTTTATAAACTAATTGCAATTTTGAGACGGCAATTCTGCATCATATTGACGGCTAGTTGGAAGAAAATATATTCCGTATTCGCGACTCCGCCCAATACGGACAATATATTTTCTTTCAACGCCGTCAATATAATGCAGAATTGCCGTCTCAAAATCGCAATTAGTTTTGTATCACGATTTAATCATTTTTGGGGCAAAATAAAGGCAAAACTGAGAATTCCCTGCATGGATTGAAAGATAAATTCTTACAACCTTTTCAAGTGTTGAACACGAATGTTTGTACACGCTATCAATTCTTTGTTTTACAGCAAAAATATCAAAATATGGACTTTCCTCGCCATAAATCGGTACTTCACACACAAAAAAAATCAAAGTAGCACCTCTATTTAGTGTTGTCATGTTCCAGAAGTCCACAAAACAGGTAAAATAACGCAAACTCGACGACCTTTTCGTTCAAAACTTTTTCAAAGACATGATTACGCGATTAGCGCGCGCACAACAACACCTCGACAAAAACAAACTGCTAAAAACAAATGAAAACACGTTTGAATTCTCATCTTACCTTGTTTTTTCGATAATGTTGGACTCTAAAGCTGAATATCGCTTTCCTTTATCTTTCAAACGGCAGAGTAATTTACATTTCTGGCCGATTTTTGACGAGAAACTTTGAATTTCTGTTTTAAATGTAGGGAGCCCAACAAAAACGGCGCGAAATTTTCAACCAATCACTGGCTCGCTTTGGAGACGTCAATACGTAGTTATATTGACGTCTCAAAAACAATCGACTGTTTTTCAGCTGTGATACAGGCAAAAAGCTACGGAATGAATTTGTTTTATTTGGTTTTTGTGAACCTTCAAAAGGATGGTTTCCTATACGTAAAGGCTAAGGGAAAAGAGCAGGATATCATCGTCTCGGTAAGACCTTGATGAGGGTTGAGGAATAATAAGTAAATGTTTAACCCTTTAAACCCCATTATCAAAGTGGATGTTCTCCTCATAATCCTCCATATATCTCTTATAGTATACTAGTAAGAAGGATCTGATTAAACATCAAGACACTGATAATATTTTTTTTCTCCTGACCTGAATGTTAGTGAAGTTGGAAGGATAATTAGATTCTTGTCACTTTTGGGGCTTGAACATTTGCCTGTATTTTTCGAGCTTTGCAAAACTTAGTGAGAACTGCATACGCTTCTGCATTGCGTTATGGAGCAAAGTGTGAAAAAAAAAAGGCAGAGACACCACATGCTCATCCAAAAAGTGACGGGGGACTCGTCGGTTTTTTCTTCTTTCCGAAAAGAGCCCAGAAGGTACCAAAATTTTGTCCTGTACGCGTTGCTGAACTTCATTCTGAGAAGTATCAATTCTAACGTAACATTTCCTGTCATATTTTTTCCGATTTGTATCCAACAGATATCGAGATTATTCGGAAGGTTCTCAATTTACGTTTAAACCCTCTATATGGCCTAAGTGACAAGACACCACGAACTTTTAGATAGTGCGGCAGTATCAATCTTGTCTTCTGGACATACAACAATGCTCATTAAAAATGATTTATTATTTTATTAAGATAATGATACAGGGGTTAAAGACAATAGGGCTGTTGTATGAGTTAAAAAAGTCAATTTGCAGAGATTTTATTAGTTATTCACTGATATTTTCTCACTGCATAGCCATCCGTGTCAGACGTCGCACTGTTTGAGCCTGGCTATTACTGGGGCCAAACAACATACATACTTTATGCAATGTTTAGAAGTAAACCGTACAATAACCTGTACCTTGGATGTGACAGCAACAGAATGGCAACACTGGTACCAATGACGGACCCTCTCTATCCAAATCCTCATGCCTTGTTCATTGTGAACAAGTTCAACCCCATTTAATTTTGCCGGTTGATTAGGCAACTCATCAGTTACGGCAGGTAAAAAAAGCCAGAAATTTCAGATCAACTGGATGAAAAAAGGAAAATCTGCTCTGCAGAATGCAAAGGTAGTTTACTGTGTCGTCATCATTAAATGTTACATTTGAATAACCAAATCAGAAGTAACCGAAATACGTTTTGTAGAATTCCTTTGTAAGTTAGACTTTGATTTTCGGAAGCAATTAGTAGAACAAGAGTTGATGTATTTTAATCCACAACATAAATAAAATAGTCATCTGAAAAAACTATAGTTTTAATGTGTTACACTTTGTAAACTGTCAACTGACGCGAGTGTTACATTAATCCGTAACCACCATTTTGAATTTACTATATCTCCAGAAGAATTGTCAGTATAACTAAGTGTAACAGACCATCTACTCAGTTATTTGAGTGCAAACTAGCTCTATAGTATTGTATATTTACCTTTCAAATAAAGCAAGATTGGTTCAGTCTTGTACTGATTTTGTAGTCTGCGGCAGTTGAGCAGTCTCAAGTAGAGTTTAAAAGCAAAGTTACTGGTTCTCACAGATTTTGTAAATACAGCTGTACAGTAGGCCTGATCAAATCAAGTTGAAGTGTTTAAACACAAATAAAGCTATGATGGCTGTTAAATTATTACTTTTAACAATATGTGAGTTATGTGAGGGTGTGACTGCAAATGGGTCTTAAAAGCCCCTAAAAAATAAATAGGCCAAATTTTTCTCGATTGATTTGGATTCTACTTACATTGAGGTAACTCCTGATAGAAGAATCAATTTCAGCTAGTTTGGCAGTTAAAAAAGAAGACGGGGTGAACTTTGGCAAATTTGGGTAGAGGTTTTCACTTCAAAATCTGGCAAAAACTAGTGCCAGACCCCAGACTGCCAGATCCCTCTATGGCAAATCCCTACAAATGAACTGAAAGAGTATTTATAGTAAAAACACACCATGTCATTATTGAGTCCAATGGATTTTTAGTTTTGTTTTTATTAAACTCTAAACCTACCCGTTAAAAAACAAGATTTTCAGTGAATTGAAGGCCCCAGATGGGACCTCCACTCCCCCCCCCCCTGAAACTTTTCAACCAAAACCAAATTGGCTTTTGGAATATCTCATCAAGGCTAACTTCTGCAGCAAGTTTCATCGAAATCGGTTTACCCCCATTTCCAACCTCTGGAATACTTTCTCAGACAATGACACTTAAATGATCGAACTCAAAATGTGATAATGCACATGACAACGGGTCAATACTGAGACTGCCATTGCTGGTAATCTAAATGAACAGTGAAGAATTTTGAAAAACTGGGAAATGTGTGTTGTGTGTTTTTCCAATTTCCAAAACATATCCCGCAAATATTAGTTATAATAGCTAAAAGAAAAAATATATTTAAAAAATAATAAGACTTCATGTAGTTCATGAACCTAGTGGCTCATAACTTGTAAGAGCTCGTCTTTGACAAACCACAGATTTTCTTGTTTATTTACTCTTACTAATGAATTCGTCGAATTCGAACTTGATGCATCTACGATAAAAAAAGCAAGGCTGATTCCACAAAAGGTACGGCCTTTCTTTTTCAGGGTCTTACAAGGAGTGACTTAGAGGGCAACAAAACGTTACCATTTAAAACAACAAATTCTGAAGAATTTACAGGCGGCGGATAGTCTCTCAACCCCCCCCCCCCCCCGCCTCCCGCCCCTTTTCCTAAGGAAAAAAGGTTTCTTTTTTAAAAAGCAACAGCGACAATCTCCTATTGTTGAAATCGCATATCAGCTAAGACCACGCGAGGCTATCAATCGCGAGTTGTTGACAGGCAACTTGATATAATAAGGGTTTCGTTGAAAGGTCACGAAAACGATAACAACTAGGTATTTGTATTCTCCTACAATTTGCGTGCACTGTCACGATCTGTCACCGTGTTCCCTTTAAAAACACATTTTACCTTTACTTAAGTTGGATACGCCACAAAACCCCAAAAAAGGAAATTTGACTCCTTTCCACCGTTCATTTTTTCCTAACCGTCACTACTTCAAACAGAAAAGTACAACAGACTTTTAACATTACCCTTCGCTGAAATCCTTTGCACAATTAGCACTTCCTGTATATAATGGCCTTTAGTAGTTCCTGGTTTCCGGTGACCAAATGTTATCGACAATTTGCACTTTCGGTATGTAAGGAATTAAATGAATGTAAACATATCATATTATAGACGTCCGATAAGGTGCACTGTGACGATCTGTCACCGTATTCTCTTTAAAAACACGTTTTATTAACACGTCTACAACGATTCTAATGTATTTTGTCAATACTACCCTGAAGTTTTCTGCGATCTTGCACGAAAAATTAAATTCAACTTTTTTTCAACGCTATATGACATAAGTTGTCAAACTGTCATCACAGGTTTCAATAAGCCAACTTACTCGGGGTCGAGGGGCAAAAGCAAGTTAAAAATAAGCAAAATTGTCTGAATTGGGTCATCTTTTAACATAAAAACTCGGTAGGCCTATTGAGTTTTCATTTTAGAATACTGTCACGTACTGATGTTTCAGAGACGTGCGCGACAGACACTGATGTTTCAGGACGAGAGAGAATAAAAACGGTTTTTTTTTCTCGCCAATGGACCCAAACAGATCCTAAAGGATGCCTTCGGAGGAGGCTAGTCAAAACACCCTTTTTTGCCTCACGTGACTTGTCTCATTTACGGGTCCGCTCGGTGTTTTAGGCTTTTTATACTTTAAGAAGAACGCAAATCTAAGGGCCGATACCCTATTTTTATTTTTTAAGAACCATTTTTATAAGAACGTTGAGGCTGAGAGGCCAAGCAGTTGGCTTGATTACCAGCCGCTGTTCGGGAGAGCGGTGGAAATCAAGCTTATGGGAAGAGAAGCACGTACATAACACGAGTTTACCGTATGGGGTACGGTTCTACCGCGTCACGCCCCATATTACAATGGACTGCGTGCAGTCTATAATAATTCATGTGACACTGCGTGACAAACCAGACACTCTGTTATTTTTAAATATGGAAATCCTATCCCTAAGGATTGTGTGACAAATGTGGCCCTCGTCTGCCAAAAATCTAATCGAAGATTGGCATCCATCGTCCTTGGGCACACATATAAAAGACGTTCGTTTATTCGTTTTTGCCCGCGATTGCGTGACAAATTTGAAAGTCGTGTAATAATTAAAGTCTCTGATAATTTGCGTTCATGTGACGTTGCGTGACAAAAAGGACACTCCCAAAAAAAAGAAAAGATTCCCTGAAATTCCCTAAAGATTGTGTGACAAATTTCACCCTCGTCTGACAAAAATGGGCGTATCGTCCATCGTCTATCGTCCATCGGCCATCGTCTATCGTCCAGAATCCAGCGTCTGGGTTTTAGCACATGCCCTTTAGTAGTTCCTGGTTTCCGGTGACCTGTTATCGACAATTTGCACTTTCGGTATGTAAGGAATTAAATGAATGTAAACATATCATATTATAGACGTCCGATAAGGTGCACTGTGACGATCTGTCACCGTATTCCCTTTAAAAACACGTCTACAACGATTCTAATGTATTTTGTCAATACTACCCTGACGTTTTCTGCGGTCTTACATGAAAAATTAAATTCAACTTTTTTCAACGATATATGACATAAGTTGTCAAACTGTTATCATAGGTTTCAATAAGCCAACTTAGTCGGGGTCGATGGGGCAAAAGCAAGTTAAAAATAAGCAAAATTGTCTGAATGTTGGAAGGTAATCAAATTGCCTGTAACAACATCCGTTGTTTTTGCCTGTTGTTTCACGCCACCGAGGTTTTGTTCCTGAGTCAAGGCAATGATGACTGAATTTCAAAATGAATTTTAAATCTTATTTAATTCCTCTTTATATGAGCTCCTACTGGTTTATATAAACAAGACTATTAAAGAGTTTTTATTAGATAACTGTCAAAACCAGCAAGTGTAGGAAAATAATGATTACGTGACCATCGTCCTCTTTAAAAGATATCTGATATTGCCATTTATTGTCAAAAGTATTACCAGTTTGGAGGGGCATTTGGAACCAGGACGGAAATAAGGAAAACTGCAACATCCGTTGTTATTACCTTTTTTAAAGTCGACGAGTTTTTTTTCTTGTCAGCCAAATTAAACATTAACAAAAATACTATGCGGGGATTACAATGATAATACAACAGACGAGCGTTTTCATTAGGCTAAACTTTTTAATGTAAGATATCCCGAATTATTTGCCCGTATTCACAGTTTAGGAAGAAAAAAATACTATGACAATATTGTGTTTTTTGTTTTATTTTGCTTTTTCATAGCGGTGATATGTAAAGGCAGGAACTTAGGCCATGAAAAAAAATCACAGCATGTACTCATTACAAGTGTTATTTTACGCCAATCATTTCTGTCAGCAATGAAGAGAATTATATCAACACGTACGGTCGGTATGTGTCCTTGCAGTTATTTTTAAAACAGCATGACATACATTACGATTATAAGAAAAGCGATCACGTCGTGAAGCAAAAATTATTACAGGAAAGAACGAGCGCAGTCAGCGAAAGTCCGGGAATTTTAAGGCAGGTATGTCTGATTTTCGGGTAACCTCCTTTTGGCTCTGTCGAATGTTAGCAATGTTAGTCGCACGTTTTCTCACCATAAGCCAGGAAACGAAACCTAAAACAGAACCAGAGAATTATTCGGTCTTGTCACGCCGTTTGTAATGATGCTGGTCGGCGTTTCAGTTTTATGATATATTTTCTTTGCTAGACCGCCACCATAGTCCTTTATGACAATCAAAACCGGTTGATGCATGCAATTGCGATTTTAGTAGATTTTCCTGGGCAGGCTGTCAAAACAGAATCATAATTTTGTGTGAGAATTATCTGGCGGGAATTTATTTCAACATTACGTAAACCTGCAAATTCTCCTCGATGCCTCTTAGAACTACCCATAATTATCTTTACTAAGTTGTACTGATTTGTATGTAGGTCGAGCAAGAACCCGACATCGATCAATTTTTAGACTAAGGCTATAGATTTTTATGTGAAGAAATGTATGTTAGAAGAAGCATGGGATGTGGCGCTTTCACGACTCCGATTATAATTTATTCGAGCTACACTGGTATCATGTATTAACATTACCCAGCTTCATTGCGTTTTCCTTTAGATATTTTATTTACTGCATTTCAAGTATAGAAGGTTTCCAACCTAAATGCTGTAGCAACATCTTGGGTAATGCTAGTTTTTCGTCAAAACATATATTGCATTTGTGTTTTGCGTGTAACGCAATGCTGGCCGGAAATATGAGGTTTTCAAGATCGCGCGCGTCTTCAATAACGACGACCGATCCACGAAACTTTGGAATCGAGACAAAAAGAGACAAGAGACCTTTGGTAAGTAGCAACAAGAGAAAATGAACGATTTTGTACACACCTTGAGGCGAAATATTAGCATCGCGCTCTAGCTTTATTCTGATTTCCTTAGATAATATGCTGTACCTGGAAACTTGATCGCTATAATAGCGCTGTAGCTTATCCTGCTTTCCTTGGGTAGAATATACCTGGAAGCGAAATGCCTAACATCGCACTTTAGCTAATATTCTGTCTTCCTTGGGTAGCAGATACCTGGAAGCAGAATGTCTAACATCACTTTTTAGCTTATTCTGTCTTCCCTGGGTAGCAGATACCTGGAAGCAGAATGTCTTACATCGCTTTTTAGCTTATTCTGTCTTCCCTGGGTAGCAGATACCTGGAAGCAGCACGTCTAACATCGCGCTTTAGCTTATTCTGTCTTCCTTGGGTAGCAAATACCTGGAGGCGGAATGTCTAACATCGCGCTTTAGCTTATTCTGTCTTCCCTGGGTAGCAGATACCTGGAAGCGGAATGTCTAACATCGCGCTTTAGCTTATTCTGTCTTCCTTGGGTAGTAAATACCTTGAGGCGGAATGTCTAACATCGCGCTTTAGCTTATTCTGTCTTCCTTGGGTAGTAAATACCTGGAGGCGGAATGTCTAACATCGCGCTTTAGCTTATTCTGTCTTCCCTGGGTAGCAGATACCTGGAAGCGGAATGTCTAACATCGCACTTTAGCTTATTCTGTCTTCCTTGGGTAGCAGATACCTGGAAGTGGAATGTCTAACATCGCGCTTTAGCTTATTCTGTCTTCCTTGGGTAGCAGATACCTGGAAGCGGAATGACTAACATCGCTTTTTAGCTTATTCTGTCTTCCTTGGGTAGCAGATACCTGGAAGCAGAATGTCTTACATCGCTTTTTAGCTTATTCTGCCTTCCCTGGGTAGCAGATACCTGGAAGTGGAATGTCTAACATCGCGCTTTAGCTTATTCTGTCTTCATTGGGTAGCAGATACCTGGAAGCTGAATGTCTAACATCGCTTTTTAGCTAACACTATCGGCTTTTGGTATATTTATGTAAATTTCCCTTCAGTTATCGTATGCGCTACAATAGTTCAAGTTTTATTCTTTTAATTCAGTACAGAAGGAAAAATTCATAGAAATAATTTAGGTCATTCTTACGAAAGGACTTTTACTTTTTCCATTTGGATATCTCTTTTTTGATATAAAGACATTATCGCTGTTTGAAAGGAAGTAAGACATAAAGTAGCTGAGAATTAAGGCGTATTGATCGTTTTCAAACCGAAATAATTCTTACTGCGCCGTTATTTTTGGTGGTATTGTCCGCGCGCGCGAAGCCAATTGTCGGTTGAGCCCGGCCAACTCACGCGAATCCTAACCGCCTTTTATAGCAGGACTCTATCATGTTCCGCTGAGATTATTTTTTCTTCGTCTGTTCATGTGGTTTTTCTTCTTATAGGTCGTCAAAAATGTCAATTTAAACGAATTCCACCGGACACGGTTAACACCTTAGGTGTCAACCGCAGTGTCTGATGTTACCGCTTTTATTGTATGCAAATTAGGCTACCGGGAGATTCAATCTCCCGGTAACCTCATTTGCATAATTTTTTCTGTGGCTTAAGCTCCTCATACTTAACAAGGCTTTTAATTGTTTTCTGTTAAGCGGATCTGTGTTTTTTGAAACACGCTTGCACGTGTTGTTTAAATAAATACGAAATGCATAAACTTACGGTAGAAGTAGACTGGCTTCAACAAGATGACGTTGTCAGAAAAGGAAACTGTATACTTAAAACTGACCAATTCACTGGTTTAGGCATTTGTGGATTACATTCAGCTTTGTCATGAGGTGTTGTTGAATGCTCAGATGCGAAAAATGTCAAAGATGGTCTCCATGGTTACTCAATTTTGAGTAACTATTAAGCATCCAAGGTAGAAACATGCAGACCAAAGAGTTGATAGTGAGCCTCCTAGAAACATGAAAAACGATTAAAAGGATTTCAGCAAAGAAACAAAGTCGAATTTTAATGCTTGGGATTATATTTTCCATTGTACCCAAACGATAACGTAATTTCCCGATCTTAATTTGTTCATCCTTGCGTTTTAGTGCCGCGAATTAAGTTGGTAACCAATACTTGCTAAAATTATTTTTTACCAAACTCTACATTAATTAAAACACAAACCGTTGTCTTGAGTTGTTTGATTTGCTGGATAATTTTGCTTTAAAAAAAATAATAAAATCGTTCTATCATAACAACAGTAACTCGTTAAGGTTTTACGGTTTCACGGTTTCATTACCAGTTGCTACAAGTCAGCTGGGAGACTGATAAGGGTACAGCGAAAAACAAAGGGAAAAAATGAATTCAATGTTGGTCGCTCACCAAGTTGCCTTTTCAAAACTTTAAAGTCCACTTGTCATAAGTAATAACACTTAATATGATTACATTTAGAAAATAAAGCACGAGCCAAAACAAGACTTTGCCTTTGAAAACATGTCAAACAAGGTACATTAAGCAGCCTAGCTCTATTTTTGTAGTCTCGTAAAAGCTGTCTTTCCTTCAGTAATAAATCAGCCAATGGAAGCCACCAATCGAAATGAATAATAACCTTTCTCATTTTCGTGGTTGAGTGTAGAGTTGAGTACTTTCTTACTGTGTTGAACGGATTTGCTAGCACTTCAACGACGTGATTTTTCAACTAAAGGTTATGTTAATCTGACATTTGCGTTCCTATTGTTTATCCAACCTTAAGACATGAATTTCCAAATTGCACTGTGTTACGTCACGTCTTAGAGGATCAATTATGAAAGAAGTTGTCCCTGATCATTTTTGAATTATTTGCTTCTTGTCTATCAAAGGTTTCCTTTGGTCATAAGATAACTGATACCAATTACTGAGAAAGAACTGGCCGTCTTGCACGAAATGTGGTCTTTGTTCACTCGCAATTTTCCAATGATGCGAATCTTGATACGACCGAAGATTGTGTTGTTCTTATCGCTATTGACGTTATTGTTCTTCCTGATAAACCGGTAAGTTGACACTTCATCAAGTTAAATTGAACTTTAATTCCCTAACTTTCGTCCAAGAGTCTCTTAAAATGTTTATTTCGCGTTAAAAACTCATTTTGGAGGCTATGCTGACGGGGTGGGTTTCGACTACCACTTATCCGTAACGTTTTGAGCAACGTTTTCACTATCCCCCATTAAATACTTGAAAACACTAACCGTGTAAGCCTATAAAATTTACCCCTTAAGCAATCTCCCCTACTCTCCATATAAATCGTTTTGTGAGTTATTCTTTGCACCTATGAAACCTCTAACTGAGCCTCGTTTTCTGTTTTAATTTCCTGTAATTCGTTTTACAGTCTTTTAAAGGGATACTCGCTGTGGTATATTGCTCGTTTGGATTACTCAGCGTATGACTGTGAACTTTAAGGAAGTAATTGAACGGTACTGTTTCATCTCCGAACTAAAAAGCTGCGCTGTTGGAAACACAATTTGCCTTTTTGCGGATGATATCCGAGGTCTTACAAGTAATCCGCTCAAGTATGGACGATAACGATGCATGATTGATTAGCCAAAGTTAACCCGTATGTTTACCTTTTCAACAGTTCAAAGGAACCTGAAATGCTAAAGGCCCACGTGACTTTGGAGGATATCAAGCGCGTCGTACCTTTCCCTAAAGGCGAAACTGTCCAAGGATTACGCTATCTGGTTATACGGGATTTCTCTGATCTGCTGCTAGATGTAGTACCACCGGCTTGTGTGCAGATACAGGAGTATGATGAAACTGTTAGCGATGACGTTGACCTTCCACTAAATTTGAACCTCGAGGAAGATTTGAAGGTTAAAGCAAAGCTACCGGCAACGCAAGAGGAAATGGTAAAGTGGCTTGGTAATGAAAGAATTACCTTAATCTAACATGCTGCATGATTTGTTTTAAAGCCAGGAGACGCGCGGGGGCTTCTCTTTCTTAGTATCACGTTTTCGGCCGCTAAAAATTTCATTGAAAATATAGGATCTGTAAAAAAGAAGATAAAAAGGTTGGTTGTATTAACTTTTATTTTTTGTGTACTGAATTTAATCTTCTTTGGCTTAAGCAAACATTCTGTTGTCAACCTGCCAGGGACTATATTAAAACAAATTTGTCTAGTAGGGCAAAAATATAGTAGTAGGGCAAAAACATAGAAAGGCAAAAATAGAGTGGCTCACCACACATGCCTCACGTTTTCTCGCGGCAGGCGATTTTTGCGCTCGCCGCGTGTTATTTTTTCTCGGCTATCCCAGAGCAGAAAGAAGGATTGCTCGTCGTCTATGGCAAATTGCACCATCCATGATTGCCTTTCCAGACAACGGCCGCCATTTCAAGTACCAGCTGTTCATTAACTAATTACTTTTGATAAACTGAAATCTGATTTAGACAAACTGAAAGTGATTTTATCTTGCGACTGACCCAATGTTTTTTCGTTTACAGGCTTTATGTGGCTTGAAGGGTCCACACATCAATATTCCTTGGATAAGATTAAACCTCTACCCGGGGGACCACTTTGGCTTTCACAGAATCAAAAAGAATATTACCTATCGACTTTGGAGTCCAGTATATGGGGGATCTAACTTACTGCAGCGTGGTCCTAACAACGAGGTTAATTGCAAGGGCAACTTTGAAGATAGAAATTATGATAGTAAGTGTCATGAAGGTAGGCCTATGAGATCGGTTAAGAGAAGGAAATTCCCCAGATTTAATGATAATTGTTATCCGGCCTATCTGTATCTCTATAATTGGTAACCTCCCCCACCTCCTTGCCGTTCATCACTGCGGTCACCAACTTTTTTTTAAACATTCTTGAACTTTGACATCAGTGATAGTTGAGCATGATAAGTTGATGTTTACATAATAGGTACGATTACAGAGAAACGCCTATACCACCTCATGGCAGTGCCACTGATTCCAAATTGCTCAAAAAACCTTGGAAATGAGTAGAAGGCTGTGATTTACCGTATCGAAAGCCGCTGACAAGACCAGTAAGGGACTGTGCAATAATTACCTGGAGGGAGTGGGGGGTTGGGAAATCAGAGGGGGGCATAGGGGAAAATCACAACTAGAGAGAGGGGGGGTTGGATGTAAAATTTAATACATAAAGGGGGGCATTACTTTTTTCACTCTTTTTCACAAATTGTAAAAGTGGTAGAAGAGCTATTAGAGTTTAAACATTTACACTTGCTTAGACTGGAATTAAACTGGGAAAATATCAACTCCAGGTGCTTTGATCTCTGAATTGGCTGATTATTTAATATTTTCCTGTCTGTCATGCAGTAAGAGGTGGTGTAAAGTTGGTTAACCACCTTTACATCAACTTTATACTAACTTTATTTTGTGTAAATTTCGTTTTTCATGCTGTGCCTCTGTTATATATTAAAATAGTTCTACTTTATTGGCACAGGGAATGCTGCTAAAGTTAGTTCGAATTTTGGTTATGTTTGGGGGAAACTACCACCAGGAAAACGCTTAAAATGGCATTTCCGAGCGTCTAGATTTCGAAATTTCTGGGGGGAGCATGCCCCCAGACCCCCTAAAAGCTGGCGCCTCCGGCGTTTTCGCAATTGCCTCGGTTATCAGAAAAGTCTCGCTATGGCCCTGACACTATGATGTTATTCAATGAAAAAGAAAGATGCCAATGTAGAATAGCCTACATTGTATTATAATTAATGAGAATGGAAAACCCAACTGTTGACTTTAATAGCAATAAATTGATCTATGTAAATATAAACAGTTTGATTACTTTGCAAAGTAAGCTTATAAACTTTTCCCGAGTGTCCAGATAAAGAAATTGTTCAACGAGGGAAAATTCCTCCTCTGAAGACAGGTCTTTGCAAGAGTTCTGTTTCCAGTACAGCGTGGACGAGACTGCGTGTAAAAGTTATGTGGAGCACCTTGAGTTCTTGGATGCAAAGGCGAAAAAAAGAGTAAGAAAAAGGAACGCTCTTCCGTCTAATATTTCCTGGAAAATGAAACAGATATGGAAGCGCTTACAAGCAACCAGCTGGAAATGTATTTGAAACAACATGGTCTCAAGATAAGCGGAAGTAAGGCTGCTTTAACTAAACGAGTTCTCAGCCATGCACGTGAAAATGCTGCCAGGGATGTTCTGGAAGATGAAGAATTTTATAACTCGTGTGAAGACGACACAACTTCAGAATCAGACTCAAGTGATTCCGATGGAGAGAACTCATACGTTGAAGAGTCATTTGAAGTACTTTTTGCGCCTGAGGAAGACATCCAACACGTAAATTAGGTATGAGGGAACCAATGCGGGGAGGAAGCAGGGGATGGGGGGGTTGACCTTTATTATCAGTAGGTGAGGGGAGGTTAAGGTTAATTTTCGCTTAGTGAGAGGGGGGTTGTGACTTAATTTTAAGCATTATTTAACCCATTTCCCAACCCCCCCTCCAGGTAATTATTGCACAGTCCCTAATATTAACATTGCATTCTCAACTTTGTTCAACGATAGCGTAATGTCGTTTTAAATGTGCTCTAGGAGCACAGGCGTTCCCCTCACCCTCTTCCCCAGTCTCCCCTCGTTTTTCCCACTCTTTTGCTCGCTATTATTTTCGCTCGCGCTCCACTATCTGAACGCCTGGAACAGGCTACGTTTTAAACCATTAGCAAAGCAGTTTCCGTACCATGAAAAGCCTTGTAGGCCGATTGCAGAGATCCGTGTAGACTGTTGCCAGCCCGGGTAATTGTTATGTTGTACTGAACACCTCCTTTTCGATCCGTTTAGACAACGACTTGAGGTTCGGGACACCAGGCGAAATTTGGCAAACTCCTCTAAATCAACATTTTTTGGACAGAAATGAAGTAACAGCATAGCAGTCTTAATTACGGTTACCGTTAGGAACAGTTACATGAAACCACAAATAATGTGGGGTGGAGCGCCGATATGTGGAAATGTAATTTCAGTCGTTTTATTGATGTTTTGTTTAACTGTTAAAACCTAGAGTATAAAGCCGGATGCGTCATTTGCTCTGACGTTTAAATTATCGGACGTTTAGTGTTAGAGTTTGTTGTCCGCAATTCGAGCATTCGAATTTTTTTTCAAAGTTAAAGGATCTGTGTAAGAGGTATCATCTAAATATCGGCGGTCTATTCCGCGCTTAGGTTAGTTTGCACGCGTTCCTTTTAATTTGTTAACGCAGATTTCGGTATCATTTAACATACAACATACACTTTATTATACTTAATTCCATTACAGGGGTTTTCAAAAGTACTTACAAAAATGATAAATAAATATAAATAACCTTAAAGGTAAATAAAAATAAGAATCAAATAACCTAATATGCGAATGAATTATTAATATGAAATAGCTTAATATAGCCTAAAATATAAAATTCTTAATATTAACAAATTCTAACGATCTTACTCCATTGATTTAGCTGTGATGTTCTCTATGAGCTCCGGTCGCAATCAGTTCGCCTTCATCTTTAAAGAAAACGCTGGAAGTTCAGCGAAGACGTATGTGATGAATGCCACAAGTAACCACCGGTTGGAAGCCAAGGTGAGTTATTTCCTTATTAAAATTAAAATATTTCTCTGTTCATTCAGCTGATTGTACTGTCGGGTGCAGACCCTCACTTCAGTCCTTATCATCATCATCATCATCATCATCATCATCACCATCATCATCATCATCATCATCATCATCATCATCATCATCATCATCGTCGTCGTCGTCGACGTCGTCGTCATCTGCTATCATGATCTTTATTATTATTGGTAGTAGCAGCAGCAGCAGAAATAACCGCATGTCGTTCGTATTGCTGAGCCCTGGACAAATTCAAAAGGACAGACATATTTTGGAAGAGAGATACTCGTAAGATTTCAAGGTATTTTAGTTTCAAGATTTACTCACTGACCTTTTCCAATAAATTGCATCCTAAAGTTAATCACACGTTATCTACCTGGGTTGCAGGCCAGGAAAGAGTTTAAAACGAAGGTGCAGTGCAACTTAAGGCCTGGAGGCTGCTACTGATTAACACAAACATATGAAAGTCACGTTTAACATCAGGTCTAGAAATCTGATCCGCGTCACGCCGGAGAATTCTGACCCCCTTAAAAAATCATTCAGTTTAGAACATTTTCGTTTCGTTTGTAGAAACGACGCAAAACATTGATGAATCCCAAACGGATAATTTAACTTTAACATATTTAGTACCCCTGAAATCCTCTTTTGAGTCAATAGGGAAAAATTTAGAGTCGGACTTTCGGCTTCGCAAATCGCCATTCGGGCTTGTTTACAAGAAAAATTCATGCGATTTTAGGAGTACATGGGAGACTAAGCTCGATATCTGGTCACGCAAGGACGTTATTCAAATTTCCCCGCCGTGTTCGAAATCTTCGTTAAATTGCGCGCATTTTGATACCAAATTCATTGGGTCTGCAATAATTTGCTGTCGGACTCATTGAAGGGATGTTTGTGAAGTTTGCCTAATTTCTCATTATTTCCTGCGCGTTCCTAGTTCGCGTTGCTGAAGCAGTTCCCGGTGATGAGAATACGAATAACGAAGACTTCTACGGAAATTCAAGTGGAGACAAACCATTCTTCACCAAGGAAATCAACAAGTAGAATAAAGTTTCTTCTTTATCTCTCTGTACAGACTATCGTAAAATGAGTTGTATCTGTCTTCAAACGAATCCTCAACCGGTAAACGCAGCTTCTCCAAACGAATCGGTAATCCAAGCTCAACGCAAGACCTCCACTCATCGAATTCTGAGCCATATCCTTTGTAATGAATTTTAACTTTATCTTGCGCCTTGTCGATATCAATGATCTCTATTTCGTATAGAGTTTTGTCCGTCTTACCCGCCTTCCTTTTGGCTACAACTTGAGATCGATGCGAGCCAAAATCCGCCACGAATCTCTTGGGAGGCTTCACTTCTCGCTTTCTCAACGTGTCTGACATGTTGCGTGATTTTGTTTTCAAGAGCTCAAATGAAGCTCAAATTAATCGAACAACGCATGCCAAAGGGCTAATCTCGGAAGAGCGGCACTGGTACTTAGCGTAAGCAGATGCTTATCACAGTGGGGAATGACTTTGATATGAACAGCTAGTAGTCTTCGGTTTGGCAACGGATAGTTATCGTAAGGTTATTATTTTAAGCGCCACCCATTTTTTAAGAAGCATAATTTCAGCGAGGAAACGTGTTAGCAGGTTTGGGAACTGTTGTTTCACGATCAATCACCCGCGGCTGAAAAGATCCTTAATGCTTAAACATTAATTATTTTCTCACTTTATTTAAAGGAAATGACTAATCCACGCCCTCAAGATTTGGAAAACTCGATGAAATTTATACCGAAGTACTTCTGGAGCTTTACATTCTTGAAAAACGTGGAGTACAACACTTTGTATCTGGCTTGTGATAGCAACGGAGGAGCCTTCATGGTACCCATGAACAACACCAACTATCCTGATGCAAGAGCTTTGTTTATTGTCAACAAATACGTTCCTAAACTAAGCGTATAATTTATTAAATAAATTATACGCTAAAGATTTTGGTGATGTGTGACCGACTGGTTTCGATTTATCATCGACATTATCACGATAGTCATTTCATATTTTGGTTGCAATCAAACCAAAGAAATAACTACAGTTAGTCTTGGTTAGAGTTAGATTACATAACGGCAGACTGACCAGTTATTAGTGGTCTCCGGCCTCCTTAAATAACGGTGATTCGTAAAAGTAAGCATGGCGGATGGGAGAGAAAAATAAACAAAGAGCGCATTCTGATTGGCTCTTTTGTTCTTAAACCTATGCATCCTGTCTTGGTGTAACTTGAGCTACTTCTATTGCTCTGAATGTCCGCGGCGCAATTCATCTATGGTGAGAGTAAAAAGAGAAACGGTCATATTTTCAGAATAGCTAGCTAAATTTAATTCTGTCTTAGTAGCCTTGATTTGGCTACAGCCAAGTTTATATGATGTAGACATTTTTAGGGTGCAAATAACCAGAAATAAGCACCAAACCAGTGTAAATTCGAGAAATATGAGAGTGCACACTTGAGTTTTATAGTCCCCTGTCCTTCTACTACAGAAAACATTATTGGAAACTTAGATTTCATCAAAGAAGAAAGCATGCCGTATAACTAAAATGTTATTTGAAAGAAAGTCATACAACACAGGTTTTTTAAATTTTCAGTTTTCTGGAATATTTTCCACAGCTTGCAGTATTATCAAGGGGTTTGTAACTTAATTAAAATGGGGGTCCTAGGTCGCCAGCGATCCAGAAGGGCAATTCTCCCCTTTTTTTAGCAATCGTTAATATTTTAACTTGTCGACTTCCCATCCCCCCTCACCCTCTTGTAGTTGTAACTCGGGGATTTGAGCATCCTCGGAGACCCAGGGGCAGCTAGTTGGGGCGACGGGATTTTCACGGGTGAAAGTTTACAAGAAGAACGGGAGAGCCCCTGTGTATTTACTCTTACCGAACGAGTTCCAGAAGCGTTTGAAATCCCGCCTTCTGATTGGCCAGAAAATCTTTCTAGCCAATCAGCGAGCGGGATTTCAAACGCTTCTGGAACTCGTTCGGTAAGAGTAAGTGGCCAAGGGCTCTCCCGTTTTTGTTGTAAACTTTCGCCCGTTAAAATCTCGTCGCCCCAACTAGCTGCCCCTGGGTCTCCGAGGATGGGTTTTGAGTCACTAGTAGCCATCAACAGTCACTCGTGGTCACTCAAATGAGTACTTTTTTGTTATGAACTCAAGATTTTAAGAGGGATCAACATAGCTGATTAGTTGATTCGCAGATGAGGCCTACTCTGGGACCCAAAATCGCCCAAAGTCGCCTAAAGTCGCCCAAAGTCACTCTAAGTCGCCTTAAATCCCTTGTACATAGTTTGTATATTAATAGTAAACTATGTAAAACTTAATATAGTTTATTTTCATTTTTTTTATTGTTTATTTATTCATAGTTTTTTTTATCATTGAATTTATTGTTTGTGTCCCCCATTAGCAGTAAAGCGAAAAAACATTGACACGTAAATAGTTTTCATTTCATTTCATTTCATTTATTTAATTAACCCAATATAATAAACTTTTCTATTTCTGGACTGACGTTGTAACAGTATCCTAAGATGTGTCCTTGTGGTGTTGTTCTAAGGCTACCATTACAACAGGGACCTTCAGATCAGAGTACAAGTACAATATTGACTCTGACTGGCTTTCGAATTTCAAACCAGACATATTCCCAGAGCCCTCGCTTCTCCTTGATGTTGTGCAGTAAAGAGGCTCAGAGTTGAAACAAGATTGGTTTTACAATTTGATAATCTAAAGCATGAGCACTGCATGCTCACAGTCATTCTGACTCTGATTTAAAGGTCACTAATATGGACAATACAGGTGGCTAATCTGTATAAAGCATACAGAGAGTTACCCCCAAATCTCTATGAAACAGTTTCCTCATCCCACCCACTCACCACCCCTTAGACCTTACAAGTGATAAGTTTCTAAGTTTCTTGTTGTGACACTTACTAACTCACAGGTTTCACTTTTTTATGCCTTACCTTTTGGCCTGTGACCAATTCGGCAACAACCTTGCTTGCTAGCTGTTGTTAAGGTCATTGTTGCATGTTTATGTACTACTAATGTCTTTAGTGTGCGGGTCCAATCCAACATCACAAGAGGTCATTAGAATTTCCAAGGGGGGTGGGGGCAGTGGAGGCTCTTGAAAGCCACCAAACTAGAATTTCCAGAAGGGTGGGGTGGAATAGGGGGTTAGTGGAGCATTCAAACATTTTCATGGGGATAGTATGGATATTTTCTGTAACAATGCATTATGGTGCACCGTGATGATTCCCATGTACAAGTATACCACAACTGTACTTAGGTTCACCTTGGCATTTCCAATTAAGTCACTGAAGGTTACCTAAAATTGCCTAAAGTCGCTCAAAATCGCCCAAAGTCGCCTAAAGTCGCCCAAAATCGCCTTAAATCGCCCAAAATCGCCCGTAATTTTGGACAAAATAAGCTAAAATCGCCTAAAGTCGCCTTAAGTCGCCCAAAGTTACGGCGACTTTGGGTCCCAGAGTAGGCCTCAGATGGCTACTATCTACATACAAACTAGTCTAAATTCTTCGATGACTACATTTTTTCTCCGAGTTTAGCCGGCGAACAGGCTTCTTAGTGAGTAATAGGAGGCAAGGTGAATCAGCAAACGGAGTGTGCCGACTGTGGACGGAACGTGCCGACTGTTTTTCGTACAAAGTTGGAAACCAGTCGGACATCGCTTGTTTGATTCTTTGAAATGTTAGCCACATGTTAAGTTGCGTGAATAAAGCTACAAAACCACTCCCTCTGTACTCTTCTTTTGACGTTTCGGGCAGCTTTACGGCTTAATTTAATACTCAAGTTCATAATACTCATAGCTCAGTTGGTAAAGCACTGCAGCGCGAACGCAGAGGCCACGGGTTCGAATCCCGTTGAAGGCCTGAAAATCCTTTTTTCGCGATTTATTCGCAATTGCTTAAATTGCGATTACAACTTCGATGATCACATTTTCATTATTTCCTTTGCATTTTCGCCGTTTACATCATTTCATTCTATGAGTTGATTAGGTAAATTGGTCACCGTAAAGAAATTCAAAAGCTGACGTTTCGAATGCTAGCCCATCGCCAGAGTGAATGAAGAAATTGTTGGTTATACGGGTTGATATGAAGAACAATAGAGATACGCTATAAGTGGAAACATAAGAACGTAAAAAAATGAGAATAAATTTGTTCCATGAACAGCGTTCTTTGATTCCGTGGGGATTAAAAGTGCCGATTTGAAAGATGAATTTCTGCTCTAAACGTTTACGGCTTTCCGTGCTGCCCCAGTGTAGGGAAAGGGCACAGACCTTCATGTCATGTTGGCTACAATGATCAGGAAGATTGAAGAGTCGAGCGGCTAAAGAATGTGACAATGATGTGAAAGTGTTGACGCATTTACTGACAGGTGAGTTACAAGGAGGAGGAATAGCAGTCCCAATATAAAGTCTACAGGCTCCGTCGCCCCCTTCCCAAGCCTCGCACCGCTCGCTCCGGTCGTTGATTTTCCTTGCGCTCCCTTACACAATAAGGAACCTTTTCATATGCAACTTCGTGATAGGCGGTGTGTTCTGTACGCATACAAATTTCAATTTGGAACTAAAACAAGGAAAGGTAAACGTTTTATTTTAACATGGTGGTCCATTCCGCTTTTATATAAATTGCTTAATTTGTATATTTGCCAAATTAGCACTCAGAATGTAAAAAAATTAGCCTCTAGGAAATAAACACTACACTTAAATGAAAGCGAGATGAATTAATGCGATCTGCAAATGTTTTTTGTTGAAGTTTCCATTAAAATGGCTCGGCAACACCCTAGCAACCAATGCAGACAGCGGAGGTTTTGGCCTTATAATAAAGTGGATCACCTACTTTCTTACCGTAAAGTTGCGAAAACAAACTGGCAATCCTTCGAAAGGAATAAAAAAGTGTGATGGGAACTCACTTAATCCCTGAGATTTACGGACACTACAAACCAATTGTACTTGACGAATTGTACAAATACCTTCTTAGTAAAAATTGCCCGTCGTATGTTTTGGCATTTAATTGGCACGATCAGCCCTTATTGACGTCACGGCCCACGTTGTTTTAGCAAGGCGAAAGTAAAGACTAGCTGAGGTGGCGATACCAAAAAATTAACATGGTAAAAGGCTGCTAAGTAAAAAACAACAACATCAACAACAACAAAACAACAACAACAACAGCAACAAAAAACAACGAGGTTGTTGCTCTTGATCCTTACAGTCTTATAACCTAGCCGTTAGGTCCGAATTTATAAAGGCACCATTAGTGTAAAGTAAGATTCCTTATTTTGCAGAATCGTATTCAATCAATGAACCGGAATTCCTTATTTCTTCTGAATCGTGTTGTTTGGTAAGTCTTTTTCATCGCCTCAGCATAAAACAATCAGGATGATAACAAGGACAAAATAGCCACTCCTACGCTGACGGAAAACCAAAGAGAGAAAAGTCTGTTTCATGAAACGGAATCGCCTGCAAAGAGAAGAAATATAGTCGATTAATTTGAAAGTAACAAATATAATGCGCGCGTCGTTGACAATTCTGTCATTAAAAAGTGCCCAGAAACAAGTATCGCTTTCTAAGCAAATTGGAAATCAATTAATCAGTTGGAATAAACAGGAATTATCATGGAATCAATGCAACATCTTCACCCTCACTACTGCCATATTGACCTGGAATTTAGGAGGAGTGCACTTTTTAATTGAGGAGGAAGAAAACCGAATATATCGAAGGAGAGCCATAGGAGCGGGGACGAGAAACAGCGAAAACTCAACCCACAAAATGACGGCGATTCCGTCAATCGTAGCCTGCGAATACAGCCGCCTCTCCGCACTCCGAACGCGGCAAGCTAGCAAAACTTTAACAGGGTGAACATGTATATGAACAAGGCGAAACAAAAAGTAAATATTTCGTAGCTTAAAACATACAAAAGTGAATGTTACGCGTTAAGAAAAATGACTATTTTTTACGTTCACCAATATCATTAACAAACTAACTGAAGTGACGAAGTGACATTTACATTCAAAAAGTTACAATTTACCCACGAATTACACAGGAAAAGATAGATTGGGGAAAAGTGCTTGTATTTTTACAGCTTGACTTGCAATTTTGCTTTCTAGTTTCAATAAGTATTTTATTTCTAAGGATAGCCAAAAAGGTGTCCAAGAAATAATCTTCCTCTTTCTTTCAAGCGATGTAAATATAATATTTCACAATAAGTATGTAGAGGTTTAAACCAAGACCCTGAGGCAAGGTATCTGTAATACCATAAAGTATTTGTGCTTCAGAAAGTGCGATTGTAGCGTGTTTTTTTTCCTGTACCACCAATCAGTAAAACGTGTCCAAAACATCTGAGCATTGGGGCAAGTTACGAATTAATGTGTGAGTGTTTGCTTCTCAGCGCATAAATGGCAGCAGTCGTGAGAGCTCAGTATAAAATGCTGGACCTGGTTTAGCTATTGTCAAGCACAAAGCCTGGCCCCAGCTGTTCAAAAGTTGGATAGCGCTATCCACCGAATAAATCTCTATCTAGTGGATAGCGCAATTGGTTTTCCTGGCACTTATCCACTGGATACTAATTTATCCCGTGGATAGCGCTATCCGACTTTTGAACAACTGGAGCCTGCTTGAAAGATTGGCTGGACGGAAACATGCCTTTTACTTTCGTTATTAAAGAAACGAACTGATAAAGCAGAAAGCTTGGCGCCATTAGACAGAAGCGGAGTAAGAGTAAACAAAAAGTTTAGACTTTCCTATTAACATTTTAAGGCTTGTTTAAAACATATTAACTAAAGGTTTGTTCCTCCGTCACACGGTGGGGCCAAACTACCCACCAAATGTGCCATTTAGACTAACTTTGCTTCTTTTTCATATTTCTTTTCCAAACTTGGCAGAAAACCTTGGGTTGTCGACCAATTTATTTTAAGTATGAGAATGACTAAAAAGGCCTAATTGTGACGTCATGATGGATGACGTCACAAAACGAGTTAACTGCAAAATTTCAAATTTGAAATAAATGTTATGTCATCTGAGAGAACTTGGCAAGGGGAGTAAAATGCTGAAAACCGTTCCTCGCTACGACAAACGTATCTTGAGTTATGACAATTTATAGACATTTCAAGTGTCCCCGCCCTGGAACCATACTTATCTTCTAAAAACAACCCTGTTGATTCTTTTGTGTACAGTTTTTCTTTTTCATTTAGCTTCCGTCATTTAAGACATCTTATCTGCAACTTAAATGGTGTCGTTGACGTAACAAAACAACACTCAAATCAAACGTATTACACAGGGGAGAACCCTATTTTGAGACTGTGAAATTTGCAAAATCTGAAATGCCATATCTCATCCATTATTTGTCACATCGACAAACTGTTTTCAGCACTCAACTCCTCTTGAAGTGTTCTTTCTAAAACACTAGAAAAATTTACAAATTCTAAACACGACAAAAAACCACAGTGACATAGCCCCCTAAATAGACC
Source organism: Siderastrea siderea (assembly GCA_964030785.1). Lineage (NCBI taxonomy): Eukaryota > Metazoa > Cnidaria > Anthozoa > Scleractinia > Rhizangiidae > Siderastrea > Siderastrea siderea. The sequence continues at coordinate 8,045,308 of OZ034973.1, forward strand.
GTTTAAACGATTTAAAGCATTCCACAAGCTCTAGGCACTTGGCCGACGAGGTCACAGACACAAGGTTTGATAGAAATTGTTGAAGGTTCATTAACATATGCCAATCTTCATAACGCTTTGGGCTCCCGTTTTGTTTAGATATCATCACCTTGGTCCCAGGTTCATTTTCCTATCTCTCCCGAAACCCTATTTTCTTCAATTCCCCGCTGGAAATTTCAGAATGGCTCACACTTTTGATCCATTCCCCCCCGACCCCTTTTGAGCCATTCCGCCCCCGCCCCCTCCCTTGCCACATTAAGCCTGTTCTTGCACTGAACCCCATTACTAATGATCCCACTGTCACGTTTCCTACGATCTCATAATCACGTTACAAATGATGTCATCATACTGAGATTGATGTGAGATATACACATGTAACATGTACTACGTCAGATGTTGGTTGGGAAGAAACTAAACGTTTAAAAGTCACAAGTTATAGCAAAGTACTTGAATTGAACTTTCAGGGATCAGATCTGTGTACAATTACAAAATTGAAAAAATAATGGAACTATATGTGCATATTCGAGTTCCAGACTCGAAACCTGAATATACCTCTGACACAACTGAAAAGTTTTGAAAAAAAATTTGCAGACAATAAAATTTAGTTAGGACAGAGCCAGTCAAGTTGAGAATGCATTGATTTTCCTTCTGTGTCACGTGGTAGAATATAGTTACCAAAACGGTTCAGTTATCGTAAGTGGCCCAGCTTAAACAGTGAAATATTCAATTAACAACAATGGAAGGCCTTGTGATTTCAATTTTGTTTTCGGTTTGATTATTAGCCTTTTCACTGTATCTAATGCCACCAATAAGCATTCCTACTAATTACCATAATCTGGTACCAAAGAAAAACAAAAAGAAAAACCTCCTCCTAAATCATTTCAGAATAGTCTGAAACCTATCAGGCAGTTAACTGACAAGAAGGGATCAGACTGTGGTGATTCAGTCATTGAGAATTGAAATAGTTTTCCCCATGAAGTGAATTTAATCAAACAGGTCTGAATCTTCATTCCTGGGATGGTGGCAGGAGGGGGTACTCCCAAATAAAAGTTATGGGTGTGTTCATCAGACCTTTTGAAGTAAAGCCCTAAGAGGGTCCAAGGTATTGATTTGTGGGCGTGGCTCTAAATTACCTTTACTTCTAAGAGGTACTCCAGGATTCATTCCATTCTCACACATCAACCACTTAGTAGTATCGAGGGAACATGTATGCAGAACCTCACAAGGAATTGTTCAATTCCTAATGAATTTCTGGTGTAGGTGCTTACAATCAAGCTAATCAATGACATCAAAATATTTAGCAGAAAAAGACAAAAAATATATACCCTTATTTCAAAACTGCTCTTCAGATTTTTATTTGAATTGATAATGTTTGTCTGGGAAAAAAGCTCAGAGTACACATTACTCAACCAAAGCCTTATAATAAACTGTTTTTTTTCCTGACATCAGGTAGATGGAATAAAAACCTGAAAAGGAAAACAAAGCAGATTTTAATTATCTTAATTGCCAATAGTAAGCCCATGGCTTTTGGAGGTTTAAAATCTCTTGGTAAAACCAAATTAATATTTACAGATGGGCTAGCCTAACTGAGGAGCTCGCAAGGACTATGTCATGCCACAGAACAAGCACAACTTGTCACCTGGATGGAATCGCCATGTCAAAGATCTTGTTCATAGTCCATCAAATTCCCAATTACCCACATTAGATATCTCAAAATTCTAACATGAATCCAAGGCTTTACAGACAAACCTCTATATTTGGTTTTCTTTCTCTTCAGTCTCCTCTGGGAATCAATAGACAAAGGCATCTTGAAAAATTTGCAATATTGTTCGTAAAAGTATTGCTCATTACCCGTAAAGATCTGTTTTGAGCTTTACTACAGAGAGCAAAATATCCATGGAAGTACGTATCCTTTCGACTTATAGCCCCCCTGGAAAGTTTTAAGGGTTAGAACTACATGCTGTCTGTTATTTCACCAGAACATGCAAGTTACTGCTCAAGGACACCTTGAGACTTTGTATACAGCTATTTCAGTTAAGGTTGTGGCATCATTTTAAGCTTATGCGACAAGACCGAAGGGTAGTGTGGGTAGTTGCAAATATGTCTTAGTTTCAAGGTTGTCAGCAGTTGGTCAGGAACTTCAGATTTCTTAGTGCGAGTAATAAATGGGCACCGTAAATTTATTGTCAGCGGCAATCCTGATTCGCCTTTTCATTGCCATTTGTTAGTACTTGTTATGATGTGCGAAAATTCATGTTTCATTTCTTTCATGATGCTGTTTTTTCAACTTCAAATTTACATACCAATGCACGTGCTCCACGTGTACCCACATAATTTAAATTTGCCGTTTCAACCAATTAGGCAAAAAGATCAGTGAGATTAAAAATTACTTTTTAAACGAGAACTCTATCTGAAAATAATTCTTTCAGGTTTCTGTTATTTTTATACTATAAAAACTCTTCCATATGCTTTGTTATTGCACGGCAAGAAAAGTACTGCTGATTTTGGTGAACTTAGGCATAGAAATCCCATATTACCCTGCGGTCTTGTCGCTTAGGCTTAAGCTTTCATACAACAACATTAATTGAAATAGCTGTATGAATGCAATTTCATCTGCAACAACGTACATACCTAGGGAGAGTCGGTGTGCACGCACCAGAGAAAATTGAGAGACTGCTCGTAGTCTATGAGAATGGTACCAACTTAGGGCGGTACAACTTCAATCAACTCCATACTAACGCTTGCTTCTGTTAACATAAAGTTGGTATGAAACGTCAAGCCGGTATAAAAGTTATCATCTCGGGCTGGTTTGATTCATTACCATTGCTGAACTGATGCGAATGACTCACAAAGGTCTAAAATCAGCCTGGGGAACCACATAAACATGAATTGAGTTCAAACCGGTCTGAGATTTTTGTTTTGAGCATGCATACTTAATCAGTGGCATTGAAGCATTTCAAGGTGGTGGATAGAAGATAAACTGGATTTTTAGGGATGGTTGGTCTCATGTTAACACTTCATGCCAGTCTGAGTTTCCGACCAGTCTCGTGTAAGTTTGCACCACTTTCATGAAATCAGGGTGTTACTGCTCCTGGGTCTCTGAGGATGTTGTTAAACATCCTTGAGAGCTGCTTGACTTTAGGGGGTGTTTTTAATTTACATGACACCAGTATGATTTTCATTCCGGTACAAGCTCATCCGGGCTCCCTCTTGTTTCTTTTTATCTGTTTACGTGATTACAGCACAATTTCTCATAACAGTGTGAGCCATACCTGTGTGAGTTCACCCCAGTAGCAGTACCAAATCAAAATTGTCATTCTGGTATGCAAACCCATACCGGTATCATGTAAACATGGTATAACTGTTGGATTCATTTCTGCCCTAAGTTTTAACCATTCAGCCCTCCAGAATAAACCTCACATCACCGTGAAACATGGATTTTGTAACTCAAGTGGGTACAAGGTTTTCTTGGCCCACCTGAATGGAAGATATAATGGATGTTGTTGGACAATTTTACCCTTAGTTCAATTTTTATTTTCCTTTGAGAATAATAGGATTGCCAAATTTTCTTTGCCCAAAGAGGCTGTTTTAGTCACTCAGTCTTTTATGCGTTTACATGACAATACAAAATAGATCATGGTCAAATTCCACACACTAAAAGGTAGATGGTTTACAGTGTAAATATCTGGTATATTTGAATGATTTAACACTGTTTAATTGTGCTTAATTACATGTATGTTTGACTGGGTTCAGAAATTGAATGGAATCAAACACAGTGGTACGCATATTTTTGGAGTTTGACTACCAAGCTCAAATTAACCCGATCACTGCGTTCAAACCAGTTTAATTTACTGAACAGTTAGGTTTCACAAGCTGGGATAATTATATGACTGATTTTACCTTCACTGTAAGAAAAGACTGGATCACTGATCACTGCTGACATATGCATGCCCAGAACAGGTAAAAAAGGATCAGTGAAAGCAAAAAAATCAGGGCTAAAAATTGGCACTCGCCCGGTTGGCCAGTGGCAATTTAAAACTGAACAGGCCCACTATATGTTGAGGTTTGATCGCCTGACAGGCTACTAGGATTAAAAAATGTTACAATGTAGTTACAATAATAGTAGTTTTATAATAATAATTGGAGTACCTTTCTTTTCTTTCCCTTCCTCAAATCTAAGTTCATAAATATTATTGTAGTAAATTCTTAGTTCTTGGAGCGCAAACTTCAGAGCCATTCTGGAGTATTTACATCAATCCGCAATATATCAAGACGCCATTTTGTTTTATTGACTTGTGACTCCAGACTTACCCAATGTTCAATGTTGTACTTTTTTCCCACGTGATTATTGGCCAAATCCCTCGATAAAAGACTTACTTCTCACCCAGGTTGGGAGGGCTTTATTAAAGTAAATATGGTTTAATTTTTTTTGTTTTAGACTAGAGGAATTAAAAGCCACTTTATTTTGGCCTGGGCTACTAAGAATTCAAGAATACTAGCTGAACAGAAACCAGGCACTGAAGTTAATTTTTAACCCTGCAAATTATGGAATAATCGGTGAAAGTTGAGAAGATATATACAAAATTACATCTACCTTCTTTTAACTCTGTTAAATCTTAAATGGGTCTTAAATGCACTTTCCTAAGAGTGATCAACACATAATGTACCAGTCAAATTGAAGCTTCAACATGGCCACCCCCCCCCCACTCCCGGGCAACCCCCCGGGCATTTGAACTTTTGAAGATTGGATTGTTCACTTTCCCTCACCTCGGGGCAAAAAGCCGTTCAAATGCCCGACCAATTAGTACTGAAATACTTTTCCTCAAAGACAAATATCGTCTTCAAGCAAACACTGTTCACACTTTTCAGAGAGAGATATGCTGTAATTAAACCTTCAAACTACTTTAAAGACCCTTTTGAGAGAGGCGAAATTCTCTCTTGGAAATCCGTCAAACCCTGCAAAAACCGACAAAACTCACAGCGTATTACGCTAGAACAAAAGATAAATCTGGCTCAAATCCCCCACCCTTCCAAGGCAACGTTCAGATTCCCCCTACCCGGGCACTATGTGCAGTCAAACGCTCGAAGTTTGCCGGGGGTTGGTTGGTGGGGGGGGGGGGGTGTTGAAGCTTCAATTTGACCAGTACATAACCTGGAATAAAAGTTACATGTATACCTTATTCGAAATTTAAATTTGTTTGTCATCAAAACATGCCAAAATTATAACCCCAAGTTTTGTTTAAAAGACAAGATTCTATAGAGCTTTTGAATGTTACTTGATATAACGAACATTAATAATACGTTAGACATATATAAATATTTTGCAAGCAGTCAAGAAAAGCCCAGCTAATCAACAATCGAGTGGGAGATGTTAACAATACTTAAATGATGCTACACAAAAGAATTTAAGCTTATCTGTCAATATCAACATTCGGGAATGGCCTGGATTACTTGCTTTAAGCAAAAACTGTTTGAAATATTAATTTCAACAGCAACACTGTAATTAAGGCTTATTGAAAACAAAAAGGATGTTTCGTTGCCCTTTTACATGGCCAACAAATGACATATCATTTAAAGTCGAGTAAACAAAAACTACATCTGTCGACTGTTTACAACCGGAATTGAAATTGAATTATTTAAGCACTGGACTAATGATAAATAAGAAACATCAAGCTAATGATCGATCGGAAAGGCTCTAAAAAGCTGTTCACTGAACAGGAATACGTACATGTAAATTATACGCTCAACTAAGCGTATTTCACAACAAAAGTCAATGCACTTATAAAAATTACACCTACCTGACATTGCAGCCTGTTTGACTCGACAGTTGACCCAAATATCTGAGCATTGCAGCGAAAAATGAAGTGTTGTCCAAAGTGGAAAACACGACAGATACCTTCAAAACCCTGTCGAGGGAACAAGTGCCATTTGATGACGAAATCTTTTCTCTGAGAAAAGACTGAGCCCGCGATTTTCGGCATTTGGCCAGTGGGCTACTCAGGCCTCGATCACCTTTAGTGAAATACCAAAAAGGGCTCCATTTCTAAAACTGTTTAACGTGAGGACCAGTTTATTATGTTGCTTCGAAAAGCGGCTAACTCTCAACTTGGAAGAAACATAAGCCCGCAATGCGTGCAGAACCGTCGAAGTGTTGGTTCGTCTCGAAAAGAAAGCAAGCGAGCCGTGCGTGACTGCAGCTTCAATAACATTCAAGCATCTGTAACAGCAAGTTGCAGTAAAAGTGTGTAACAGTAACTAACGCTTAAATTTGACCAACTGAAAAGGCGACCAATACCCTGGAAAGGAGGTCAACTGAATTATTCACCCTCTCCTCACCAAACATAGCTCCACAGACTATGCATTCTTCACTCAAGATCATTTTTCGCTGTCTTTTAGTCGGTCTTCTTCAAAACCCGGAACAAAAATTCTCAAAACAGATGCATTTCAAAAAATGGGCGACAAATTTCCCAATATAAAAGTAACCACATCTTCACGATTGATCAGTATGGGCACCGTAACAGCCCAAAAGAATTGAACTTTTCCCCAAACCTGGGAACCACACTTTGTGCACAGTTTCCTTTAATCATGTCAAGGGCTCCTTTAGCCAAATTGTGAATGCAAATACGAAATAAATCATTGCTATGCTCTATCGTACAGGTTACAAGAAAGCGCATTATAGGCATTTACCAGTCGTTTTGACCCACTCCACCCTCGACAAATGTTTTTACTTGGTTCAACGTGCTAACTGGCGTAACGAAAATTGTGACAAACAAGAGTCAATTTGTTTCCGGAGTGTCAAATTGTTTTCGGAGTCCAAAATTGACCGTCTATTAAGCACAGGAACCGTTTTTTGTACTTAATAAACAGATCCTGCAGGGCAAGTGCACTTATTTTGCAGAAAAGACCGTTATCTTCGATTATTACGTACAAAGATTGCATTTTCCTCTTATTAAGTACGTCTCTTGTACTTATTAAGTACGAAAAATGTGATTAATAAGGACAAAAAGTAGGTCTTTCGTTTATTAAGTACAAGTGTCACCAAACTTCGCAAACAATAACTTTTCATACTTGGCGGCCATTATGGAAAAAAGTATCGGGGGCGAAATGTATTCATTTGGTGAATCTTTAAAGAAAAAAGATGATTCAGGCAAAGTCTTGTTTGTAAATTCTTTCAATTAAGCAACAAGACGACATGGATTTTGTTTTAGGGGCCGATATTTTTCAAATGTAAGAGTTCGCAACCCGTCCGATCGCGGATCGATCGATCGAGCGATCGAGCGCCCGGTGAAAACCGTGAGCGTTTTTGTTTCCCGTTCCGTAAATCTGCTTTTCCCAACAGAATACTTCGAGCAAAGATAATAATCAGCGTTGTCTGAAACTACATTTCAGTAGAAAAGAGAGACTCGCTTTGTTTTAAACTGACTGTTTGAAAGTGCGAGATTAAAATCTATTTCATGAAGGACAACAAGCTGCATTTAGCAGCGGTTCTTTATCGGTCGAGTTGTGGTCAAACTGTTAGCATTTTTTTCGCTTCCTAATACCCCTAATAGGAAAGTTTGTTTACTAATTGAGAAGAAGAACAGTTTTTCCACCTAAGATTGTCCGGAATATGTTGTTTATAAAAGAGTTTTGCTTTAACTTCAAGCCGTAGATTGTTCACAATTTGATCGCCTACGGCGGCGAAAAACAACCTGTGCAATAAGCGAATAAGCTCGACCGGGAATAAAAGTAGAGCTAAATATCTCATTAATCGTAACCTGTAGTGTACCAAAAAAACCTCTTTTTTACGAATGAACTTTATTTGCGAATAAGCTAAGGTAATAATTCAACGTTCCCGGGCCGGTCACCCAACCAAGTACTAACCCCGCCGGACTGGGCTTAACTTCGCTTGTACGAGCAAGAAAACTTGTGGTATCTTGATCATGGAATTCAATTACTTCAAATATTTACCTTTTGCTTTCCATTTTCGTCTTTTTCCTGGTTTTTAAATGCCTATTTTACTTGAGAAAATAGAAGTGGGAAATAACAGAATAAAACGTCTACCATATGAGCTTCAATGAAGACATCGCTTCCGATTAGCAGAATTAAGCCATGTTCGGCGGGGTTAGTGCTTGGATGGGTGACCGCCAGGGATTGACTTCTCGTGACTTTTATCGAAGGTTTGCTCTCAAACTTTCTATCTCACTTTTTTAAGGGACAAAAGTCCAAATCAGTAGCTGGTAAATACGTTTACATGAGTTGTTTGCCTATTTGTTTCTCCAGAACGTACCGCTGCAGCAAACAAAGGCGAAAAACCTTGTCCGCAATAATATAAATTTAAAAAAAGAAAGAAAAGAAAAAGTTCAAAAAACCATGAATTGCAAAAAAATAGCTGTTTGAGTATTTCGCTTATTCGTGCTTTAATCCATCCTCGCCAGAAAAACTTTTTCTACCGATCGTGATTGAGGCACTTAGTTTTTGGTTGTTTCAAGCTATTAATATCAGCGTCAGATCAAATGCACTGAAGCAAAACAAGGTACGGATAAACAAAACCTAGTTAAAGAAAAAAAAAAACCTCGTCAAGCTATCTTCCAAGCTGTTTTGTAAATATAAATCCGATCAAAAAATTCGGCAGCGAGACAAGGCGGTCTCGCTGATCGGTGTTAATCGTTGTTAACAGACCTACGGCAGGACAGTTGATTTCACGGTCAAAATATCAGTTAAAGATTTTTACTTGCACGGCCACCTAATGTGCAGAGTTTTTAATTCCTAATGATAATTAAGAGGCACAGTTTGAGGTTTCGGGTAAGGTCATTTTTCTTCCTTCTCAATTTAAAAACGTCAAATAATAAGGATTCCCGTTATCTGTACCGACATGCATTTCCAACAAAACAAACACGCTCTTATTGACTACTTTTTTGCTCTAGCTTAATGTGACCGGCGGTTGAAATACAAAAGATATTATTGGGGGAAAAAATGAAGTGATAATTTTCAAGCATCGATGTATTTATATGCTTTTTGAACAGTGGAAAAAGCTTCATAGGTCGCCATTACATTCGATAACTTGGCGCCAAAAGTGTTTTTCGCGGGAGAATAATTTACAGATTTAAAGCTTACGAATTTTCATAGTTTTTGAGGCTTCTTTTTAAATTAAAGTTAATGTATCACAACAACGGCAATGTTTTGTGTTGTCTAGTACCATCAATTTAGTTAGATCGAGTACTTACAAAGCTATAAAAAATGTGCTTACCTTTGCGAATTTGACGCCATTCCCTGGCGGATATCACACAAAGCCAGATATCACAACATTCCAAATTCAGATCTTTAACCGTAATGATGGCATTTCATTTGCAAAAGCCAGGTTACTGGTTTTCCTTTTAAAGGTAACCTCACTCGTAATTTCTGTTCTTGCCGAGTTTTACTGCTTCCAGCCGTTCGACCCACGTGGCAAAGGGAAACAGAATAATTCCAACTCCGTGCGGCGGAACTCAATTTTTGTTGTTCATATGCCATTCTTGAACGAATTAAACACAGCCATATAAAACTTTGCATAGCTCTCCAGCGATGGTTTTCAAAGCTCCAAAAAAGATTCGTTGAGCCATTGTAAAGACAGCACGCAGCTCCCTCTATGAACCAGGAGCGTATCGGCAGTCAGACATATGCAGCCGTCAAAATTGTAATTGACAAGTCCCCACCCCTCCCCCCAAACAACATGATGCTTAGTGGTCGCCTATAGACAGTACAAGGTGCGGAGGGGGAGGGAAGGACTGGGACGGATACCAACGTGACCTTAATTCCTTTTTTTAGGAATTTGAAATGTCTACACTCTCGAATACTGGCGAGGAGTCGCACATTACTCATCGTAAAGATCAGGAAAAAATGTTCACAGAAAATGATGCTTTAGTTTTTCCACGAGTTAACTTCTGAAAACATGTGCGCGTGTGACTCCTTGATAAGCATACTAAGCAGGGGGGGGGGGGGGGAGGTGTCTCCAAGGAAGATGTTGGTTCAATCATCACTGCCAGTATGACGTCACGTTTCGCGCTAGTGGTTTTCAAGATGGCGGGCGAAGTGGCAATCGTAGGACGATCTACAAATGTGGCATTTTCCTCGCTTACATTCCTTCATTTACTAAAGTCAAAAATGCAGAGACAATTGGGAAGATAACCGACTCTTTTTTGGTATTTTTCTGGTAGATCAGACGATAGATTATTTTTTAAATTAACTGAAACTCGCTCTCCAAGTGTAGAATGTTCGAGGAAATCTGTCAACAGGTCGCGCTTTCGAGGGTCACTGCATAGCGAATTTACGTTGTCTTGTAACAGAAATAGGAGGTTTGGCACAGGATATATTGTTCTTTATGTATGTGGAGTATCAGACTTTAAGCATTTGTGGATCTTCACGTCTTTCCCCTCAAAGTTGAACATCCGAGCGGCTGAGGGGAAGGAGCTGCTTTAGTCAAGACTTATGGTACACAGGTGAGAAATCTGAACTTAATACAGTATTATATTGAAATTTCTTTATTGCCATATAACTTTGCTAGTGCAACTGTCACAATTTAAGATTAAATACTACTCTTGGAATTTTGTGGAAGTATGTATTTTCTTTAGACTGTAAAATTGTAAAATCCACTTTTAATGTTTGTGTAGGAGCCATGCATTGGGGGTAGCCAGTGAGGAACTACACAGTTCATGAAAATCATTACCATTTAAAATCATAGTAAAAGTCAAATGATTCAGCCATGAACAGTTTCCTTTGTATCAGTTGCTTTTCATTTTCAGTTGGTTCTTCCAGCTGTATAAAATACAAATTATTCTGACTTATGCAGGGGATGTTCCTCTCCCATGCTCCACATCAACATTATCACTTTCGTTAGAAGAGAAATTGCTTTCTTCCTGCAGGGCATAAACCATTTCTTTAAAGGATGTCCTTAAAGGATTTAAATAACTAAATCGGGGTTCACTAGTAGATTCGTGTGAATTTTCGTCAACACAACTTGTTGTTTCTGTTACCCTTGGTTGAGATTTCTGTTTTTTTGTGGGATGCCTTTCTGGTGTATATCCTTGTTTTACAGGGGTTAAATCGCGTCGTTTTAAATTGTTTGTTTCGGAAATATCTTCCCCTGCTTGTACCAATGTAATCATATTTGAGTCATTAATGAAAGTTGCAGGCACAAAATCAGCTAGTTCATTTTGACTGAAATTGTCTCTCTTAGAAGCCTCGGTATAATTATCAATACTAAAATCAGATACAAATGTTATAGGTACAGTTGTTGTGGTGTTACAGTGCTGTAACAGAAGGTCACTTAGGTCAGCAATTTTCATATTTAATTTCATAGGGATATTGTGATACTGTAGAATTGCTTTAATGTTTGCCAGTTTTGCTTTATTGTCACTTAAGGACAGCAGGCATTTATGTTGCTGAACAATTTCCTTAATGATTTCTTGATTATTTGAATGAATGGACTTGTAAAAAGTAACACAAGGATTGCTTAAGATTGTAGGATGCTTTGTTTTGCTTTGTTCAAACATTAAAAGATACAAACTCTCCTTTTCTAAAAATAATGGCTTTAGACCAACAAAGGTTGCTTTGCCATTATTCCATAAACCATTGTAGGCAAACCATCCCTTTTTTAAGTGTTTTTGAGTAGAATACACCTCGCACCAGTAGTGATGTGATTTTAAGTAAACAATACCAGACAATCTGTATGTACAGTTGTTGACTTCAATTGTGGTGTTTCCCTTGCCTAGGTTTGGAGTATACCCCTTAGAAGAGTTGTGTGTGTACCCTACAAAGAAAATATCAGGTGTGTTTGTTACACTCGTTGAACCCAGCAGTGTTGCACCACTGTGTTGGGATTATAATTGACCGTGCATTCAGAATCACTGGTACATATATCATTTCCATCAATTTTTGTCAGGACAGAGCATTTTGATGCTGGTGTAAAATCATTTAATGTCAATTTGTGTTTTATCACTTGAATAACATCAAAGTCATTTGAGTTTAAGAAGAGGTGTGTTTCTAAAACATCATCAGTGGAAATTGGAAACACACTATGAGTGAAACTGCAACATGAATTGTGGCTTTTGTCATTTTCACAAGTGTATGAATAATTTGTTTTGATTGAAAATGTGTCTCGAAGTTCACCAGGCATTGATTCTAGAAGCCTGTAGATAATGGAGATGAGAGAGGCTTCTTTTCCATATGCATAATATGTAAACCCACTTTCTGTCTTATCTCTCAACCACTTCCACAGTGTCATTTTACTTTCGTGAAATTTACCTTTCTCCCTCAACACAAAAGCTTCAAGTAGCTGTTTCAAGCCTTCTGTTAGTTTCGTATTTAAAGAGCAATCAAAATGGCGTTTGAAACTATGATAAATCAATTCAAGGAAAGTGTCTTGATGACAGCTGTTATGTATTCCATTTGAACCATACTTGTACGATTGGTATGACATTTGCTGTGAATTAACTGAATTTAATGCTCTTTTTCTTCGTACCTCGCATGGGTTGAGTTTGCACTTCCATTCCTCATCTTTGCAACCCTGACACTTTCGTGTAACTGTTGTTTGCTTTAAGGGTTTGGTGTTATATTCAAACTTCTTAATGTTGTCATTGGAGAGAATGTCAGGGGTAATAAGAGAATTAGACGTGAAACATATGCAAGGACTTTTTGCAGCAATTTGCATACTCATTTGCTTTAAACCAAAAACATCTTCATGCCATGCTGGTTCTGTTTCACCAGCAGCAAGATTCCAAAATTTGTATAAGTAATTCAAAAGTAATTCCAGATATTTATCATCTCGCTCAATAAGGAACACTTTAGTACCAACAGGTGTCCATACAATGTAGTGACATTGCTGCGTTGACGTACAACACATTTGTAACATAATTTGAGGGATGTGGTTTACACAAACCTTTTTGTATGGAACTGGTTTGCCACCCATAAAAGGACATTTCATCTCTAGGACAGTTGTTAGTTTGCCATTTTCCTCTATAATGCCATCTGGGGAAGAACCTAGCCAGTTTTGATTATTGCTGTTCTTTAAGAACCAAATTCCAGTTTCTCTAACAGTGGCTCCATGTTTGCTTTGAGAAAAGAATTTCTTTAGGTATGTAACTAGAGCACTGTGCTCATTCATAGAGCCCCACAACATAGCCAGATTTGATTCATGATCAACTGCTTCATTTTGTGAGCCATGCAAATCATTTGATAGTTGATTCCAGTAATCAGTCATTGCCTTTTTTCCGTACCATCCAAGGGCTGTTGCAGCCTAGCTGGCATTTATTATACCCTTACGGACCTCAAACCACTTGGTGCTTCTTTGTTTAAAGTATTTTGGATCATTACTGGCTGTACTGGAAATTGGTTTGTAACATTGGAAATGATCCAGACTTTTTTGTGATAAAGTACTTAATAGCCTTGGCAGTGATATGCCAGCATGGTACCATGTCTTCTTCACAGTGGGAGGTTTGTTTTGCATAATTGTAGTCTTGGGATTTTTTTGGTCTTCAAATTTTTTAGGACATACAGATTTTAAGTGGCCCTGTTGGCCACATTGAAAACACTTTTGTTTGGTCAGCCACTCTTCTTCATGTCCTTCTAGACAATCAGAAGCCCAGTGACCTTGCTTATGGCAACGAAAACAAATATCTGTTGCACCTGCATTTGTTTCAGCTTTCTTTTGTTCATCTGTTTTTTTAAATTTTTTCAACATTTGTCTTATGGCTGATTCATCTTCTTCATGGAGGGGTGAAAGCCCATCTTTGGCTAAATAGGTAACACACCTTCTCTTGGAAAACTTTCTGACAAAAGCAGAAAGAACATCAGTAGATAATTTAATTTGGGATTCTGGAATGTGGATTTCTCTCAAGAGTTTTTTCCAGTAAAAGCATAATGCCTTTTCACTCTTAATTTTTTTTATTGCTTCTTGAAGTGAGGCATAAGACCAGTTTCCAGTAAAGAAATGTGTTCTCAAAAAAAAGTCAAGTTTTCTAGCAAACAGGGCTACATGTCTATGGTTCTCACTTGCATGCAGAGCAGTTAGTAGGGGCTGGAAAGTTTGAAGAACTGTAGTAGGTGAAAATAGATCAATATATTCTACAGTCTGTTTAACATGCCTTGATATCTGCATTTTTTCTGCTGCATCAGGAAAGTTTTCGTCAAATTCCCATGGCACAATGTCTTCAGTGGCACTTCCAGAGTTTAACTCAGTAGAACACAATTCCCAGCCATCTTTTTCAGTAAAGCTATTTGTATTTTCACATGTTAATTTTGGTTTTGATAGGGGTAATGAAACAAGATTAGGAAGAGCAGCCCAATCATAAGAACCACAGGTTCCCTTCAGGTCTTTCATTTCAGATGATACCAGTAGTTCTGTTTCGAGGGTAGCTGAAGACTCAAAAAACTGTAAAGTGGTTGGTTTTCCTCCTGAAACCCTTGCCCTTTGAAGTGAAAAGTAATTTTCCACATCATCCTGGCACATGGACTTTGGAATGATGTGCAATTCTGGATAATGCATCTGCACATACTGAACCACCCCCAAGAAAGCTCTAATGGTTCTTTTTAGATCCTTGTATGTAAGACGAGGAATAAATTTTTTCCAGTGGTCTTTGAGACTGCCACTTGCCTGCGCAGTTGTCTGTTTTGTCTCCTGGTACCAGCTGTCAAACCAAAACATTATAGAAAGTAGCTGTTTATAGCATAAAGGGTCAAGTTCTGTATTATTAAATATTCTAAACAAATTGTGGCATTGTTTTAAGTATGTGCGTGTTGCAATTGTATCCTCAGGGGGGAAAGGACCCTTCAGGATGTCTAGTGCCACATCAAGAGAGCAAACAGTAACAGCTCTTTTTACACTCATTTTTGTTCGAGGGGTTAACTTGATATGTTTCCAGTTTAACTTTGTTAGGTGGTGTTTGACAACTGGTATCAAATGATCCAGCATAATTTTTTTGCCTTGCATCTCAAGGTGCCTGTCAGGATTAACAATGAAGTTTCTTAGTTTTTTTAGCATATGGGGATAATCAGATAGCCACCAAATTGGTTTATTGTCGTTAAAAGGATTATATGTTACCCAATTTTGTGCTCCTGCTCTGCTAAAAAATGCATGAGAATATGTTGAGCCATCAGAAACACCATAGATAATTTCAATTTTTTTTTTCATTTTCAAGATGAAGACTGCCAATAGCCTCACATACTTGCCAAACAAGTGAAGAGAGAATTTTATGATTTATTTTATTTAATGGAAAAGAAGCAACTGGCCATGAAAAATCCCCCTCTATTGAAGAATAGAAGAATTGGCAGATGAGTTTTGCTTTTGTACTAGATGGGATTAGTTCAATGACATCATCTGTGGTACATGAACTAGGACTAGATTCCTGGTCAGATACAGTGGATGAGGCATCTGAATCACTGGATTCTGGGAAATTGTCAACGTCATTGTCCTCTTTTTCATTGTTTAAATCATTTGGGTTCATATTGAGTTCACGGTCAATATTTAAGTCTTCAAATCCAACCAATTCTCCCGTTCTTTTACAAAGCACAATTCCTTCTTTTATGCTCATCTCATCCCAATGGATACCTCCTATTCCCTTGCAACCCCTTCTTGTCATTTCCTGTACCATTAGTGCAAGATTTTGTTCGGAAATTGGGGTTGTTGTACTAGCTGCCTGCCTGTATGACTTGGCTGTTTCCCAGCTTGGAATGGGGAGAATGCTACGTACAACATCATATCCTGTTTTACGACACTTGCTGGCTATCATGCAGCTCCATTTTATTACAAGGGGATTATATCTCATCCCTTTGGGGTGTGGCTTCTGTTTGTTTTTTGTTACTTTCCCATGCCTAGCAAATTCCTCCTCCTGACACTTTAATGATTTCAAAGTATCAGTAAGAAGGGCATACAACACTGAATTTTCAGTCAGCCACTGGTTTGTTATGGCAATATCCATCAAGTTAGCTAGATCTGAAGAGGTGGGGTTGTAATTTTTGGGAGCGCTTAGGTTTTTTTGCTTTTCTTTTTGGTACAAAAGATAATACCGTTTTGCCTTTCTTTGGCTCTGGGCAACCATTTTGTGTAGGTTATTGGCCCTAAGTCTTAGTTCAGCATGAGAAAGACTGCTAAATTTGGCATGAGAATTGTGAGCTGTTTTGGACTGAGAAGAAGATTCACTTTTTTTTGTTAGGAAACGCAAGTTAGAGCGGAGCAAATTTTGGCATTGTTGGCATCTTACTCTTGATTTGGCAGTTAATTTGTATGAACAAGTTGTACTTCTAATGCACTTAGTAACATTTCCATCCATATCTGATCCCCGACTGTCGACATAATATAAAAAAGTGTCTGTCTGCTTTCTTTCAGCAGTATCAATCAATGTGGGATCAGTAATACCAGGGCAAACACGTAAGTCATCAACTGTTTTGATTATTAGATTAATGGCAGATTTAAATATGTTTGACTGAAACATGTTGGGGGGGAGTTTGCCATTATCCACTTGGTTCCCCATGATTTGTACAGTAAACTGACAGATGTCATTTGTTGCTACTGAGATATTGGTTGGAAGGAAAAAGGCCATTTCCTTCCAGTTAGATATTTCTCTCCCATTTGATGTGTTTGGTTTTGAAAGGACAACCTTAAGATTGTCACAGGTTGTTTTGGAATGCACAAATGACAATCTCCATGGATAAATATCTGAAAGAACAGATTGAAACATTGTATATGTACATACATATGCATGCTGGGGCTCTGAGGGGGATTTCCCATTCAAATTTTTCAAAAGCTGAGACAATCCCTCTGTAAAAATCCCTGCTTGTAACTTTGATGGAAGAGAATTACATTTCTCAGATTCACTGACTTTGTTATCATTTGAACTGGTACTGGGAGTACAGTTCTCAAGTTTATCCTGCAAGTCTTGTTTGCAGGGCTCAGTTACAAGGTTTGAATGTCCTTGTTGTTCCTCAAACATTGACTGGGCTTTTTTGTATTGATCTTCTAATTTTACAGCATTGAGAAAAAAAGGCTGACAGGACATGCATATGTAACTTATGGTTGAGCCATCAGGAGGAGAATCTATAGATTTATAAAGATCACTATGAAATTCAGTTCTGCTTTCAACTGCTTCATCTAAAAAGTTACATGCCACTGTAAACTCAGTATTAAATATTGTTATATTGTGTTTATTGCAGATCTTGTCACTTGAAAGACAGACCTCTTTCTTGCATTGTGAACAAGAGACACTGCAAGGAGTTACTTTGAGAGTGCCAAGTTGGGCATTGCTCCTGGATTTTGATTTGGATGATTTTTTTCCTCTTGAGGGTTTATGTCCTCTGCTTGGCAAAGTGTTGTAATGTTTGTCACACACCCTTAGATTTTTAATGTTCTCAAGATCAGTAAGATGATGAGGACTGCATTTTAATTCATATTGTCCAATCATACTGTCCAATTTTCGTAAACCTGCCTCCTTGTCACACCCCTCAATACAGAACTGTACACCTCCAATTAACCGGCCGTTCATGAAAACAGTTCCAGTTATTTCTTTCAGTGGAACAAATTCATTTAAAGGTTTGCCACTACTTGACAGCCAGTATGAATCACTTCTTATGTTCAGTTTTAAATTAATTTGTGCTTTCAAATCAGTGGTAGTAGCATATGGTGCAAACATAAAGGAATGTGGCTTTTCTGTTATATCCACAAGTGAAATAGAAATCACAAACCTTTTTGACCTCAAAACTAAACTCAAGAGAGAGCCTGGGTGCTGAAATTCAATAGATTGTAAACATGAATACCCCAACATTATACCAAGAATGATGTACAGAAAAGGGAAAACTAGGGGCATTTCTATGGGATCTCTTGAGCTTGCATCAAAACTCTCCCCCATTGCTACTGTAATCACCACAAATGACACCACAAATATAGAATAGGGAAGAACAGATACCACCATTAGAAGAGCAATTGCTACAACATAAACAAGAACAGAATTAAGTTTGTGGTCCACTAGCAGATTTTGACTATCAAGGTTGAAAATAATGCAATGGAAGAAAAGGACAAATGTGAGCATAATAGTGGGAAGAAAGAATTTTGATGCAAGGCTCCATACATATTGCACCAAAGAGAATTGATGAACTGGCTTAGCTTGTAAGCACAAATTATAAACTGGCTCAAGCAGAGACAAACACATCCTTAATATGATGACACCAGGAAATAGTAGAAGTTCCAGTGAATAGTTTATTCCTTTATGATACTTCAAAATTTGGTAATAACATGTTTTGTATACCATTTCCCAGCAAAAGGGGGTTATGAGGGTGATGGTAATTACAAAGAAAGAAAACATGGCAGAAAATAAATTGTTCAGGTCAGGGTTGTGCACTTGTCTTACTTTATACTGTAGTAAAAACAAGGATAACACAAGGGGGGAATACTTTCCAAGCACACTTAACTTTGTTGTTATTTGATTTTGGAGCACATTTGATTCTCCAGTGGCTTGTGATTTGGATTTGTCAGTAGATGGAATGTAAATACTGCAGGGAAGCCTTGAAAGCTTTGGGAAGGCTTGCGCAATGACACCTATTACAACATGGCAACGCATGGCAGTTGCCACCATGCACACAATTTGATGACACTGTACTGGAAAAAGCCAGGTTATGTCAAAATGAAAATCATACACTAAAAGTACAGTCACAATAAATATAAAAATTGCAAAATAATTATTCATCATTGATTTTTATTGTTCCCTTTATTGTATTTCTTTCATTAAATAACCTTAAATAACCTTTTACTGTCCTTTTTTTAAAAAAAGTACCTTTCACCTAATTAATTTTTACAATACTAAAGCTAATTATTAAATTATAATTGTTTGTTTGTTTCTTACAGTAAACTAAATTTAATAAATATTTCTTTATTAAAATAACCTTAAATAATAATTCTTTATTAAATAACCTTAAATAATATTTTACTGTACTTTTTTTAAAAAAAAGTTCCTTTCACCTAATTAATTTTTACAATACAAAGACTAATTATTAAATTATAATTGGTTGTTTGTTTCTTACAGTAAACTATATTAGAAGCATATGACCTTGATATGCTTCTGACTATATTTAATAATATTTCTTTATTAAAATAACCTTAAATAATAATTCTTTATTAAATAACCTTAAGTGATATTTTACTGTACTTTTTTAAAAAGTACCTTTCACCTAAAAATTCTGTACAGTACTAAAACTAATTAATTTTTCTTTCTTAAATTACTCAAATTTTTTTTTTTTGGATTTTCCAGTTTTATTGTATTGTTTACTTTGATAACTAAAATAAAATAGCGAAGTGAGAAAAGCAAAGTCAGGCACAACTGCAATAAAAAGCAAACTCAAGCAACACTGAGGACCCCTCTAAATTATATATACAAGCACTGAAATGAAAGAATCAACATGGCCAGCAAAAGCCACAAAATCCAACAGATTTTAACAGGAACCGACGAAGTACACCACAGTAAGCTAGTGAAAAGAAAACAAAAGAACCTGGAAAGAGAATTTACACCAGCCAACTGAAGAAGTTCGCCAAGGCACGAGCAATAAGTTAACAAATTTTAGACGAAAGCAACACCTTCGCACTCAAACGGAAAGACGTGGATATCGGCTTGGCCAAGCGACAGAACGACGGTGAAATTAAACGTTGATAATCAAGTAGTAAAACCTCCTATTATGAAGCTTTCTGAAGCAAACTGTGTAGTAAAAAAGTGGATGTTTTAAACGGACTTCGCTTGTCCCGGAAGCAAAATGGCGGTCCCGCGGTTTGTCCCGTTCAAAAAATAAACCAAATTACAGGATTACGGGAACACAAAACAAGAAACAAATTTGACACACAGGCAGTAAAAATTTAAAAGAGTACACACTTACGAGGAATTAGCGAACAGTAGCTATAAAAGCAATAAATCTAATCCTTTCTTGACCTCTGTCGTGGCGCACCTAAACTCAATCCCGCGTAAAACTGAACAGCGCTCTCTCGTTGCCGTGTGACGTCATACTGGCAGCGATGAGTCGGTCACGAATAAACAACTGGAAACAAAAGAGTCACCTCCCCCCCCCCCCTGATACTAAGTAAACTATAAACGCCTGCATAAACATACTGTTCAAAGCCACCGTGGCGTGCTAAAAACACTGGGTTGGATCGAACACATTCAATACCGGCGAGGGATCGCATTTCCTTGCCGCAAATTGACCACTTAACAATCACAATAACTGAACGAAGTGTGGTTTTTCTATTATTTACACTTCAGTTCAACTGCAAACGCCAGAAAAACAACACTGGCAAAAACCACTTTAAATGTCAATAACATTCGATTTATAATATTATACTGGAGAACAGTCCTGTTTACCTCTGTTCATGTTACATTATGCCTACTAATAAGCATTGAAAGTCTTACAACAAGCATCATATTGATAAGGAAATACCTCATTAACATTTAATTATTTTCAACACACATTTACACACGCGACTACAATACTAGCTTCGTAGTTAAGAAGATTGCGGGCTTCATGAGACATTCCCTGCATGAAATTTAATCTGATTGTCCGATAAAGAAGGTACCATTTTCCAAGGATGTGAGTTCAAAAGTAGTCCAAAAACTTAAAACCTGCCTTCAGTGACTCATGCATACATATGTACGTATTAATCTAAAGTCACCAATAAGTCCTGTCTTATATAAAACAAGCGTTCACATCTACGTTTTAATCTAAAATCACCAAGCCGTCCTGCCTTATATGAATCACGCATACATATGAACGTATTGATCTCAAGTCACCAAACCGTCCCGCCTTATATGAATCACGGGTACACATGTACGTATTAATCTAAAGTCACCAAACAGTCCTGCCTTATATTAATCATGCGTACACATGTATGTATTAATCTAAGGTCACCTAACAATCCCGCCACATATGAATCATGCGACCATATGTATGCCTTAATCTAATGTCACAAAATAGTCCTGCCTTATATGAATCATGCGTAAACATGTACCTATTAATCTAAAGTCGCCAGACATTCCTTCCTTTTCTGAATAATTCGTACACATGTACGTAATATCTAACCTCACCTAACAGTCCCGCCACATTTGAATCACGCGTACACATGTGCGTATTAATCTAATGTCACCAAACAGTCCTGCCTCATTTGAATCGTGCGTACATATGTACGTATTAATTGAAAGTCACCAGACAGTCCTACCATATAAGAATCACGCGTACACATGTACGTATTAATCTAATGTCACCAAACAGTGCTGCCTGATATGAATCACGCGTACATATGTACGTATTAATCTAAGGTTACCAAACAGTCCTGCCTTACATGAATCACGGATACACATGTACGTATTAATCTAAGGTTACCAAACAGTCCTGCCTTACATGAATCACGGGTACACATGTACGTATTAACCTAAGGTCAAGAAACAGTCCTGCCTCATATGAATCATGGGTACATATGTACGTATTAATGTAAAGTCACCAGACAGTCCTGCCTCATGTGAATCATGCGTATACTTGTACGTATTAATCTAAAGTCACCAAACAGTCCTGCCTTATAAGAATCATGCGTACACATGTACGTATTAATCTATATTCACCAAACAGTCCTACCCTATATGAATCATGCGTACACATGTACAAGTCACCAAATGGTCCTGCCTTATAACAATCATGCTTACATATGTACGTATTAATCTAATGTAACGAAACAGTCCTGCCTTATAAGAATTATGCGCACACTTGTACGCATTAATCTAAAGTCACCAAACAGTCCTTCCTTATATGAGTCACGCGTACATATGTATGTATTAATCTAAAGTGACCAAACAGTCCCGCCTTATAAGAATCACGCGTAAATATAATATTAATCTAAGGTCACGAAGCAGTCCTGCCTCATAAGAATCATGCGTACATATGTACGTATTAGTCCAAAGTCACCAAAAAGTCCTGCGTTACATGAATCACCCGTACACATGTACGTATTAATCTTAAGTCACCAAACAGTCCTGCCTTATAAGAATCATGCGTACACATGTACGTATTAATCTAAAGTCACCAAACAGTCCTGCCTTATAAGAATCATGCGTACACATGTACGTATTAATCTATATTCACCAAACAGTCCTACCCTATATGAATCATGCGTACACATGTACGTATTAATCTAAAGTCACCAAACAGTCCTGCCTTATAAGAATCATGCGTACACATGTACGTATTAATCTAAATTGACCAAACAGTCCTGCCTTATAAGAATCATGCGTACACATGTACGTATTAATCTATATTCACCAAACAGTCCTGCATTATAAGAATCATGCGTACACATGTACGTATTAATCTAAAGTCACCAAAAAGTCCTGCCTTATAAGAATCATGCGTACATATGTACGTATTAACCTAAATGCACCAAACAGTCCTGCCTTATAAGAATCATGGGTACATACGTACGTATTAAAGAGGCATAGTCACGCTGTTTTAGTTAACTTTAAAAATAAAAAATATGTCCGCACATCAATGAACGCCCACAAATAATGGTTTAGTTTTGTTTTCAAAGACTATATTACTTCACTGAAACTATTTTCTGTCGTCTGTTGCTACGGATGGCACAGATGGAAATGGATTACAATTTGAAAAAATTAGGATAAACTTTTCAAATTCTTTCAGCTCGTTGACATTGAATCGATTTTAAATGGTCATGATTTGTTTTCTGTTAATGAAATTAAGTTAATATGTTCCTTTAAATGTTCAAACGCAATGCTGGGCATGGATAAAGTTAGCTACCGATAATTTTAGCACAGTTTTGACCAAAAATCTGCGAAATCCTCGTGACTATGTCCCTTTAATCTAAGGTAATCAAATAGTCCTGCCTGATATGAATCATGCGTACATATGTACGTATTAATCTAAGGTAACCAAATAGTCCTGCCTGATATGAATCATGCGTACATATGTACGTATTAAACTAAGGTCTCCAAATAGTCCTGCCTTCCATGAAACATGCGTACATATGTACGTATTAATCTAAGGTTACCAAACAGTTCTGCCTCATATGAATCATGCGTACATATGTACTTATTAATCTAAAGTCACCAAACAGTCCTTCCTTATAAGAAGCACGCGTACATATGTACGTATTAAGCTAAGGTCACCAAACAGTCCTGCCTGATATGAATGATGCGTACATATGTACGTATTAATCTAAAGTCACCAAACAGTCCTAACCTATATAAATCATGCGTACAAATGTACCAAATTTAATGTCACGAAACAGTTCTGCCTTACAAGAATTATGCGTACATGTGTATGTATTAATCTAAGGTCACCAAATAGTCCTGCCTTATATGAGTCACGCGTACATATGTACGTATTAATCTAAAGTCACCAAACAGCACTGTCTTATGTGAGTCACGCGTACACATGTACATATTAATCGAAAGTCACCAAACAGTCCTGCCTTATAAGAATCACGCGTACATATGAAGGTATTAATCGAAAGTCACCAAACAGTCCTGCCTTATAAGAGTCACGCGTACACATGTACGTATTAATCTAATGTCACCCAACAGTGCTGCCTGATATGAATCACGCGTACATATGTACGTATTAATCTAAGGTTACCAAACAGTCCTGCCTTACATGAATCACGGGTACACATGTACGTATTAACCTAAGGTCAAGAAACAGTCCTGCCTCATATGAATCATGCGTACATATGTACGTATTAATGTAAAGTCACCAGACAGTCCTGCCGCACGTGAATCATGCGTACACATGTACGTATTAATCTAAAGTCACCAAATGGTCCTGCCTTATAACAATCATGCTTACATATGTACGTATTAATCTAATGTAATGAAACATTCCTGCCTTATAAGAATTATGCGCACACTTGTACGCATTAATCTAAAGTCACCAAACAGTCCTTCCTTATATGAGTCACACGTACATATGTACGTATTAATCTAAAGTGACCAAACAGTCCCGCCTTATAAGAATCACGCGTAAATATATACGTATTGATCTAAGGTTACGAAGCAGTCCTGCCTCATAAGAATCATGAGTACATATGTACGTATTAGTCCAAAGTCATCAAAAAGTCCTGCGTTACACGAATCACCCGTACACATGTACGTATTAATGTAATATCATCAGACAGTCCTGCCTCATGTGAATCATGCGTACACATGTACGTATTAATCTAAAGTCACCAAACAGTCCTGCCTTATAAGAATCATGCGTACACATGTGCGCATTAATCTAAATTCACCAAACAGTCCTGCCTCTGTGACTCATGCGTACACATGTACGTATTAATCTAAAGTCACCAAACAGTCCTACCCTATATGAATCATGCGTACACATGTACGTATTAATCTAAAGTCACCAAACAGTCCTACCCTATATGAATCATGCGTACACATGTACGTATTAATCTAAAGTCACCAAACAGTCCTACCCTATATGAATCATGGGTACACATGTACGTATTAATCTAAAGTCACCAAACGGTCCTGCCTTATAAGAATCATGCGTACACATCTGCGCATTAATCTAAATTCACCAAACAGTCCTGCCTTATAAGAATCATGCGTACACATGTACGTATTAATCTAAAGTCACCAAAACGTCCTGCCTTATAAGAATCATGCGTACATATGTACGTATTAATCTAAATGCACCAAACGGTCCTGCCTTATAAGAATCATGGGTACATATGTACGAATTAATCTAAGGTAATCAAATAGTCCTGCCTGATATGAATCATGCGTACATATGTACGTATTAATCTAAGGTAACCAAATAGTCCTGCCTGATATGAATCATGTGTACATATGTACGTATTAAACTAAGGTCTCCAAATAGTCCTGCCTTCCATGAATCATGCGTACATATGTACGTATTAATCTAAGGTTACCAAACAGTACTGCCTCATATGAATCATGCGTACATATGTACTTATTAATCTAAAGTCACCAAACAGTCCTTCCTTATAAGAATCACGCGTACATATGTACGTATTAAGCTAAGGTCACCAAACAGTCCTGCCTGATATGAATGATGCGTACATATGTACGTATTAATCTAAAGTCACCAAACAGTCCTACCCTATATAAATCATGCGTACAAATGTACCAAATTTAATGTCACGAAACAGTTCTGCCTTATAAGAATTATGCGTACATGTGTATGTATTAATCTAAGGTCACCAAATAGTCCTGCCTTATATGAGTCACGCGTACATATGTACGTATTAATCTACAGTCACCAAACCGTCCTGTCTTATGTGAGTCACTCGTACACATGTACGTATTAATCGAAAGTCACCAAACAGTCCTGCCTTATAAGAATCACGCGTAGACATGTACGTATTAATCGAATGTCACCAAACAGTCCTGCCTTATAAGAATCACGCGTACGCATGTACGTATTAATCTAATGTCACCAAACAGTGCTGCCTGACATGAATCACGCGTACATATGTACGTATTAATCTAAGGTTACCAAACAGTCCTGCCTTACATGAATCACGGGTACACATGTACGTATTAACCTAAGGTCAAGAAACAGTCCTGCCTCATATGAATCATGCGTACATATGTACGTATTAATGTAAAGTCACCAGACAGTCCTGCCTCATGTGAATCATGCGTACACATGTACGTATTAATCTTAAGTCACCAAATGGTCCTGCCTTATAACAGTCATGCTTACATATGTACGTATTAATGTAATGTAATGAAACATTCCTGCCTGATAAGAATTATGCGCACACTGGTACACATTAATCTAAAGTCACCAAACAGTCCTTCCTTATATGAGTCACGCGTACATATGTACGTATTAATCTAAAGTGACCAAACAGTCCCGCCTTATAAGAATCATGCGTTCATATGTACGTATTAATCTAAGGTCACCAAACAGTCCTATCTAAGCGAAACATTTCCTGAAAGCAAACAAAATCGCCATAAGTACAAGGGCCCTTTCAGTGACATGAAAAACACATCAACAAATCATGTCCTAAAAAAGGTCCAACCAACTAAAGGAGAGCTTAAAGCTATTGGAGAAATAATATTTTCTACCTATGAAAAAACTTGCAAAGAA
Organism: Siderastrea siderea; assembly: GCA_964030785.1. Taxonomy (NCBI): domain Eukaryota; kingdom Metazoa; phylum Cnidaria; class Anthozoa; order Scleractinia; family Rhizangiidae; genus Siderastrea; species Siderastrea siderea. Next base: position 8,071,450 of record OZ034973.1, read on the forward strand.
AACCTTGGCAAGCGTTTCAGTGAGGTGCTCCAACGTTACACCAAGAAAAGAAAAACCAACGGCTTCAATTAAGAGCTTCTCTCGAAGCTTTGTGGAAACAAACATGACTTTGAAAGTCATGCAGATGCACATGTTGCTCAAAGAACTTGGTCGCAATATCAAAGCAACGAGCCCTCCAGTCATTTGAAAAATTACACGAAGAAAAATCACGACTTGAAAAAACCCGCCTGGTATGAAGGAGCGTTCTCACATCCCCAAAGAAGTTACTGGAAACATAGAACAGTAGCTGGAAGATGTGAAAAAGTGGCCTCACGAACCTGTGTGCTGGTCTACAAAGGCAAAGGAATACAACATCAGGGAAAACACCAATGAGACCACACCACCTAATGGAGGGTGAATACTGAAGGAATTCCTAAAGTCAGAAGGAGTGGATATAGCTCCCTTTGAGAAGATCAGTGAAGGTGAAAATGAACTAAAACTTTATTTGTTAAGATCAAATTACCCCTACTGAGGACTTCAAAGAAAGCAAAATTAATTTTCATAAAAATTATTTAGGTGTACACTCATCCATCAAAAGGACGCTCGTAGCCACATGGACCAATGGAAGTACATGTAAGCTTATAAGTTGATAAAACTCAAACTAAATTTATTCATCCCAAAACAAGTGAGAGAATTTTAAAATGAATCTGCTTGATGGATCGGCTATTGCTGTTCTTAACAAAATGAAATCCTTAGTCATCATTGAAAAACAAAACAAAAAATAATAAACTATATCATTCACTTCATCTTATCAGTAAAAAAAAATAATAAAGAACTTTATCTTTTCATCTTAACAGGATCACTTAAAAATTTGCTTCAATTCTTATTTTTAGCAAAATATAGGGTGACAAGGCCTGTGAAAAACAAGTTGGTGGAGTAGTGTCTGTGCCTGTCCCACAAAGCAATCAACAAATTAGGGCAGATACAAAGCAAATGATAGCTTCCGGGGAATTCAATCTTGGAACTCCTGTGCTAGACAATGAATACACAAAAGTTGTGTTCACATCTGAGGGAAACAGAGAAAATAAAGTTTGTAAAGATTCACCAAGGAAGTACCCTCTCAAAGAAGTCTGTGCTCAAAGTGCCAAATGAGATTATGTAGCAATGAAGAATATGACAACAATGACCCCTGAACAGCTAAAAGCAAGACTCCCAATTCTCCATAAGTACAACAGCAACATGACAGAAGAGCAACTTACACACCATCTGAGGAAGTGTGAAAGAACCCATCACTGGTTAATCATGGCATGACCATTCAAGCATAGCAAGTCCAGGGTTTATGCTGTTCCTGTAGCCCGTTTCTAGAAAGTCTTGATAACTTTTCGGGCCCGGAAAGCTATTTTATGTGCTCAATGTTTACATTAAAAACTAAAATTTTGTCGTTTTTGAAACCTGAGCAATAAAATTCTTAGTTGATAAAACAAGTTGGCCTGATATGCGGCCTAAAAACTACGCCACCGTTCTATAGATTTTGATTTCAAATTATGGCTCCGGACCAAAAAGTTACCGGGACTTTCGAGAAACGGGCTCCTGGTGAGAGAAGTATACGATCCTGCTGTACATTTTACCAGTCAAGAGTACAAGGAGAGGCATGGTAGGAAAGGGGTAGACATTCAATCAACGATAGAAGTTCCACACGTCCTATACATGCTAGGTGCGTCAGGTGCAAAAGATTCTGACCAGCTAGCTTTTTTACCAACCCGAAGGGAATGCCTAAGGGAACTTCAGTTTACAGAAGTTTATAGGTCAAATGAGACTGCATCAGTGCTGTGAGGAACTGATAATTAAGAGATCCAGCTTGTGGCAGACACATCTCTCCAAGTTTGCTGATTTTCTAAGACCTCGACCTGGAGTGTGGTGGAAATGGAGGGAAGATGGTTCTGTGGAATTTGTTGATGCACAAGGAGAATCAAACAGCAAAGAACAAGGGCCTCAACTTCATCCCTTCAGATCCAACAATTTCAGCAAGATATGCTGGTACTTGGAAGAAACCTGGGAGGGATTTGTCTGTCAGGCCTGATCAGCTTTATCTTTACAAGATGAGGGATAAAAATGGCAAACTCACTTTAATGCTTGAGAGAGAGCAGATCTGAAGAATTGCAGCAGCCTCTGGAAACAGGAGATCTACAGCCATCCCTTGATGAACACCCTGAATATGATGAAGACATACAGTACATAAGTACAAAAAACATCGACAAATCCACTGAACTAGTAATTTCTGAAGATCAACAAGGAGCCAGTACTTCTCAAAAAAAATTGTGAAGATCAGCAAGGGGACACTACTCTTGAAGTAATTCTTGAAGATCTGTGAGCAGATCTTGACATGACTTAAAACATCACAAGTGATAAGGATGTGGATCCAGGTGTGTTCCTGGATAATGAAACATCCAGTGGAAAAATATCATGGATGACTCAAACATGCAACAAACTGTTTTCTGTGAAAAGGAATGCCCAATTGAGCCACCAGCTAGCAAGAAAAGAAAAATCCAGTCACAAAACAAACATAGAACAATACAATACAATACAATACACTTCATTTAACGAGGGTGAACATATTAACCTTTTACAGTTTTCTAACATATGGCCCTCAAAAATAAATTCAAACAGACAAGAAAAAAAACAATAACAAATTACAACAATAAATTACAATTCTATCAAAAAGGACATATGCATATATATGTAGCAGAATTCATTCGAACAAAAAGAATAAACATTAAACATTACAAAATAACAGATAATCTAAGCTAAACTATAAGTAAGAGAAGTAATAAGCTAAGAGACATGAAGTAGTCACATACTAAAAAAAACAGCAGCATTTAAGAAGAAAGCGGCATTCATGGCAACAAAGCTCCTCAAGATGGGAGACAGTATTGAGGTTTTGCAGGAAAAGTCCACAAAGTTTATGCTTTAGTGAAAACGAAAAGGAAGACAAAGCACTAGGCAAGCAATTCAGTCACAGAAAGCAAAGGCCCTAGAACTAGTACCAGGGAAATCACCAGAGGTCTCTGAGATTGACCAGCAGAAACAAACAGTTTAAAAAAACCCAAAGCACACTTTTATCGAAAGAAGTATGACTCAGTTCTAAGCAAAGTCCAAACATATGTTTTAATAGAGCTACACCTTGTGAAGGAGAAACTAAGAAAATGGGATGAAGCCTTTGTAAGAGAATATGGCAGACTGCCAAATAACAATGACTACATGAGCAGCGCTCCAAGCTGCGACCGTTTTGGTCGCCATGGCGAGTAGAAAAAAATTCCGGCAAATAAAATTTCTGCAAAGGTCGCCAATTTCGCGACTTCTGTTCGGGTGGTAAGGAGCTACCTGTAAGATGTTCTCCCTCTCTTTTTTAATTGTTAATACAGACAAAATGAAGTTTATCCAGGTAAACACCTTTTTTTTAGTATCAGTTTCCCTGATATTTTCCTCAGTTCAGTGTTTTGGTTGCATTGCGTGCATATGCATCACAATTTGATTTTTGGATCGAAGAGTGGCTATTCATGAAAACTAAAATGTACATAACAAGATCGATCTAGAAACCTACAGACTTCAAGGCACAAAATCATCTTTTCTCCAGCCGTAGCCCCTAGAAGCTAGTTAGCATAAAGTTGTCTTGTATCAACATGAAGAACAAAGTTTTTGCAGGGTTCTTTTCCTTGTTGATCAGGTTTCAAGTGACAAAGAGTGTTTACCATTTACCGAAAAAATCCGGAAATTTCGGTTGGAATGTAAATGGGAAGACTATTTTGGTCCGAAATAAACGGAACGTATTCAGAGGTACTCCAAAATTCCCAACCGGAATATCCAAATGGAAAATTGTGTTCCATTTACTTTTTTCTACCAGTTCCAAGACCTACGCCAATTGTCAGACTAGTTCCAGACTGTATGTAAATTAGAGCAAATCGCACAAATGGTACATGCTTATCTCGAACAGAATTTCCCATTCAGGAGGGCTTTCCTTACCATTTGCATAAACTGTAGATCAACCGGTTTGCCCCTGTAAATGGTAAACAACCAAGAAAACGAGACAGTGTGATATCAAATTTCGTTCTACACAGAATTTGCATAAGTCTCAGCTTTGAAATCACAAGCCGAATAAAATCACTCGGTCTATTAAAATGGACAGAACACTGAAAAACAACAAGTAATTCTGTTCAGGTTTGTTTTTTTTTTAAATGAAAGATATTTTCATTCATGAAAAAGAATTTTCTTTCCAGACATTGCAGTTTTTCTGAAGTTGAAAAACAAGTGCTTAATTAAATTACAATACAGACGCAACAGTTTTGTAGAAAGTTTGAATAATTTTTGCAGGACAATATTTCATTACAGCTCCATATATGAGGAGAATGGTACTAATTTTCACTTAGGAATACTTCGTCCACTTTCTGGTTTGATTTCCACTTGATTTAAAACCTCAGAGAACAGTGAGACTGATCAGGTGGTTTGTATACGCTACAAATTTGTTGGATACAAGAAAAGCTGGTATCTTGTTTTCAACACATTTAACAGAGCTCTTTTATGGGAATGTTTACTTGTCCAAAATTATTAGCATTTAAACAACTACTGAAAATAAACATTGTGGATCGCAGAATTCAAGAAAAAATGCTTGTGTCATGGGTGTAGGGTCACAATTTCAGGTCCTACAGTGAACTCAACTGGGTGTTTTTCGGTTTGTATCGCCTTTTATTATTGTTTTTGTTTTTTGTTTTTTTTTTTTGGATAAATTAAGTGTACTCTTAAAAGACCACTTGTACAGAAAGTGTTTGGACCAGAGTAGGTTTGATGGTAAACAAACAAACTACAGAATTCAGGAATCAAGTCTCAACTACACAGTCACACTCTATTACTTAATTACTTAAACTTCTCCGGTGAATCTTCCAGTATTAAAAATAGAATGTAGTGAAGACTTTTGGTTACTTGGGCGCAATTTCTTGCCCTGTGATGCCAGAAACAGTCCATATTTGTTGGAAAAACATGGTGATTGAAAACAGAATGTTTCAAAGCCAAGAATTAGCATAATTAAATTATACCAATGAGGAAAAAACGCTTTTTGGCGACCAAAATTTGGTATCTGGCAACCTTTTTACCAGTGTGAGTCACCAAAAGGCGACCTGGGAAAAAATTTAGCTTGGAGCACTGATGAGTGACAGTGAATTCAAGGAATTAAGTCAGAAGAAAAAACATCATTTAAGCTCCTTGAGTCAAGGAACATTGTACAGTATATGTTTTCTGATCACTTGTACATTATGTACATAGCACATATTAGTACAGTATGCACACAACAACCACTTTCAACGCCACTTTTAAAAGCTCAGCGTCATAAACGACTTAACTGTACTAGCCCATCCATTAAATATTTCTCTGTTTATCATAATTTACATTTGCTGTTTTTTTTTGATACATTATTCCAATCACAAAGTCAGAGTCCACAAAATGTAGGAGCTATACTGCTTTTCTGTCTAAAATGACAAAATGACAAATCAAAATAATTATTAGGTGGATTTCAAAACAGTCAAAGTTAAGTCCAAAGTTATAAAAAAGTGAGGTCATATAAAAATATTCAATCATAATACTTTAATTTTATAAAACAACTCAAGCTTCTAAACCTTACTTTCAGCATAAGTTTTAATAACAGCAAAAGGTCATTCAGACAAGGGTACACAGTGAAAAGTACATAGAGAAAATATCCGGATGGTCTAACAACTGTCATTTGCTAGTGTTGAAACACGAACTGAAAAGCCATGCTACAATCAGGCCTTCTGATAGGGTGCGAAAAATATTGGACAATTATGCTGAATTTCCAGGAGGTCACATTTTGCGGCAGAAAAGGTTTATTATGCGGCAAATTATGCAATTTCTCTGGAGAAGATTTCTCATAGAACACGTACTGTCATGAGATTCACAACAACATTGAAGATTTCATAGGCTCTGCATGGTGTTTCCAATGCTAAATAGCCTTAAATTAGAATTTTATGTTTGTTACTTTGGCCAGCTTATGCATTTTTTATCAATTAAAAGATTTCTCATCGATGATGCGATTGGATACGATTCAAGATCAATTGTGCGAGCCTTGTACAATTGCAATGTAGCCCAGGTCAGTTTAAAAGTTTAATTAGCCAAAAAATATTACAAAACACATTCAAATTTAACAAACATTGAGAATATTTTGACTACTGTGTAAGACATTTAAGTTAAGATCAACAAACCGCAAATTAAGAAAGAAATATCACTGATATCTTGCTTCGATCATCACTGTACCTTGTGATCGAGCACCACATTCTCTTTTGAATTCTCACAGAATTCCTCATAACAACAAGAGGAATATACATAATAATCTAGAAATTCATTGGTTAAGAAAACGGCGTTTTATGATTCTTTTATGATTCTTTTACCAAAGAAAATCAATTTCTTGACCCGTAAATATTCTATAATGTGAGCATGCTTTTTTCTACATATATTTACACAAGCTTAAAGAGTGTGCACAATGCTTTACTTTGAAAATAACGACCGTATTTTAAAAATACCGCTAGTCGTTGTGCTTAAGCTTTAGCTCACTTAGAATCGCACAAGACAATGCAAGCTTCCTTAATATGCTCTTATATGCTCAGGTTGTAATTTTTTAAAAACCAAAATCTGTTCACTTACCTTTTAACAAGTTTTCCACTTCCACCATGTCCCCTTGTCTTTAAAAGAATCCAGGGTTAACGTTAAAACTGACTGTCTCGAGATCTTGCACAGACGGTTCTCGCCACTGCACGCTGCGAGCGCCGATAAAAATACCACATCGTAGCTAGATTGGCCTAACACAAATCCACAAAACCGTTGTAAAAACAGCTCCGATGTTTTTCTCTCTAAACTATCTTTGAAAAAAGTTACCATTCCTGTTTAGCACGTAGAAACGAACGCTGTACATATCGACCACGCTCTTCCACCATGTTTATTTTGCTCACAGAATCCCGCGCGGAAATCCACAACGGGAACAAAGGAGACTTTTGCCTGATTGGTTACTCATTTTCCTAGTACCCAGATTCCTGAAACGTGCGCGCCAGTGAAATAAAAAAAGATGGCGGCCTGAGTGAAAGCCGTAGTTTTCATTGCTTGACCACTTTATATTCTTAACCTTTTTGGTACATATGGCAATTCCAGGCGCTTTTCTAACTTCTCAGTGGCGTAAAGAAATTTTAAAGCGGAAAAGAGTGTTTAGCACGGGCTTTTGCATTTGTGAGCAGGAAAATTTTTCCTTCACACCGCAAGAAAATATAAGCTTATGGTTCCATGAAGTGAGGGAGACAAGATTAGATGTCATAATAAAATCAGCAGGGATTCAAAGACTGAGATTCGAAGTCTTAGAGCTGCCGTTTTTACCGAAGCAGGTAAGCTATCCTACTCACAATTTTAAAAATTAGTGTTCGCTTGCAAGTTTTAAATTGTTAGCTTTTGCTACGCATCAATCGATCAGTGAACTTTCCTTGTAGGGGCCGTGGCGGTCACTCAGCGGTCAAGTAATCTCAGAGTCAAAGAGGTGCAAAAAACCATGAAACTACTTTAGGAGACCTGCAGTTAATCACTGGTTGATTAACAATGCAGGCAAACGAGAATTATCTCAGCTAAAATAACATTAAAATAAACTTGTACAATATCATTTCAGTTCACACTTTCAGCTACGGTAATAAAATTTACAAGGACCCAGCTCGGTTTTCCGTTTGATCTTAATGTAGAAGTTTTTTCATTCTGTAGTCATCCGATGGACTGTTAAAGTTTTTTTATAAAGACCCAAAAGGCCATATGTGAAGGTGGAAATGCAAAATAATTTTGCTTGAAGAATTTTAAGAACATCAAGAGAACAATGTTGACTTTTTGGTTATTAAAATTTGTAAAGCAAGATTCTTGTCTCATTAGCCAATGGGCATCTTGTTGCCTTATTTACACCAAAGGATTCCTTGTCGGAGTTAACTCAGTTTTGTATGATTTCATTTGTGTTTGTCACCAGTAAAGTGTTTTTCCCGTCAATTTTTGCCTTGCATAATCTAAAACTACCTTAGGTTTTTGACAGAAAGGTGATTATGTTGTATAATTTTATTCAGGGCAGTAGAATCCTGGTATTAGTTCTAAATGAAATGGACTGCGAGCATCTACTATTGATCCCAGAGGTCCTTTAATAAAGGACCTTTAATAAACTTTAATAAAGGTCCTTTAATAAACTTCAATAAAGTTTATGTATGTATGTTTGTATGTATGCTTGAATTTTGCGTCACTTTACGGACCGTTGATTTCACTCTGCGGTTTCAGAAATACTAATCATGTGACCGCAAGTTTGTTGACCACAAGCTGACCACAAAATCTGTAACGTTGAACATGGGACGAATGAATTTCAACTCACAATCATCACATATCCTAAAATAACGCCATCTCCTGAATTAAAATATCGTCTTGTACTGTCTATAAACATTATCGTAAAAGAAAATTTGGGAAAAGTGTTCTCTGAGGACATGAAATGGGGCTAGTAAAAATTCATTCAACAAAAGTTGAGCATTGTTGAGCTTGAATCAGCAAACTTTAGCTCACGTTGCGGTCAACAAACTTTTGATCACGCGATCATTTTTTTCAAACCGTGGAGTGAAACCAACGGTCCGCGAAGCGACACAAAATTCAATCCATTTGAAAGGACGTCTGGGATCAATAGTAAAAAAAATCAGTATCTTAATTCACATGCTCACACACAACATGAAGCATCAAAAAGCAAATCGACCATTGCTTTGCACCTCACTTATGAATCGATTAATATTAATAGCTTTATCCCAGGAAAGTCTTGCTTTATCCTGATTGGACAATAACGATGCATAATTATGCTTAAACACTTCAAAGGCTTCTATTGATAGTTGATGCTTTGACTTCTGAAAGAGCTACCCTTTAAAATTTTAAATAAAGGAGTCTAATTTTAATGGCAACAGGAAGCCTTAGGTTATGTACACAGTGAGCACCTATCAAAGTTTTCCGTCAGTCTTACCAGTCTTGAAACCTTTTCTTTCAGGAGGAGATTTTAAAGAAGACCAGCACCCAGTAACCTTGAATATAAGTTCACGAGCTTATGTTTGGGATGTTGATTTATATTCTTAGAAAACGTTTGTGAACCGAAGGATTTTCACATAGTTGTTGTCTTGTCAGTAAGTTTTCAAGTAGCTGACTCCACAAAATACATTGCATGTGGCTAGAAATGACAAGTAAAACTTGGCAACTCTTAACTTTAACTTGTAACTTCCTATTATGATAAACCTTTCTATGGAAAGCTGCATTCATTTTTTGTTCCAGTGTCTGATGGCTATGATCTTTTATCCTTGATCAAAAAATGACCTTATGATATTGCCTAAGAAACTCTTTTCTTTTCAAGTTACAGTTGATTTTGCAACTTTTCATTTAAAAATGTCTTAAATTTCAATCAATAAATGGACTCTTCACTTTTTATAGGGTAGAGGAATAGTGGAATTTGATGGGGGGAGGGAAGAGGGATGCAAAAGTAGCTTGACAAAACAGGGATGCCCTAAAAAGGAGTCTGCAAATAATATGGTTGTTGTCCTCCTGAGTTTGTTAAAGGAAACAAAGGAACTTGCCTCGACTTATGGTCATCCAAAACAACTAGTCCTCTGAGGGGTCAAAATTGCATTGCCCTCCCCCCTGCTCCTTTAGAAAACTGATGAGTCCCTAACTGATCCCACATACTCTAGGTTTTCATTTTAGCAGATTAGGAGTTTAACTCAATGGAAGACCATGGCAACTGTGTGTGCAGCTTAGGCAACTGCAAAAAAAGTCTGAAAAAATACAGGCTTGGTTGGGATATACATGTAAACCCAATGATAGCAGTGCAGCACTCTTACCAACTGAGCTATCAAGCCAACTTGGAGTTGTTGGTCTTTGTGTGAATTCAGATATATTCCCAAGAAAGACAAACCAAAATCATGTGCATGTATTCTTTTTCATACTGAGAGTTCATGTTACAATTATAGTTATTAGTATTTTTGGTAAGAAAAAAAAAGAGCAGCTTTTCTACAATTTTAGTGATCTTCTAGATAGGTTATGTGTTTTTTTTTTGTTTTTTTTAATAAAAGAAAACCAAATGTTTCATTACTTCAAGCACAGGTAAATTTTACAGTGTAAATTAAACACAAAGGAACTGTTACTGGTTATTTTGATGGGTTTTAAAAGTAAATAATTTTTTAATTATGTTCCTTTTAAAAGACAAGAAAAGTAAAGAGTAGGACAAATAATTTATCCTCAAAATTGTTCTTTCTAGATCTGTGTGCTTCTTTTCAAACATGATATTTTGTATTTGTAGTAGATGCTATGTGTACATTTTATGTCTGGAATTAAACTTTTCTAATTGGAAATGTATTTATATGAATCTTGTTTAGTATTAAACACTGTACAATCATTAAAATTAATACAACTCACAATGTACTTTAAGGTGGCCGAACACAGTTTTCTTGTACCTATGCGTTATTCATCGTTATTTTCAAACCACTGGCAGTTGGGCAGCCAAAATTGGCAAGATACAAGTTCAGCTAAAAGAGATTATATTTTGATATGTTTTATTGGACTAGGCACTGTTACCATGGCAATGCAGCTGGTAGTAAACCAGCATTAAATAATGGGTTGGTTATATTTTAAGAATTCCAGTCGTTAGATTTTTTCCATCATTTGTCTCTAGAAGACCCAGAAAAATACTGGCCTATTGACAATGGTCTCGTGAAATTTTGACAGAGAGATCTTCTGTTATTTTGTGTTTTGCGTTTTAAAGTTTTCTGTCAGATTTCGATTTTTGTTTGCGGACGAGTTAAATGTGTTCTGAACTATTATTCTACCAAATTTCATGAAATTCTAACAAGCGGTTCCGTTGAAATCTGAGTGCATTGCCACTTAATCGTGCAGTCACAATTTTCTGGTTAACTGCGCATGCGCTGCATTTGACAGGATTCTCGATCTTTCTCGATCCATACAAACAATCCCAGAAAGGCAGGGTGTTTTCCAATAGTATTACCTTTTATACATTGAAAACAAACGTTTCTGACACATAACAAACTGTTTGATTGTTATAGGTTTTTGGTGGAGTACTGATCACTTGAGTTTAAATTTCTCATTCCGCGTGCTTTTATTGATAACAGCTGCAGCCTGCTCTTGTCCTTGTTTCTTTCATCTCACGGAACTTATTTTAATGTTCTTGTAGCCTCACTTTCCCCGTTCCTTTCCGCACGCCTTGCCACTTTTAAGTTAACACTGTTTAGTCTTACTTATTCTTACCTTATTATTCTATTCTCGATTGAAAGCGATCGCTGTACCAAGCCCTATTGTGGGGTATATAGCCCAAACAACACCCATCTATATCTGGCGACAAGATTCGAGTTATTTTTTTCACAATTTTCTGCTGGCGCGTCATCTTATTGGCTTTCCTTTTAACAAATCGTGGCAATACAATTAAAAAAACCCTGAAAAGAATCGATATTTCATACTGTTTCATGGTTGGAGTTTCTAGAAATCAAAAACAAAACAAACAAAACAAGGTAACAAGGTAGACTGAGGTGCGACTGTAGCGCAATTTTAATCTTATGTCGTTGACAGTGATACACACCTCGACGACTCTCTGTTGAGCCCTGCCACTTTTATCAATATTTTTTCCTGAAAAGTCGCTTCCTTAATTAATAAACTGTTACCAGCAAAAGGGATTTCGTGTACCAAAACCCACGACAAAAGTCTCGGATACTTGAAGCAAAATATTTGTTTGGAATAAAATTGAGCTTTTCTATTGCAGTTGCGCTGTTAACTGCTTGCGTCTGGGCACAATATTTTCGCTTAACCAGCAAAAATCATATAATTCCTTTATCATATCGAATTTTTACTTTTGCCTCGGCTATATGTTTCGTTTTTTTAACGTCAGAAATCATTCACAACCCCAAAACATGTAGTTTACGAGGCAGACGCCACTTTTTACCTCCCTCTTTGTCAATGAATTTGTCTTTCTGTCCCTTTCAAGCACAAGTTATCCTTCAATGCGACAAACATTACGCATTTCCATTCAAGTTCAACTTACTTTATTGTTAAGCAGTACTTGGTCTTGCGTTGAAGTCTGTTATGATGACGAAGAACAAAGATAGGAAGGCAAAACTTTCGTCTGCTTACCACGAGTTTTCAATTCACCGTCGCCTTTTTTGACTCGTCTCATTTCTCAAATTTGCAATCCCTTGCTGCGATTTTCCTCACGATGAATTTTCGTGACGGCAAAGCTGAGTTGATAACCTAAATTTGGAAGTTATTCAACAACTACACATTCTTACTGCGTCGCTTGCCCCAGAACACAGGATAAACATTCAATGAAATACAAAGCTGTCACAACGGGTCAGCCCGCAAAATCGCTGCTGGGCGAAATGCATTTTTTCCCGGGGGGAGGGGGGGGGGAGTTGCGGGGTACCGCAGTTCCATTTTTGCTTCCGTTGAAATTTGAAATTATGAGCAGTGCGATTCGAATGCGAAGTTGATTCAAAATTCAATCTCTAGTTACCATAAAAATCAAGAAAGAGCGAGAGAAAAACAAACGAGAAAAGAGTAAAAAGGAACAATGATCACATGACTGAAAGAAAAAGGCGCCAAAACCTTGCAAAGTGTTGCAGCGTTTCTTTGCAAAGCTGCATGGATACAAAAAAAAAAATGCTCCGAAGTGAACGTCAGAATAATTTTTGGGAAAAGTCTTCCGATTATAGCTTTAAAATGTGGCACAGGTTTGATGTATCCTGAAAAATTGTTGTCAGTATATCCATCGTCTAAAGCGGATTGAAGATGTGCGATTTCAGCATTGTAGCTGCGAGAGTTGAAACCAACACAATTTAAGCTGATTAAAGGTAGTGGTTCTCGGTTCAGAGGCCACGAACGGATGTGGTAAACAACAATGAATCGAAAAACTGGTAAAGCGATTATTTAACTTTTTTGTTACATTCAATTTTATTTGGACATTTGGAGGTGCTTGAACTTAGGCTACATCGACTGCAGGTGAATCGATGTTGTTTTGTGTAGTAAATAGCCGGAAAAAAAGCTTGTCAGTGTTTCTTTAGCTTGGCTTTGGTCACTTAGTGAATCCGAAAACGTGTGGTAGTTATTTAATATTAAAACGATTCTGTCTAATTTTACTGTGTTTTATTTTGTGTTATTGCCATGTCTTGATATTTTGGTGTCAAATGTTTTCCGTATAAAACCTAAGCTTACCTTTTGTGAACATATTTTGAGAGTGCGACGGTGAAAGAAATCGTAAACACAGAGCCAGTCGCTATTAACTTCGAGTTTCTTTTCCAACAGAATTCCTTGCTCGTCATAAGAAATCAAACACTCCGCAACATTTCCGTTGTTCTAAGTCTTGTAATACTCTAAAGTGATTTCACCGCTCGTTTACTCGTTAAGTTACTCGCAAAGAAGACACTTTTGGCCACTGCAGACACGCCTTAAGCGTACAAACACTATCCAGGACCCATAAAGCACGCTTATCCGTAATTCATATAACGTAGGACTATTTGGTAACCTTAGATTAATACGTACATGTGAATTCGCATGATTCATATATATCAGGCAGGTCTGTTTGAGGTCTTTAGATTATTTGGTGACTTAAGCCGTCAATACGTATATGTGTACGCGTGATTCATATAAGGCAGGACTCTCTGGTGACTTTAGATAAATACGAACACGTGTACCCATGGTTCATATGAGGCAGGACTGTCTGGTGACAAAAGATTAATACGTACATATGAATGAATGATTCATATCAGTGAGGCAGGGCTGTCTGGTGCCCTTAGATTAATACGTACATATCTACGCATGATTCACGGAAGGGAGGACTGTTTAGTGACTTTAGATTAATGCGTACATATGTACGCATGATTCTTATAAGGCAGGACTGTTTGGTGTTTTTCGATTAATACGTACATAGGTACGTATGATTCATATAAGGCAGGACTGTTTGGTGACTTTAGATTAAAACATACATGCACGTGTACGCGCGATTCATATTACATTATGGGGGGTCATTAGATTAATACGTACATGTGCCCGCAATCTTCCTAACTATTAATGTTTATAAGTAGGCATAATGTAACATGAACACAGGTAAACAGGACTGTTCTCCAGTATAATATTAGAAATCGCATGCTATTGACATTTGAAGTGGTTTTTGCCAGTGTTGTTTTTCTACGTTTGCAGTTGAACTGAAGTGTAAATAATAGAAAAACCACACATCGTTCAGTTATTATGATTGTTAAGTGGTCAATTTGCGGCAAGGAAATGCGATCCCTTGCCGGTATTGAATGTGTTCGATCCAACCCAGTGTTTTTAGCACGCCACGGTGGCTTTGAACAGTATGTTTATGCAGGCGTTTATAGTTTGCTTAGTATGCTTATCAAGGAATCGCACGCACACATGTTTTCAGAAGTTAACTCCTGGAAAAACTAAAGCATCATTTTCTGTGAACGTTTTTTCTTGACCTGACGATGAGTAATGTGCGACTCCTCGCCAGTATTCGAGACGGTTGACATTTCAGAATCCTAAAAAAAGGAATTAAGGTCACGTTGGTATCCGTCCCAGTCCTTCCCTCCCCCTCCGCACCTTCTACTGTCTATAGGCGACCACTAAGTATCATGTTGGTTGGGGGGGAGGGGTGGGGACTTGTCAATTACAATTTTGACGGCTGCACACGTCTGACTGCCGACACGCTCCTGGTTCATAGAGGGAGCTGCGTGCTGTCTTTACAATGGCTCAACGAATCTAGATCTTTTTTGGAGCTTTGAAAACCATCGCTGGAGAGTTATGCAAAGTTTTCTATGGCTGTGTTTAATTCGTTCAAGAATGGCTTCGTGGCATATAAACAACAAATATTGAGTTCCGCCGCACGGAGTTGGAATTATTCTGTTTGCTTTTGCCACGTGGGTAGAACGGCTGAAAGCAGTAAAACTCGGCAAGAACAGAAATTACGAATGAGGTTACCTTTAAAAGGAAAACCAGTAACCTGGCTTTTGGAAATGAAATGCCATCATTACGGTTAAAGATCTGAATTTGGAATGTTGTGATAACTGGCTTTGTGTGATATCCGCCAGGGAATGGCGTCAAATTCGCAAAGGTAAGCACATTTTTTATAGCTTTGTAAGTACTCGATCTAACTAAATTGATGGTACTGGACAACACAAAACATTGCCATTGTTGTGATGCATTAACTTTAATTTAAAAAGAAGCCACAAAAACTATGAAAATTTGTAAGCTTTAAATCTGTAAATTATTCTCCCGCGAAAAACACTTTTGGCGCCAAGTTATTGAATGTAATGGCGACCTATGAAGCTTTATCCACCATTCAAAAAGCATTTAAATACATCGATGCTTGAAATTATCACTTCATTTTTTCCCCCAATAATATCTTTTGTATTTCAACCGCCGGTCACATTAAGCTAGAGCAAAAAAGTAGTCAATAAGAGTGTGTTTGTTTTGTTGGAAATGCATGTCGGTACGCGGTCGGGTATGACAATGTTTATATAACGGGAATCCTTATTATTTGACGTTTTCAAATTGAGAAGGAAGAAAAATGACCTCACCCAAATCCTCAAACTGCGCCTCTTAATTATCATTAGGGATTAAAAACTCTGCACATTAGCTGGCCGTGCAAGTAAAAATCTTTAACTGATATTTTGACCCGATGAAATCAACTGACCTGCCGTAGGTCTGTTTAACAACGATTAACACCGATCAGCAAAACCTCGGCAAAGCCCGCTTTGTCTCGCTGCCGAATTTTTGATCGGATTTATATTTACAAAACAGCTTGGAAGCTTGCTTGACGAGGTTTTTTTTTTCTTTAACTAGGTTTTGTTTATCCGTACCTTGTTTTGCTTCAGTGCATTTGATCTGACGCTGATATTAACCTGAAACAACCAAAAACTAAGTGCCTCAATCACGATCGGTAGAAAAAGTTTTTCTGGCGAGGATGGATTAAAGCACGAATAAGCGAAACACCCAAACAGCTATTTTTTTTGCAATTGACGGTTTTTTGAACTTTTTCTTTTCTTTCTTTCTTTTAATTTATATTATTGCGGACAAGGTTTTTCGCCTTTGTTTACTGCAGCGGTACGTTCTGGAGAAACAAATAGGCAAATAACTCATGTAAACGTATTTATCAGCTACTGATTTGGACTTTTGTCCCTTAACCCTTTCACTCCCAAGAGTGCCTAAAATCAAAATTCAAGCCGAATCCCAAATTTCATTGGTAAAATACTGAAATATAAAAAGTGTCATGTGAAAGTACTGCTGAAGAGGTTTCATTTGAGTGTAACCTGCGATCAGGCCGAATTTTAGCATCGCTCTCATATTCTCTTATGTTGGTCGCTCGCTAAGATAAGGCCTGATAGAATCTCTCACAAGAGTTGGTGTCGGCGGCCAAATTTTGGCCGCGGGAATCTCGCAATCTGATTGGCCCTTTAACAATAGAGCTGTCAACGGAAGTAAATTGTCAACGAGACTCGCTCACAGCCGCCAAGTCTGCCGAAGTAAAATTTGTTGCTCTAACAAATTCTCGTCGTTCTAGGAGAATTGTCACCATTTCTTTCTCTCCTGAGAATGGCGTTCGGTTTTACGCAAGCTGTCTCTCACCTGGAGCAGAGAAGTACAGCAACAGTGAAGTATGTATTCCGTTTTATCGCATCATGTCGCGGAATTTTCATTTGACGGCTTTCAACTAGTATTGATATTAAAAACATGAACAAAGCAGTGGCTGTTTCCGCGTTTTACGAAACAAAACGAACAGCAGACGAGCAAGTGTCTTTCGCCAAGAATGATCAACAAGTCAACCGATAATTCGGTAAACTTAACGGTAAACTGATGTTTGGCGAGAACCGCAATCAAGTCGCAATAACGATTTTCAGTTTATTCATTCATGTTTTATTGATCTCTGACATTGACATCAAAGGATCTGACTAGTTTTATAATAAATGTTCTTCGTTTTAAAATTCGCTGCTGCTTGCGCTTAGAGATAAAATTCGCTACTAATTTCAAATATTTATCACTTCTCGAATTAAATTACAAAATACTCCTTTGTTTATAAACGGTTTTATTTATATCTTTATTCTAAAGAATGAAACTGAAGGTATTTCTCTTAATTGCCCAAGGTTTTTTACGCAGAAAATCGGTGACAAATGGGAAGAGAATATTTACGGATACCACCTGAAATGGGAAATGATTCAAGCATGCAAGCATATTTTGGTACATGACAACCTCGTCGTGTTTTGAATTTTCATTCAGTTTCAGCTCAGACAGAGCAACCATGTACAGTACCGGCACCTTCAAGTTAGCAATCGTGTAAATTTGAGTACTTGTGCCTAGAAGATATATCGTAGCCTATGATTTTCTTATTTTGCCGACATTTACGTGACTTTCTGCGAATTGCCGTTATGGGAAATTTGCATACCGAGGATCGTGCAAGCAGAAGAAATTTTTGATTGGCTGTTTTGTTGAATGTCAATCAATCAAAAAAAGTGGGCGGCAGACGTTCCGTAGAAGAATTGTATCAGGCTCTATTTTTCGTTTCGCCCGTCCCGCCTGAATGTTTCACCGAGCGAAACGAAAATAGAGCCTGATCGCAGGTTAATTTGAGTGGTAAGGATTTCATCCACAGAGCCAGATGTCAGAATCACCTGAATGTCTCCATAACTGACTCTGGGAGTGAGAGGGTTAAAAAAGTGGGATAGAAAGTTTGAGAGCAAACCTTCGATAAAAGTCACGAGAAGTCAATCCCTGGTGGTCACCCATCCAAGCACTAACCCCGCCGAACATGGCTTAATTCTGCTAATCGGAAGCGGTGTCTTCATTTATATGGTAGACGTTTCATTCTGTTATTTCCCACTTATATTTTCTCAAGTAAAATAGGCATTTGAAAACCAGGAAAAAGACGAAAATGGAAAGCAAAGGTAAATATCTGAAGTAATTGAATTCCATGATCAAGATACCACAAGTTTTCCTGCCCGTACAAGCGAAGTTAAGCCCAGTCCGGCGGGGTTAGTACTTGGTTGGGTGACCGGCCCGGGAACGTTGAATTATTACCTTAGGCTATTCGCAAATAAAGTTCATTCGTAAAAAAGAGGTTTTTTTGGTACACTACAGGTTACGATTAATGAGATATTTAGCTCTACTTTTATTCCCGGTCGAGCTTATTCGCTTATTGCACAGGTTGTTTTTCGCCGCCGTAGGCGATCAAATTGTGAACAATCTACGGCTTGAAGTTAAAGCAAAACTCTTTTACAAACAACATATTCCGGACAACCTTAGGTGGAAAAACTGTTCTTCTTCTCAATTAGTAAACAAACTTTCCTATTAGGGGTATTAGGAAGCGAAAAAATGCTAACAGTTTGACCACAACTCGACCGATAAAGAACTGCTGCTAAATGCAGCTTGTTGTCCTTCATGAAATAGATTTTAATCTCGCACTTTCAAACAGTCAGTTTAAAACAAAGCGAGTCTCTCTTTTCTACTGAAATGTAGTTTCAGACAACGCTGATTATTATCTTTGCTCGAAGTATTCTGTTGGGAAAAGCAGATTTACGGAACGGGAAACAAAAACGCTCACGGTTTTCACCGGGCGCTCGATCGCTCGATCGATGGATCCGCGATCGGACGGGTTGCGAACTCTTACATTTGAAAAATATCGGCCCCTAAAACAAAATCCATGTCGTCTTGTTGCTTAATTGAAAGAATTTACAAACAAGACTTTGCCTGAATCATTTTTTTCTTTAAAGATTCACCAAATGAATACATTTCGCCCTCGATATTTTTTTCCATAATGGCCGACAAGTATGAAAAATCATTGTTTGCGAAGTTTGGTGACACTTGTACTTAATAAACGAAAGACCTACCTTTTGTTCTTATTAAACGCATTTTTCGTACTTAATAAGTACAAGAGACGTACTTAATAAGAGGAAAATGCAATCTTTGTGCGTAATAATCGAAGATAATGGTCTTTTCTACAAAATAAGTACACTTGCCCTGCAGGATCTGTTTATTAAGTACAAGAAACGGCACCTGTGCTTAATAGACGGTCAATTTTGGACTCCGAAAACAATTTGACACTCCGGAAACAAATTGACTCTTGTTGACAGTATTTTGCCCTTTGCGTTACCGAATGACGTTATGTTTAAAATCTGATGACTCAGCTCATCTGTCTTATCGCTTTGAATATTTAATATTGTTGAATTAAACTAAATTAATTAAATGTTGATATACATTTGTCCACAACTAAACATGCTTTTAGCAAGAGTTGTGAGCAATGTATTTATATACTGTTGTCAATAGGGCACTACAAAAACATGATTATCGATAAAGACAAACACATCGTCAGAATCTCAACGTGCTAACCGGCGTGACGAAAATTACGACAGTGTTTTGTCTTTTGCGTTACTGAATGACGTAATGTTTAAAATTGGATGACTCAGCTCATCTGTCTTATCGCTTTGAATATTTTATTGAATTAAAATTAAAATTTAAAGATAAATTTTGTCCACAACTGAACATGCCGTTTTCAAGAGTTGTAAGCGAAGCATTTATATACTGTTGTGAATATGGCACTATACAAACATGATTATCGATCTGGAGAAATTAGTAAAAAGCGAAGTCGTCGCTTTATCTCAAACAAGTTAAAGCATGACTTATGACGTAATCGTTAAATCTGCTTTCCTCTTCCGCAGTCAGCAAGTCAGTGTCTCGAACTCTAAAACCGAACAAATCGGTTCAAAATCAAAAGTAAAGCAGAAAAATTAAAAAGACTAACTGGTATATCCTTCTGTACCGCTTATAGTATACTATCCAAGAAGATCCAGCCTCGTGTCGTAATTCATTTCCCACCTGCCAATAACCTTTCTTGACGTTGGCAGCTAGACATTTTCAAGTAATAAACATAACCACAACAACATACACCAGAATTTTCCTTTCATAACCTTTACTGAGAACGATTCTATCCTTACGATGTCTCAGCAACACTTTTGTCCCACCAGCATCAACAGTGCCACTGGACTTCACCTCCTGTTATTATCAGTCCTCCTTGCTTTCTTTCACTAATATTGCACAGATATTTCAGTCCAGTCAAAACCAACATACGGCGGAAGCGTCCTTCTATACCTACGATACTTTTTATGTGGACCCTTGTCCTATCGTGCGTGCGTGTGTGTACTAATCGATGGGCTTCACTGCAGAATACGTCATCCCATCCCGTGGGCCATAGCGAAATACACACCTTGTGAGCCTTACACGACGTATTTTGACCGATCAAACCAGTCGACGCTCTTGACATGACTGCTCTAACTCGACTTCGTCGGTTAAAAACGCATCTGGACCGTTAAAAGATATTTATCAGGACAAACTACGAGCTCGCTATTAAATTTGGGTGACATCTATTTTAAGAATTGTTTGTGACGGGTCGCCGAGTACAGGTAAGAGCCAGTATTATAAGTCGGCTGGACGAGTGGTCTCTGAAATATCTTGAGCATAGAAAGGATGGGGAAACTGACTAGCTCTCAGCAAACACGACAACGACAACGATTTCGCCGTTGTGCTATTATCGGGGGTGGAAGCGGAATCATGAATCATGAATCATGGTGGGAAAATTAGAAGGAATCATGAATTTTCGAGTTTAAAACTTAGGAATCATGAATTACGAGAGATAGTTAAAAGAATCATGAATAACGAAATGAGTTTTCATACGATATTCGAGACTGGTGACTACAGAATGCTCAGAGTACACCCACATTTTGTTAAACTTGCGCGTATTTGACTTTCTGGACCTAATCTCGTTCCCAGATCTTTTCGACTAACGTGGATCCTTTCCTAGGATCAAATTATATGCTGTTAGTATTTCATGACAGCGCTAAAATAGGAGAGCGTGTCACGACACGTTATACGATACTGCATTGCGCGATACTGCATTTCACATTATATGATACTAAATTGCTCGGCGACCTCACGCGATCACAGACCGGTAATTTTCGAAGGCCTGTTCTGCATTCAAATATTGACCTTTTCGAGACCTTTGATCATGGGGAAACACATGAAGGAGAAGAAAGAGAAGAAAGAGAAGGAAGAAAAACACAAGCACAAAAGCAGGCACGAATTATAATACTCATGTTTCGATGGATACGTGCAGTCATGTGGCTACAGATTTTGTGTCTGATGTTTTGTTGTCTTTAAACTTATTGGTATTCGTTCGTGACGATACGTCGTACGTTCTATCTGACCCTAATTTGTGCCTTTTTCATTCTATCTGGGTCCTGTTCAGCCACAAGAGGAGGCGAACAGATAGTTCTTCCGACGAGGATGTTTTTATTCGAAGCAGCAAAAGGTACGATGACTGTATAATATCGACCTAGACGGTTACAACATATAATGTGTCAACCAATCATATTTCATCTTTTTTATTAGCTTCATTTTATTTCTTGGGGGTTCATACTGGCTTAGTAAGTAGACCTTAAGTCCCGAAAGTATACTTTCGAGTCGATTTCATCCATCTTTACCAGCGAATTTACCGCCTATCGTAATTATTTCAGGAAATTGAATGTCAATCAAATGCGTTTTTCGACGCAAAAAAAAAGCTGTGACAATTAAGGCACTGAAAAACAAGGACAGAATGTCTGTCGAAGCAGCAGTAGAGGTTTTGTCACCTGAGGTTTAGCGGGCCATACCAACGGAAGATGTCGTTACCACAATTGTACCTGAAATCGATACTTTCTGGGGCAAAATAGACCAGGGATTCTGACATACCCTGTAGACGTTGCTGTTCATCAACCAACCGGGACTATTTTCTTCAGCGACCAATTTACTCATCAAATCATGATGTCTGATTTACACTGCCTAGCCAACCTTTCATCCATTGCTGGTGAAAGCAATTCAGGTTTACGTGATGGAGAAAGAGTTTGTTTCAGAATCCCTCATTACTCTGTATCTACGCCAACCTCATTTTCTTCTGTGATAGTGGTAATGCATCAATCAGGGTCTTTGACATTTCAAGATTGGTCTCAAGGAAGAAAAATGACACTTTTCGTTGAAGCAAATGAGTGTGAAGACCAAGACGACACTATTCCCATCGCCAGAAAGTATACCATCACTTGCACACTTTCTTTAATTTCAACTACTAGATTGCCGCTGCTGAGACCGTTTTCAATTTGTATCGGACGCAAACTCCTGCAAGATTATCCCGGCTTCTATGTTGGTGGCACCACCAACATTTTTAAGCTTACAGATGACGATCAACAGTTCATGCAAAGGAAGACTGCAAAAACTGTACCCAGGACCAAACAGCGATGACAGGATTCTACCAGTAGCTCTTACTTGTTATCAAGAAAAACTTGTCGATGCTAATGGGCACGCCGAGCAGCCATGTATTCTTGTTTTGCACAATAACAGAGGCGTTCTGTTACGCTGTATTGCTTCCCCTCTCCTCCCGTCTCCCTCTGGATTGTGTCTTGCTGATACGCATCTCTTTGTTTCAAGTAGCAGCCACTGCATCTTTAAACTACCCATTATGAATGACAATGAGGATGTGGAGCTATATGTGGAAAACCCAACGAGCCGGGAAGTCAGGATGGTATCGTTACGTCTGCGAGGTTTCACTCCCCCCATGGCATAGATTGAGAACATGGGGTCAACTTTGATTGTTTGCGACACTGGAAATAAGTCTATCCGACTTATTAGTAACGCTGGCCCTCTAAGAAAGCTGTCATGCACAGTTGTTTCACCTCGATCACTACAGCACTACAGAGGGGAACCAAGAAAACATTTGATCAAGCATTGACGGTAGTTGAAAAGCTCGTCGCGCCTGTTTTTCATGACGTGGGGAGAGCAAACTGGACAAAGGACTGGCCGTGTTTCTGCACAAGGTCCCGATCAAATTATTCCATACTTCACTCGTAGGTCATTTATGTTGATGCATGAGAGCCTGATTCGCCAAGAAAACATGCTGACGGACTTAGGTGCTAGCGATCTTCTTTCACAGATCCGTCTGAAAGCAATGGTCACGCTGATGGTTGAAAACTTCTTTTCGCTTATGAGGAAGGATGACCCGATGCCAACGCAGCTGGAATACGGGATTCGACGTGCATCTTGTATCAGAGAGCTTCAAAAGAAAATGTATCGTGGTCAGTTTCACTACTATACAGGCCCTAAAAGCTACTACCCTAACAAAGTGATAGTTGCTAGCCCCCCACCAATTTCCCACGAGCTGGAGCTTGAGACAGCAATGGAGAAATTGTCCTTGGAAGACAAGCAACAGCTCCGCGAATTTGCTACAACCTTTGGAAAACGTGTGAGACAGCACACCGTACGGGTCAAAAGCAAAGAGGATACTGGCCATTTACCGTACCAAATATCGTTTTGCATACAGCCACGAGAGCCAGGCTCCACAGTTACAACCGCCTCCTTGCTTGGTGAACCCAATCCTGAGGAAAACAACGGGCTGCGTAATCAACAATCTCACCTTCAGTACGAAGTATTGTTCTACACGCAGGAGGTGCTTGCTGTAAAACATGCTCGACGCAGAGAACAATTTAGCTTTTTCCTGGCAGTACTGTTAAAAGACCTACTCGTTAAGAGTTGAACGGGAATGGAATTGGACTTTGCAGAAGACACGGTTGACCTTCTTTGGCTAGACAATGGCAACCCTGAGGACTCCCTCGTGTTTAAAGAGGCTTACAGGGACAACAAAAATTCGCCTCATGCCATTGTTGACCGAGTGAACACACGGATGCGTCTGGTGCAAAACTTTACAATCTTCCTCAAACGGAGGTGGACAGAATTAAGCGAATGTTGGAAGGAGGATGTGACACTGACGTAGAAAGCGACAACGAGAGCTCCTCTGATGATGAGGACAGCGACGGTCTTCCCCAACGCACGCCTTACAGCACAAGGACGGGACGATCTGCTACACGAATCAGGCTGTATTAGTGACATTGATGGAACCTTGAAACGTGGATGCGGATGTTATCAAAGAGATAAGTTGCTGCCATGTGTTATGTTTATGAATCCATGCTTTAACCTCCAAACATTTAGGTAACTGTGAACGTTTATACTATGACCCTCATTTTTTATCATTTTGCAAGCTTTCGCGAGTGTCAATGACGAGTTTGAATTTCGTTTAAATTCCAATGCCAACTAAGTCAATCCACAGACACAATAGAGCATAAAGTCAAGTGAAAATACAAAGTGTATAAGACTCCTTCCGTACACAGCCCTTTTCAATCTTTTTTCTTTCTAAACGAATATTATTTATTCGGTTCGGTTTCCAGTCCATAGGTATGGCGGATGTATAAGATCGAAAGTGATTGAAAACACACGGACATTTTCAAAAGCGCTGTCCTAGTTCAAGTTGTGTGTTGCTTTTAAAACAATGTGGACGGCAAGAATGATCAAACACGGACCATTTTAATTTACGGTTCAAATTGGCCTTTCGTCCACACCTAAGTGATCGGAAACGGACGTTTTTGGGAATCGTTTTCCTTTTGAAAAAAGTCCCCACAAAGTGGCGTTTTCGATCGTTTTTAATCGTACACGTGTGCAAAACGAAAACGATCACTTCAAGAATACTTATACGAGGGGACTGACAACGTTTTGCTCTGAACACATATCCAAAGTTTTTGTTGTCACCATGACAACTTACAGATACGTGTGGACTGGAGTAAAGTCAAGAGAGAGTACTTCTTCGGTATCTCTTCTCTTGGGATTTTAATTTCGGTGATTCGTTAAGTTGAGGATATTTTATAAAAGGAGAAAATGAGTTTGACACATTTAAACGAAGTGTATCATGTACAAATGAATCATGAATATCGAAATAAAATTGTAAATGAATCATGAGTCATTAGGGGAAAAAAGGCAGGAATCATGAATCTCGAAGGTCAAATGATTCCGCTTCCACCCCGGATGCTATTACTAAATCCGTGCGTAATCCGTTGTTTGGACCCGACTGATTGATATGCTTATGGATCCAGATTCGTGTTCTTATTCTTTTCAATTTTCCGCTTTATCACTTTTTTAGTCTTGATAATGATGTCAGCGATATCAAAACGCTGTCTCATCTTGCTTTAATTTTTGTATTTATGGCAAAATGCTTGAGCAAATGAGCAGTAGTTTGTCTTGAAGCCAAGAATTATGAGCGCTAGAACCGTATAATAATACTTCAGTTTCAAGTCGGAATTTGTGGGTTTCTCAGTCAGTTCTTCAATGTGAATTCCTTCTGAGCTTGAATAATGAAGAATTACTGATGTGTTTGTCTTGGAAGGCGTTTCTCAGTGGGTCATAAAGAAGACAGTAATGCTAACAAACAGTTGAGAATTATTGACGAGAATAATCAATACAACATGCGGACCGCTGAGGAAACAGCAACTTTAGCTCTTTTTTTGGTTGAAATAAAAAAGCGCCTTGTTTCAGCAGTTTTGTCTTGTAGAAAATTAGCCTGGATCAGAATAGTGGTCATTGGGAATACCACAGACTTAATAACGCTTTTAAAGCTTTGAAAATGAAGAATTGCTTTGTTCTCTGCCCGGCAAGTGCAAGAAGACTTTCATGCGATCAGCTGTTTTCCGCTCCATAAGTCAACTTTTCTTCAGATTTTGCATGAATGTGAATAAGGACAGGGAAAATATTTAACCAGTGCAGGATACTCTCTTATCTTTCGTGAAGAATACTCGCTTCACCACAGTAATCAGCGAGGTGTAAATACAGTTCGAAGCACTTTTTATATAAGCTTAAGCTTAATTATTTCTTTTCTCTCGCCTTCGTGGAAAGCTGTCTTAACTCATGGCAAAACCACGAGTGAACCGCATTTCACCTTAGCTTAACTGCCTTTCCTAAGATCAGGTAACCCTCTTTGCTATCGGATCTTTTAACGTGCTTTGAACAACGCTATATTTCAGCCTTGGAAAGCCATAAATTAAAAACAAAGTACAATTTGGCAATTCAGTGTTGCGCCCCGGCGAGATTAATGAAGAACAATCTAAATATGTGACCAATTAAGCTTCAACAGACTATCTTTAACCATTATTCAACGGTAATGCATAAATTTCAGAACTTCCAACAGCCAAACTTCTCGGTGATACTGCCAAAGCATGTGTGAAAGTAAGTTTATGGCCTGTAGATTCCTCCGTGCTAGGGACGCCATGATTAAACTTGAAAACATTCCGTTTCATTTCTGTGCGCTAGTTCGTAGTTCTTTCTGATTGGACAATAAAAATCGGAGCTTCTTCGGACCCCTTCGGGCTTTTTCGGGCATAGATACGAAAATTGACCAAAACAAGTACTTGTTCCCCCGACTGAAACCGTCCTTCAACCATTTGTACGAGATTGCTTTGTAGCCGCGCCTAAAAAGGGCACCGGTCTCCCTCAATAATCCGTGACATTGGTGCCGGTACTCCGCGTTCGTGCAAATTCACATCCCTAAGCTATATGAAAACGATATTTTTCAAAAAAAACTCTTAACGTAGTTGGAAAGAGCATAGTCTTAAACCAAATATGCTGATTCGTTTTTACGTTTATATTAAAACCTCACAAAACAGGGGATTATTAAAAGTTTCAGGTTCATTTTTTATTTCGTTTTTTTTTCAAAAGAAAAAAGTAATAACGGTCGTTTTTGAATAACTTAGAAATTTTTCTGCAATATGACTGGGAGAAATGAAGAATTTATTGAGCCTAATGCAGTTTTAAAGTGATTTGATATATTCCGTGCGTTCTGGTCACGTGACCAATGATGTCACAACAATAAGTTTACCATGGACGTTACTTTCATGTGAAGTTCTATTAACCAGCCAAAGTTTGCTTCTCTCTGCCTTAGACTGCCATAGCTACAGATTCCTTACCAGTCCCCTGGCAAATGCTGCTGTACAGGGCCACCTTAACTTTCAAATGCCAGATGTAAACTGGTAATTTCCAAATTGCTCATTCCAATGACCATCAGGGTACGTTATCTGCTTTTGAATTGATAGAAGCCTGTTCTTGCAGTTAGCTAAGACATCTTTTATTGCCACAGTCACGTGACTGATGACGTCATCACCGTGACGTTGATATGAGGGATAACTTTCACGCAGGTGTAAATACCACATGGTACAGCGTCCTCTTCGACTACAAGTTAACTAGGTTACTTAGCATTGAAAATTTTTCAGGTGCAAAGCATGCTGGGAAGGTTCTTATTATAATTATAATATTGTTTTTAATTATTATTATTAACCTTTTTTTTTTCATTGAAATCCCTTTTTAACAACTGACGCCGTTACTTTTTGTCATTCTCCACATTCTGGCTGTTTCTATATCCTATCCTTGAACTCAGAGAGTTTCTCAATAACCTTCGTGGAAGTGTTTCTGTCAGATTGGATGGCCATGTTGCAATCACAATATCACAATATCTTGTTGTCGATTGTTTAAAAAATGATTTTAAAAAAATAGACTAGTCCGCAGGACTCTACTTAAGCCATGTAATTTATTCTCATGTTTAGCGATTAGCGCTGAACCTATCTTGCAGTTTCATTTTCGAATCTAATGTTTCGTCTTACGCACTTTATTACAACCTCGTTCCCAGGGCTTTCTCCTCGTTCAGAATGGCGAATCGGGGAAACCCCTGTGACACATAATAAAAGGGCTTTTTCGGAGGTTATTTCCAGCGTCTGGTGGTGGCCCTGGTTGTTTGTTTTTGTTTTTGTTTTTTTTTTGTCTTGTTTTTATTTTTTTGCAATCTGAAACCGTTGTTCAAACGAAACGAAGACATTTCATCGTGTTTATGTGACAAAATTCTAGCGAATTTTTAAAGCCACTTTGGCAGCCTTGGCCAGGGGTTCTCCAATCCTGCCATCTGTCACGCTCTCAAGAGGCAAAACTGATCTGATACTTAGTTACCATGGCAATTATGACGTAGGCGGCGCCACCGGAGGTGGATACACTTCAACTAGCACTAAATGCTGCCAATATCCCGTACAGAGCCTTTCCACGAAAAAATATATAAATACTGCCACGAATTTCGAAGAATGCAAGTATTCTGTCTAATGCTTGCCGGCTTTCGATGATCTATTTCCCGCTTTACATCGCCGTGTTTACAAAGCTCGGAGATGACTATTTAAGAGGAAAAACCCCAAGTCAACTGACTATTCCAGAATTAAAAAGATGGCTTTCCTGCAGGAAAGGAGCAAAATTGAGCGGAACGAAGCGAAGCTTAGTGGAAAGGTACGATGCCGCTTTAGATGTTATGTTTACATTTAGAACGATACACTTAACTGAAAGAAAATTAAATGTTCCTTTCAGAGTTCAAAGTTATATCGACGGTGGTCTTGATAAGGACCTCCTTGATCCTGATAACGGCGAAAATATCGCACGAAAGCGGCGAAACCTTGGTATTAACGCCGGTAATGTCGCTGCCGACAACGATGTGTTCATGTTTCCACCTCACACCGCACAGTGGAAAGGAATCATCGACGGGCGAACGCTTCTTCCCGAATTTTCTTTGGCCAACATGATGACATATTTCGTTACTCGAAAAGTATGTGATGGACAAAGTGCTGGTGATTTCAAACATGTAAACAATCACTCATTCCCGCTATTTAAGGCGGGACACATTCAAAGGATTCGAGTGATTAAAGGGAACGACAGTAATGTTTACTTAAGTGCTATATGTTTACCGGAAATGCGAAAAGATCGCGAATACAAAATTCAAGTTGTCCTTTCTCCCTCTGCTGAAATTTTGTTTGCTGAAGATGGCTGTCCAGCAGGTAAAGGACCCACGGGGAGCTGTAAACACATCGCAGCCTTTTGTTATGCATTGGAAGAGTTTGTCAGACTTGGATTTACACGGCCCTTTCTATCGTGCACCTCTCGCTTGCAAACGTGGAATCAGCCGAGACTGAAAAAGCTTGATCCCAAAACGATCTACGAGATTTCGTTTGAGCGCGCTGAATACGGAAAGGTGAAGAAGCCACACTCTAAGCCATTTCCGCAAGACTACAATGCCATACCCCTGAAACACCGTCGGGAACAATCTGATGCGAATAAAAAGCTGTCTGAGTTATGCAAAGGGCTATCAAAACCGTGTGGGTTTCTGAAAGTGCTGAACATGACTGGCCAAAGAGGAGTTACATCTGTTGAACAAGCATCTTCAGCAATCTCTTCCAATGCAGCCTCCCCTGTGCACCTAGCCTCCTCAGCAGTCCCAAATACAACTGTTATTGCCCCTCCAAATCCAGTATCATTGCTGCAGAGTTCTCCCCCAGGGGTAACATCACCAGGTAGCCCAGGAAAAACATCACTGGTTGGCTCCTCAGCATCACCAGTTGCCCTGGGTCCCAAAGTTTTAAACCCCACAAGGCAAAATGGGTTACTCACCACACCCCCACCCTCCCCTTCAGTTTGTCAAACAACCTCATCCCCCGTAGTTACAAATGACATCTTTAGCACCCCATACCCATCACCCTCTACACCTGTGCAATTAACCACTCCATCCCAGCCAGTCACACCCACTGTTCATGACTCGCATTCCCTGCCCCCTCACCTGTGTCTAACAACATTAACCTCTCCCAATTCTTTAACACCCAGCCCATTACCTGGTGGTCGATTTCATTCGATTTCAACAACTATCCGCAACTCATCAATGGATGAGCCAATCAAACTTCCTATGGATGATATGAATGTAAATGAACCTTCAATTCCAGACAATTTGTCAGAAGAAGCCAAGCACTTATTTAACAACACAGTAAAGGTGGACTTTGACCAAGCTGTTGCCATAGAATCTTCCACTCGAGACCAGTCTGATAATAATGAATGGTTCAAGCACAGACAATGTCGACTGACTGCTTCAAATTTTGGTGCAGTTCTTAAAAGAAAAAAACAAGATTGTTCCAAACTTGTTGAGCGACTGACAAATTCTAACAAAAACTTGAATGTCAGTTCCCTTAACTATGGCCGCAACAATGAAGACATTGTAGCCAACTACTATTTACAATACCAGGAAAGGCATGGGCACCCAGGATCAAATTATTTTCATGTGGTCTGGTTGTTAACCCTAAATACAGACAGGCTTGTGTACGACTCCACAAGCAATCCCCCTATGGTGGACTCGAAATCAAATGTATAGAGTCTGGTAAGGGAATGACTCCCTTACAGACATACCAAGCAAAGAGAGAGCCCCAGTGTGGGAAAAAGAAATCATTTTGTTTAATTAAAAATGAGGACATCCTTCAACTAGACCCAAATCATCACTACTATCATCAAGTTCAAGGTCAGTGTGGTGTTTCAGGCTTGAAATGGAATGACTTTGTGCTTATGACTGACTTGGCCTTTCGTGACCAAGGAATTCATGTTGAGAGGATCTACTTTGATGAAACATGGCATGAAACCTCTTTGCCAATACTGAGTAATTTCTATTTTTCTCACATCCTGCCAGCTTTACTGCAAAAACCTTGACTATTACTAGAACAAATGGATACCCAAGTGTTATTAACTCATGAAAGTGAATATATGAGAAATCGTATGCGGCAAGCAAATGTAAAAATAAATACATGGAAGACTATTGCAGTTCTGTAAACAATGACCAGCCCCCCCCCCCCCCCCCCATAAGAAGTCAATTCATACTCACTTGTAATTGGTTACATTTTTCAAAATGTTATTTAGGCTGTCAATAGATTTAGCAGATCAATTTCCCTATGTCAAACCTTAAGGCTTTTTTTTCTTAACCCATATTCAGCAGTTCATAATAACCTGACATGAATGGTGTTTATGCCAGCCACAGTGTAAATGTCACCTAAAGTTATTGCCACAGTTCTAGAATGTTAACATTTTGCCAAACTTGCAAAAGCACATCGTACAAGAAGTGGTGACTCTGATCCCTGGACTACACACCATGAGCCACATTTTCAACTGCAAACAGGAAACATTCCTGTATTACAAACATGCACATGTCACTGGCACTCTTTATGTCTTAAAATAGTCAAAGTTTAAATACACAGGGGATATTACACAGCAGCATGATGATATGAAGTTCATTTTCAATATGTTAAAAACAATATTTTGTGAATGAATACAGTGAGTAAAATATCACTAAACTTCATATCTTTCACCCGCCGTCTAATTTTCTTTATATTGTATAGACAAGAGTGTTTTTACACAAGCAACAGTGCACAAGTGGGAAAGGTCGTCATCGATATCTGACTAGTGATACGCAAAATACGCCACTGGAGTCCCAGATGTATAGTATTGTACGCACTTTACGAGTGGTCTGTTTTCAGTAAAACACTCTTGTCTATTTAATAAATTAATTATAGACAACTCCCAGGTAAGAGTGATACACACACTGTGATTGGATCCCTACCAATCAGATATCAGCTTATAACCTTTGTTTACTCCTGCAGTAATTTTTCATCTGATACTAATGGTGGCAGAAAGTTTGTTAACATGGCGCAAACAAAGAAAATTTGATCGATGAGTCCCGAAGAACACAGAGTGATAGGTACATGATCCAAGATGTGATAGTTCTTGATTCGCTCAATGGCTCGCTCAACATGGATGCGATATTTAGCTATGCGTCGTGTTTCCACAAGCTCCTCTTCATCAAATTGACTTTTCCCTTTCAAAAATGGTGGAATGTTTAATTTCACTCCAAGGGGTGCACGATCATCCTGGATTTCGAACCCCCGGTCTGCCATTAGAACATCCCCCTTTGTCCAGTCCTTTTCAAGGATGCCACTCCTCACAGTCAAATCCCTGTCTGTAACAGAGCCACCTTCTAGAGTGGATACAAAGTTTATTACACCATCTCCACTTATTCCAATTAGGGCTTTGAGGGTGTTGTGATTTTTGTAAGTAGAAAAAGTTAGCTGCTGAGCCTCAGGATTTTTTGGCTGCTCAATGTAAATCTCAGTGGCATCAATAATACACCTTAAGGTGGGGCAAAATTCTTTTACCTTTTCAGGCAAGTTGGCCAAAGCTTGTTCTCTTGAGGACCAGATATCAATTTCTTTGAAACGATGATACATCGCATTTGTCCAGGTGGTAATTATTCTGGATACATGTGACTGAGACAGCTCGAAACGAACTGCCAAATCCTGTTCGAGCATTCCCACACGCAGCCTTATTAGCACCAGCAGCAACTCATCTTCAGGTGGCAATTTTCTCGATGGGCCAGGTTTAGCACCACCCAAGCCTTCATCGTTGGAATTGGAAACACTAATTGATCCCCAGTACGACAAAGTGTTCATTCCTTCGCCAAGGAATTCCAGGAGACAATAAAACTGTTCTTTACTAAAACCAGTGTAAAACTTGAACACTTTCTCATCTTGCATCAAATTGTTCACACAGAACCTTTTCGCCTCCAAAGCAGATTCTGCTAATTTCCGACGAGAAACTTCAGTCTCCAAAAGCAGCTCCAATTCCTTCACTCTTCGTCTCAAATATTCCACTTCAGACTCTTTGGCGTCTTCAGAGTTTTCTGCTGTTGTGCTGGGCATTTCCAGATCAGCCATTTGCTCGTCAACTTCATCAACAAACGATTTCGAACCGCTCTGCCTTCCTTGGATGGGTTTTCTTTCAGCTGGTGGCTTCCTCGCAGATGTTTTCTTGGACAAAGATAAACTTTGTTGGCACAGACCCGGTTCGTAAATTCGTACGACTTGAGCCAGGACATCTAATAAAACAGGACGCTTCAAAGTGATCACCGCAAATCCTGGAATGTTCGTTCACTGGAGTGTTGGTTCTTCGGATCTTCGCAAGCCATTTCGACAGAAGTTCTGGGTCGTCCAGTGGTAACCCGTACGAAAATATCAGGCCTGACTGAGCCACATTCAGGCCTGAATCTGACCTTAATTGCTAGGTCAAAGCATAAACAGAGCCAGAGAGGAGCGTATCAGATATTTTTTAGGCTTAACTGATAGAAGGAGCTATCTTTACATCTCTGTGAGCATAATTTTAGGCCTGAATTCAGGCCTGAATTTAGGCTTTAACTTAAAATGATGGAAGTGAAATCCAACCGGCTACTCTCAGCCTGATGGGAGCCTTATTAAAACCTTAATTATGTGTTACCTCAACTCTCCCAGCTGAAAATTTTCTATTAAGCGCTCTAATTTCAGTTTGCAGAAAAAACTACGGTCAACTATTACTCAGTAAATTAACGCAACGTTTGTGAGGTTGCTGCTCGGCCGTGATTAGCGGTAATTAGCACTTGATGAACATTGAACTTGCAGTTGGCAAGGTTCGTTCTGTTTTTGTTCAAACACGAAATTTACACCAAAGAGACTGGCCTGATGAAAGAATGTTTTGAAAAAAGGCGTTCAGGGGTAGTCAGTGATTTAAGTTGTACATTTTACTCACCAGAGTGGAGCATTTAATTCCCTTGCTACGGCTCTCTACAGAAAAACACGCAAGCCGCTTGTGTACAGAGAAAAGGTGCTCAATTTAGAAACATTTTTTTGAAAAATAGTTTCCATTTTCTTTTCCCCCGCAATTTAAACGAATATTCCTTGCAGATTGCAAGAAGTTTTCTTGTTTTTTGATCCAGAGCTCCTCTATAAGATCTGAACGTGACATCAATGCATGCCGGAATGCGGCCTCAAAGTCCCTTGAGACACGTTGAGACAACATGTTTATTGTTGCAGAAAGCCAGCTCATGTTACAAAAGTTAACTCAACCTTTGTCAACCGTTACAGTTACACAACCTAAAGCGGGAAAATTTCTGGTAGAGTTGCGTCTCATTTTCGAGATGGTTATGGGAATATTCCTTTGCTTTTCCCTGAACACTGATAAGCTATTCCAGCAAGTTTGTCAATTTGTATAAGCAGTGATTCCTCATTGTGATCGTGGAAGCAGGAGTCAGGAAGAGTGCTGTTTTTGTCTGTTGCCTGAGATCAGTGATTTGGGATATGTTCTCCAGTCTGTTGATAAAGTAGATCGGTGGCCTGCAGGAACGCAATGTTCATCGATAATTATAGACTTTCAAAGAAAAGAAGCAAGAGACAGATTGAGGTGAGCAACTTTCAACGTGTGTTGCCTCGCGGTACTAAGCCGAAAGCGACATAAGACAAAGACCAACGGTTACGCATCCAATTCAGTTCTGTAACTAATGGCACATTCCTTGGTGATTTTATTCTTTTTTGCAGTTCACTGGGTTGTAACCAGTGTTGTAATTTGCCTTGTGAGCATTAAGCAGAATGTACAGTGACTAGAATTTGTATTTCATCTGTGAACAAATTTGTAAATATTTTAATTTCGTTATGTTCAAGTCCTCAGCAGACTAAATTTTACACAGTTGGTTAGGTTACAATTTGACTGTAACCCGTGAAAATATTAAAGACACAGCTTTTTCTAAGGCATGTACTGGTGTTTCATTGTGACTGTGAGTTTTACCATAGTTGGCGTACAAAAATGTGGCGCTCTGATAGGTTGTGCGTTGTATCGCGTGCTTCGTACAGAAGATCTGTCCAAGATTCTTTTTCTTTGGCTTTGTTGTGTACCATATCAGTGTCTACATATTTCAAGCTTAAGATTATTTCAGGCCTTATTCAGGCCTTTTTCAGGCCTAAATATTTATCTATTGACATCAAAGTGTAATTCAATCGACCCACGAGTCCTACAGCAATTAAGGCCTGATTATGGCCTCATTCAGGCCTGAATGTTTCCATTGATTTCGTGCCTAAAATTTTTAAGGCTTCGAAGCCTTAAGAATTTCAGTTATTTAAGGCTTGATTTTAAGGTTACTGTGAGGTTCCCTTAGCCTAAATTCAGGCTTCATTTTTAAGGTTCTTTTCAGGCCTGATCTGGCTTTATTCAGGTTTCAAAAGTCAGGCCTTATTTAGTCTCGCGTAAGGTCTGAAAATTTCGTACGGGAATCTATGCCAAGACGTGGTGTTTCCCTTGCCGTAAGAATTATTACACCCGTAAGCAATGCACCAGTGAGGCATTTTAAGCGAAAAATTGAAAATACGACGGATAAAGCTTCCTTCTTTCCTCTATGAGTAAACAAAATTCGAAGTTGTGATCACCACCAAGCCTCACTTTGGTGTACAGAATAAATTACGTGACGTCATCTCGCATAAGTGCTATTAAATCCGAAAATCTCCGGTGATTTATATTTTGTGTTTCGCATCACGGATTGTGATCTATAGACCCTTTTCGTCCAGAAATTTAAGTTGTAGCTTCCTTGGAGCCATAAAACGCGAGCAAAATATTAAATTGCGGATGTAAACAGCGGATCACCGCGTGGGCCGCCGGGTAATCTTGTCGCCTCAATGTGACAGTTCTATTGTTTTTTTGAAAGATAACAGCTGACGTTCACGCGTGCGCATTATCGGGATAGTGTCCCTTTAACACTGACTCATTCTGCAATCAGAACAGGTAACTCTATAACCAGACTCAAGCTAGAAAACCATTCCATTGTTCAGATATACGGTGTTTTACTAACCTGCAATGTTTGAATTAGTTTCTGGTCCCTGACAAAGCAATTCTTAGCTGAAGATTCGTACACTGGGCACATCAGACAACAATGATCGATGCTGGCCAAAAGCGAGTTGCATGTTGCGTGACAATTGAAAAGGACCAGGAAATGACTGTCAATATTTGAATGTCCACAATAGGGTTCTTAGATCCCGCCATCCCACGTATTTTTTTCTGTTAATCTCGCCATCCCGCCCGTCTTTACATCGAAATCCCGATCCCGCTTAAATTTTTAAATAGTTTTCTACTTTCATGATGAAAACCTCGCATACCTTTATGCAATGGATAGAAGACAAGTAAACACGTTTTTATGGTCGATGGTCTCGAAGTCATATAAAAATATCGCCACTAATGACCATAACAAGTGTTTCGTTTGTGTTATCTTTTTTAGACCTTTTTTATCTCTTCTTGTCCAGGTATAAGTGAAAGTAGTCCGGCGGATAAGTGTCATTTTAAGAACTAATCGTGCACTTTATGATAAAAACATAAAACTTGGCACACAAATACTATAAATCATGAGGAATATTTTAAAGATTATAGGCAACCTGGATATGACCTTTTCCGGGGGGGAGAGCCATTTTTCAAAATGGCCGCCAGCCAGAATCTTTTTTATGACAGCATGGTGCAAAATTACTAAATGAAAGGTTAAATAACTATTTTTGAGGCTGGTCACTCTTTAAAGTAGGTCCAGAGTTTTTGAAATTGTGTGAAAATAAACTTTTGAATTTTTTTCTGGAAATTACTGTCATTTTGAGGTGAATTTATGCAAATTAGATTTTCGAATGAATTCATCCACAAACATTTTATCATAATATCTTGCAACTGTTCCCTTTTTTAAGTTCCTCTTAAAAAACTTATTTTAACTTGTTTCAATACTGTTTTTAAGTACGTATACTGTGCAAGAGCAAAATGTTAAAAACACACGTTTGCAATAATCGCCGCCATCAAAAAAAGGAATCGCCGAAAAATGTTTGAGAAAGTTATTGTTTTGTTTTTTGTTTTTCAAGTGTGAATGCAAATTGTATTTTCACGTGCATATATTGTACCAGGTAATCAGGTCTATTGTTTTCTTCTGTGTGCCACGTTGCTGCCTTGTTTTCGATGCCGTTCAAAATATTACGATGGCTTATCTAATCCGCTTCTAAACAAAATGAAGCCGTTTAGAATTGTCTCCAGCAGTGACATTACCAGTTCCCTAAGTAATAATTTAAGCGATACGCCCTTGGAATGGAGTAAGTGCATCTTCTGTCAAGAAGACACCGGCAAGAAACTCGTGTGTCCAGCCGACTATGCCGATAGATTTAGAGGAGCTGGTTCTAAAACTATCGCTGAAACGTTACAAGCATTCTATGACCTTGGTTGTTTGCCGGACGATGTCAATCTTACTCGCATGAACGATGGCGATGGGCTGGAGCAAACATTTGTAAGCAGGAGGGCGAAATTCCATACAACGTGCAGTCTCAAATTCAACAAAAATGAACTCCAACGTGCTACCAAACGGAAGACGAGTGCAGATGAAGAAATTTCTCCTGGAGCAAAGAAAAAATATACTCGTCAAAACCTCTTCCGAAAAGATGAAGCCGCTGATATTTGTTTCTTTTGTGACGAACCTGCAACAGATTCAAAACCACTCCATAAAGCCTCAACACTGGACCTTGACACTCGAGTGCGCCAGTGTGCAGTAAATGTGCAAGACCAGCGTTCAATAGCGAAGCTCAGTGAAAGAGATTTAATCGCGAAGGGGGCAGAATA
Source organism: Siderastrea siderea (assembly GCA_964030785.1). Taxonomy (NCBI): domain Eukaryota; kingdom Metazoa; phylum Cnidaria; class Anthozoa; order Scleractinia; family Rhizangiidae; genus Siderastrea; species Siderastrea siderea. Next base: position 8,108,722 of record OZ034973.1, read on the forward strand.
TCACACCCAATGCCTACCCTTGCGAAATAACTCTGAGAATTCCTAGGAATTCCTAAGAATATCCTAAGAATTCCTAGGAAAAAATTCTTAGGAATTCCTGAGAATTCCTAGGAATTCCTAAGAATCTGAGGTGTGAATTTTCACGGTAAATTTGGACTTGGAATTCCTAAGAATTCTTAGGAATTCCAAGTTTAAATGGTGCTGTCTTGAAATTCCTAGGAATTCCTAGGAATTCCAACTAAAAGAAAATCAAAGATAGAATTCCCAGTTACTTTCAGAAATTCCTAGGAATTCCAAGGAATGTTAAAGAATAACTGGGAATTTTTGGGAATATGTGGGAAAAAATAGGAATATAGTCAGGAATTTGTGGGAATAAATGGGAATTTCTTAAATAAGTGGGGGAAACATTAGAAACTTGACCCAAAATGGTAACAAAAAAACAGCTGTTGGACACGATACAATATCCCTCAATTTAAAGGTCAGTTGCTGATATTTAAAGTAGACAAATCGAGGGTCTGGTTTTTTAACCAGGCTTGGACCGGGGCAAAACCCTAGTTTTCCTGGGCTCTTGGTACAAGGGCACATTCAGTTTACCTCAGAATGTCTGTTTTCAACATATCTTCAACAGGAGTTAAATGATAAAATTAGTTCAATATCATTTTGTACCTTATATTTTTGTTTATGAGGTAAAATTGGAAATACAATTCAACAGTCATCAAGTACCGCCTTCACTGATTTTACTTATATAGGTCTTATCTGTTTTGGCTGCCTTTAGTTCACTTGCTGTTAGCAGTCTTCTGAGTTTGGTCCTCTGATGGCCTTATACATGTGGTCCTAGGGAAAAAATCGAAATTTTATATAAGTTCTAGACCTGTCATACACTCAACATTATTAATAGGTTGCAGCGTTAATTTTCAATAAAATATAAGGCACATACATGTATGTACATGTACAGGATGTGGTTCAAATTTTTCTTTGGTTTAAAAATTTTCAAACCAGTATAATTTTATTTCCAAATATACTAAAAAGAACAAGTTGTGTATCGCCATACAGCTACGATTTTAATAAACTACATAGGCCTTTCGACCTTAACGGTCCTCTTCAGTATAGTAACATTTGAAATGGCAACGACCAGTAACATGATATTACAGTACAGGTAGGGTGTGTCGAGATATTTATAAACTTAAGTAACGCCAGTGCGTAATGCACACGGATCAATTTTATTTCCCTTTGTCTCAGATTCATTACCAAAATCTAAGGCAAAGGAAAATAAAAATTAATCTGGTTTGAAAAGTTTCAAACTAAAGAAAAATTTGAACCACAACATACATTTACAATTACAGTTCAAGTAGTAAACAAAATAAAGTAAACAGTCAAGTAGTGTGTTCCAAAGATGTGGAGGCCTGAGTGGCACAATAAGAATGATATCTGAAGCTAAGCTCTCACTTGAGTGACATTCACATTGCTTTAGCATTACAGTGATAGACCATTTCAAATCCTTAAAACCACTAACCAGAGAAGAATTTTCTGATGCACCATAAAAGAACACTGTAGATAGTGAATACATGGTGATGGCTTTCACATGTTCATGTATGGGTTCTCAAAATTCTCAACTAATAATTATGTTCTAATTGAATGAGTGGGAAGGTAAGACAAGAAAATGGTTGGCTTAAGGCTTAATGTTTGGCGTATCAACCAAATGCAGGAGGTCTGTGTGTCATGCCTGAGAGCCAAATACATGGTATTTTACCATCCACCTGGACCTATGAGTGTAGATGTAGGTGTTGAAAAGGAATGAGACCCCCCAGAAAAGCTGAATCTGAGGTGTTCCCATTTACCAATCAGGAGCTCTAACCACTTTTATTGTACAGAAGGAAGCTTACACGAGTCTAGAAGGAGCTATATTGTAGGTCATTGCTTATAAGGTCACCATACAGTCAGGATGCCCTCAACACTGCCCTTTCTAGCAAAATGCAGGACATGATGTAGTATGAACCTACTAAGATTATCTACCTCACTACCAGTTTCCTTGCAGCTTAATTTATTTAGTAAAATGTATCATGTAGTTCAGCTGGAGTGCAGAAGGCCAGGGGTTTGATTTAAGTCAAGGGATTATTTACTATAAATGTTCTGCTTGCTATACGCAACATGTTGAGCACATTTTTAAAATTTTTAATGTTTCATCCTGGTTACTCCACCATCTTAAAAAATATAATCATTTTTGGTTAATGCATGACCAATCTCTGTAGTCATTTACAATATTTAGCACATGTGGTGTTTGTTTCAGTGACTGTTCAATATTGTAGTCACAATGTACATGTACACTGTACATGTAGTCCACTATAATCTACATGAAGTATTCATGTCTTAATAATTCAAGCAGTTATCACCAAGGAGATATTGCCTTGATATGACATGAATCCATGGAAAAGTTCAACAACTCCAAACTCTGTGTACGTAATTCTGTCATAATCCCTGAAGAACAGCTTGCGACCCAAAGCCTAATTACATGTTACACGTACTACCGGTATGTTTAAAGAAAACAGATCTAAGCAATACAAATTGAAGTGTTACAATGAGGATTCTAAATAAATGTATATGTTTGAGTAACTTACCTGATCAAGTGTGATGCATTTCTTTGCCATGTACAATGTGCATCAACAAACTGTTTTGCTGTAGAACTGGGAGTACATACAATGTGTACATATGTAGACCCTGAAGAAAAATATTCTGATTAATAAAACTTTGGCTCATAAACAATAAATTTATTTACCATGCACTAATATTAAGCTAAGGTGAGCGTAAACCATATTCTAATTCTATCTACACCACAGTACATGTAGTACAGTACTTTGCAGATCCTAGGAGATTGTTGAAGGAGCAATGTAGATGTATATGCATGCAGAGGTTCAGTTTTAACTGAAATTTAAGTTCCAGTATATGTAACTAACAGTGTCAGCCATCTAGCCCAGTTGATTGTGTTACAGACTTTTCAATAATTTTGCAATGAAAACAAGAATTAAGGTCATTCCCCGAAATAAAATTTAACATATGATTTTTGTCAAACTTTCACAAGTTGTTATCTATTGTGCAATGTTTTGAAATATAAAATAAAAAGAATAGGTCCCCTTGTCCGTTCACGAGATATCATCGTCTCAAGTTACCCCATAATTCCATGCAATTTTGCCTGACAAACACATGTGTATTTGATCAGTTTATGCACTTTCCATAGGAACAGGAAGCACATACATGTATTAATTAAAGCAAATCTTGAAACAATCTACTAGATGTGAAATACTGATAACAAGGAACAATTTACTAGATGTTTTATGGCAGATGCTCGAAGCATCAGACGAAATTGACTTCAAACCTTCCTCACGTGCGTGTTCTCGAGGTTGTGATTTCATCTCCATTCATGTGTTTCTAGCAATAACCTTTTTTTTAAACATGTGTTTTTTTTCTAACTCTTTGAACAAAAAGAGGATGAATGGTAGGTCAAAAATAAGTGGAAAAAAAGACAGGTCACCATGCTTGTTTAAGAGTAAATGACCTTTCTTTTCCCTGGTGAGCTTAGCCTCATAGGAAATCCATTACTCCCTAGACATGCGCACGCTTTGAGCGCGCGCTTATGACGCCACAAATCGTGCGCATTAAGGATGCGCAATGCAATACAGGGCAATGACCTTAAAAAAATTAGGGTGATACAAAAGATGTTCAGTAAGTTTAATTAATATTTGGTTCATGCCAGTCGTGCAAAGAACTTACTAGAATCTAGCCTGTGAGCAGGCTCACTAATTGTCTTAGTGTGCTATTCGTGCAAGTATCTTGGCGGCGGAAGTTGGCAACCAAAGCGGGCCGGCAAGAATGGTGCAAGGAAAAGTGAGCCTGCAGAAAAGCCACTGAATTTTGAATTCTCCGCATTCGTCCATGAACGCAGCATTCTGATTGGTTTGAAATGACACATGATAACAGACTTTATTATTGTGACAAATAACAAGCAAAGTGGTGTTACTGGTTGTCACTTTTCTCGGTTTCTTAGACCGCGAGCAGTCTCTTTCTTCTTCTAATTTTAGCGAGAAGGAAAATAGGACAACTGTTCACAGTCTGTCAGTTTTTCAATCGATTCAATTTCTTAACGTGACTCAGCTGGTTGCGTCTGGTTAGCGATTGCAGTTTTGTGTAATTTTTTGGAATATCAGCCACACTGGTTTTAGTGCATGGTGGTTTTCAAGCCTATCTTCTTGGGATCCCTGTAATGACAGGAAATGTAACCTCTTTTTTTGACCATGCAATGGGCATTATCTTGCCGTCATTGTTACACTGAGTTTGGCTATTTGTCATTGTGGGAAGATGGTATCGCTTGTTCCTGGTTACAGATGTTTGCAACGCATAATGTAAGGGTGATTAGTCTTCTGAGGTAGCAGCTCGATACTCTTTGTTATTGCAAGTTTCATATCCCTGGAGTTTGATATTTTTAACTTCTACAGTGAAAACTGATTTCAAATAGAACACATTTTTAAAATGTACACTTTCAAAAAAGTCCTTTGTCCTATTTTATATGGTGCAGGACTTCGTCGCTCCACCGTTTCGCAGCCTAAAAAGCTTGCTCCACTCACTTTACGGCTTTTGTGCTCTGAAACTCGTGAGGTCGACTTGTGGCAAGTCTAATTTAAATGCGGCACAAATGGTCAACTGTGTTTATAATTTTCTTTTACACTATTCTGGCACACTCATGAAGAACTCGATCTTCTCGAGTGTGAAAATCTGCTGTGGTGTTTGTTTAAATTTTGCTTCGCTTGCTGATTGGTTAGATAATTGATACCTTGACAGTTAAGACTTGTCACCTCATAGGGGCAGAATTAAAAATTCAACGGCTTTCGTGCAGGCTCACTTTTCCTCGCCCCATTCTTCTCACTGGCTCGCTTTGCTCACCGACTTCCGCCGCCAAGATACTCACGCAAATAGCACACTAAGTGTGCCTGCTCGCAGGCTAACTAGAGTCAGTTCAACACACTTTACACAGGGCACGAAATTGCGCCTAGTACAGTTGTCAATGTGCCTAAACTTTCTGCATCGTCAACCAAATCCTGAAAATTAGTTGCCAAATTGGTAACAAGAATTCTTCATCACACCCTACCCAAAGACCATGTGAATTTTTCAGTTATAAAATGGGGTTGGAAGGCCTGCACGACTCCTACTTCACATCTTTGTACACTGCACTTTATATACATTTTTTGTGTGTATCTCAGTCTTTCGACCAATGCTGCTTCTTGCATTTTTGTAGTGGGTTTAGTTTGGAGGATTTTCAAATGGTGACTGAATTGAGCATTACAACTTAAAATAATGTCGCATTTCCAAGACTTTGATCTTGAGGTCACATCAATCTTTCTCAGATCACTATATGATGGAGTTCAGTTAAATATGACCTCGGATTGTCTGTTAAGCGACATATAAGGTACGTTGAATTTACCTCATTTAAGAACTCGATAGGTTTTTCAGCCTCTCATATTTGAATTTGTCACAGACAATTATTAAAGAATCTAAATTGCTATAATCTGCAACATGATGAGTTTCTTTCCTGATGTTTGTAATCCCCTGTCCGGCTTAATATTGTGTTTAATTCTGTTGCAGGGTGTTGTGTTTCGCATCACGGAGTGTGATCCAAAGACCCCTTTTGTCAAGAAATTGAAGTTTTAACATTTTTAGCGGAGCTCGCGGAGCACCATGGGTAAGAAAATTTGGTAACCCGTTGATCCGAAAAATTTTGGTTCTGACGTCAGCGTACGCCCGTCCGTCCGTCCGTACAGACTCTGGGGGAGGGTGACGGGAGTCCCAAGACAGCCTGACCGGGGGAGGTGGAATGACACTTTTTCTTGTAGCTGAAGTAAACAACATGGCGGCTGGTTCGTCGTACGGTCGTCTTTCAATACGATAATTGTAAAACATTCTTGGAATGAAGACTTGTAGCAGTTCATCACGAAAAGGAAGAGGATTGCTATAATCTCGATGGCGCATATAGAAGATACTGGAGAGCTTGAAGGCAAGAAATCCTTGTTCGCGGACATACTTGTTTTTTTCAAAGCTACGGAGATCTGGAAAGAACCCGGCGACTTTTGTTTAGATTTTCAAGGCCTTCTTTCAGTTCAGTGGTAAAGTAAATTATAGATTTGAGTGTGGATTTACATTGTAAAAATTGTTTAATTGAGCGACTTTACATGTTTAGTAAATTACGGTAATTTTCTTGAAATGTTTTAAAAACTTGTTTAAAAATAGCTCGTAGCTCCCGTTTGCCGGCTTGCGAGTAACTTCACTCGAGGGGAAAATTGAATGCAGTTTGCTTTCCTAGGCAAACGAATGCTTCGTATGTGAATGTCATTTCATGTTTTTGAAGGTTTCTTGTCCTTTTTCTGTGTTTATGCATTAAAGGAATTTTCATTAGTGAGCAATCTGATATTTAGGCTTCAGTTAACTTAAGCTTAATTAAGCTCAATTTCCTTTTGAACTTTAGTGCGTAATTTTCAATATTTTTCTTAGAGGAATTCTACTGTATTTTATTCGAAAAGTGGAAATCGTGACTAGTTCTAGACTCAGTCTGTGTTGTTTTTTCAATGTAGGTTGTTTTTCTTCGGCGACGCGTATTGGGTTGTTTTGACTAATTCGTATTTATCGTATTTATTTAGTATTCAACACCTGAAGAGTCGCTCTGTCGTCATTTTTAAGTTTATAGTCTTAGTGTAAAGCTCCTCATGTTTCTTGTTCAGTTGTGGAATATTTTATCTTCCCTATATTGTTATATTTTTTAGCTTCTCCATATGAAGTGAATGACATTTCTGTCCCAATTTAGCGACTAAACTTAGACTCGCCGTTTCAGTGAGTGAGTTCAGTGTGGCATGTTTTCGAGATCGTTTTGTTTTTTGTTAAACCGCTAAGCCATTTCAGTGTGTGTTTAGTTACAGATCGAAATGAAATGTTTATTTAAGTAACTATAAGCAAAGCATTTCTCGGTTTAAGCCTACATGTATTTTGTCTAAAATGAGACTCTAAAACCTTCCTAAAATTTAATAGTTCAGGGTGTATTCTTGAAAGCGCCCGATTAATACTTCGCGGTTGAAAAACTTGTGCCATTTTCTCTTGAAAATTATACGTGTGCTTGAAAGTTTCCGAAAACATTTTTTGGAGAATTTTTGCCAGTAAACGGTTTGATGCCGGGAAAATATTATTTATTTTAGCAAGATAGATTTCGAGAAATGTTTCATGGTTAACAGAACAGCCAGAGGGATGCATTGGAATCAGTGAGAAATGTGTATTTGCATGGAAAAGTCTGTAAGTGGGTTTTCTTTAGCAATTGTAGTTTTATAGGTACTCTTCTTGAACTCTATAAGCTAGCTTTCGAAAGAATGCTACAAGAAGAGCTGTCGGTGAAAGTCGTACTGAAGTCATCTCTTTGATGAAAAATAAGCCAGCTCACAGTTTCCTCAGCGGTCCGCATGTTTTCCTTTCCTGTTTTTCACCTCTTGGGGAATAACTGCACAACTAAAATTTACTGTATTTTACGGGCCAATTAGCATGAAAGAGAGACGTGGAGCTCCGCTTTTAGGCTCGGCTAAATCTATATATTAAAGCTATGCAACGTGTAATAGATGGCTGAACTCTGCTTCAGTCAAACATGTGTCTTTAACCCTCTTGACAATGTGAGTTTCATGTCTTGGGGTTTTATATGCCCACATGATAAATTATTGCTCAGTACATGTATCTAGGCACACACTGGACATTCACAAATGTTTGGAACAAACCCATGAGTCTGGTAACCACTTTAAAATTGTTGATTGCAATGAAAATCTTCCATATGCAAACCCCTTAAAAAGGAAACTTTTAGAAATGCACAAAATTCCACCTTAAGCCACTGGAGCATTGTCAAATGCAAATGGGAAAGACCTGAAGTTGCTATAATTCTAGGTCTCATTCTAATTTTATGAAATCATGTTGTTACATATCAGTATCTTTGATTTAAAAAATCAATAATATATTTAAATCACACAAAACGTTTAAGAACTCACTCCTTCTAAATTGGCAAATGTATGTTCATTTCAAGTTCAATCACCTTTGACTGGTCATTGAAGAACAATTTACAGATGTAGGCTTTTAATGCATTTAATTTAATGTGCTCACATATCTGAGAGAAACTGAATTGTTGCTTAGCGTGTAGGCAACATGAAATTACCTTCAACTAAACTTATTATGAAAAGCGTTAGTCACTCTACTAACACATGGTTTTGAATTCGTTATTACTTTTAACCAGTGAGAATTAACACTGTCCACCCTGGGGGCAATTTTACTGAACAACGGCCCTTCTGATTTCTGTTCCTTGAAGAATTGCACGCTTTACACACTGTATTAAGGCTTGTTACACTCATTTGGCAGAATGTCGCAAAGAAGGGAACTAATTTGTTTAAGCCCTCGATAGAAAATAAAATGTAAGTCACTTACCTTGAAATCGGTTAGTCTGTTTACAACCATTTTGAAAATGGCCGCCTCACCGGTTAGACAGCCATGCGACCGGGCCGTTTTCAAGAGGTCATGTGACTTACAACCGCACGCTTGAAAATTGCAGGCGCGCGTAACCAGTGACCAGTGATTCTTTCCTGGAGTGTTCGGATTGCTTGTATTTGGTGGCTATCGCCGTGTCGTTTATGTACGCCAGAAAGGAAAACATGGATAGTCTTTTTATTCCAGTGGTTGAAGAGTTGAAGTATTCGATGCAAAGCTACCTTCTCTTACATAAAGGTACAGTATTAATCTTTAATTTCTTGAACAGATTCTAAACTATGTCTTATGCAGTTGGATGCCATTGGGCCATTCCATTTAATGTATGCACCCCCACTAAAAAAAGGGAGATGTTTTTGAGAGATCAAAGGAACCGACATAGCTACTCCTTCATAAATGACTTTTGAAACCCCCTCCCTTCCCTTTAGGATTTCCCTGTACTTCAATGGGAGTAGGGGGTGGGGGGGGGGGGAGTTGCAGACATTACATGGAATGGCCCATTTTGTGTCGACAGAAAAGCCGAGTGTGGTGCCCACACATAAACATCCTGTGAAAAAAAGGGAGCTTCATTTGAAACATATTCAAATTTTAATAATGAGTTAGACTTTTAGAGGAATATAGAATATAATTCGGAGATGTCGACTTTTCTTGCCATTGAATAGGTTGAATAAAAGAATTATTTGTATGCTCGAGTTTATACAGCTTTATATCATCAAGGAGCACTCTCGTTCTGCAACCAGTTCAGAAACGATCTTTACAACAGCTCGCTTTGTATACAGTGCAGCAGCACAAACATTAATATTAATCAAACTGTTACTCAGTCAAAAGATTGGGTACAGCTGACCCTGTGGTCGACAAGCAAAAAATTAAGAATATCTGACCCCATTTGCATGTCATTGAATAAGAATGGTCTCTTTTGTTCATATTCAAAACATTGATGCACTTGTAAATAAGTGGCTGGGGGTTCTTAAATCCCTTCCTCGACATTACCTACTGTTGTATTCATTTTCTTTACTAACATGAAATCCACAAGAAAGTGAAGTCATTAGAGTGAAATAATCACAAGTCCTGTCGTCAATTACGTGATACGCTCTTTAAAAGTCGTTGTTGTGTAATTGTCTCCTAAATATAATATGTACTTATTGACTGAGTGGGAGGGCTGGATGGGAAAGTATTTGGCTCTAGCGCATGGAAGACGGGCAGAGTAGTTCCTTTCGCCATGACCGAGATCCAAATATTTTGCCGTCCGGCCTGACCTAACTTACAGCGTAGTCAAGAAGTATTTTATCATACCACCATTTTAAGGCTGAATTTGATTGTAAAGTTACGGAAAGGTCTTGATAAATACTAAATGAATGAAGACTTGCGTGCACCCTATAGTAATCAGGTGACAATGTGTGCGGAGCTGGACAGCTCTTCTGGACCAGCTCACACCAACCCACATGTATCTGCCCCTACACACATCATCTCCTGAGTATGTTTTCAATAAAATTGCATGAGTGAGGTCGTACGGTGGTATGATAATAGTATTTATTTGAAGGCATCATTTCATGACTTCTCGTTTACTTTTATGTTATTCTTTATTTTCAGAGGTAAATTTCAACTGGCAAAGGAAGAGGACATTGTGGAAAAAAGTGTTCTTTCTCAAAGGGAACTCTGCAAATCCATGCCTAGTACACTGCCTAACTTCAATGGAGTGTGGTTGAAGCTGTGTCATGAACAATATTTTTTTAAGATACTTTATAGTTACTTGTGTCATGGACAATTTTTAAGGATATACTTTTTTTGTAAACAGAAAATAGTAGCATAATAAGATGCTTTTGCTGCTTTGGCACATGTATGTATTCATCCTTTATTCAGTTGGTGTCCTCAATTCAACAAGCGAACTAACACATAATTTACACAAGGAATTTATTTATTTATTAATTTTTGAGTCATGTATGTACCTTTCAATTTTGTTTGCCTGACCTGTCCTCAAAGGTTCAGGAATACCTCAATGTTTAGAAAACAAGTTAAGACTTGTTTGACTGTGTGATACATTAATGTCCTTTTTCATAACTTCCTGGAAGTTTCAAAGACATTTTACTGAAATATCCTCAACTTGAAGTCTGTCAAGTATTTAAGTCAGGGACTTAAAGTTGCTATTCCAAGTAAATTGCCAATATTTCTCATATTTAATTTAGTCATTCCTATTTATTCTCACAAATGCCCAAGCCATTTAATTTAGCCATTCCCATTATATTCTCAGACATTCCCAAGCCCTTTCATTATCAGTTTTGGTATTATTGGGAATTCCTAGGAATTTCTAATAATTCCAAGTACAGTTTTAACACATTGCCATATATTCCCAGAAATTCCAAGCTTTTATGTTTTTCCTAATTTGCATGTCTTGGAATCGTTTGGAATTCCTAGGAATTCTTAAGAATTCCTAGGAATTCCATCTTTTCTGGGAATTCTGTTCGCAAGGGTAGTGTCAACAGAGATAGGGATAGAGCAGGTACATCACATGATCAAGACGACACGAACACGGCCAAGAGCACAGCATTTGCTGAACTTATTTCATATATACAAGATGCTCTTGAGGACAAAGATACCACCCCTGCTTTCCAACTATTGGAATTAAAGAAACTTTACGTTGACAGAGTGGATCAGCTTGGAGGGGACCCCTCAGTAGTTCACTCTACAAGATTAAAAGAGAAAATTCTCAGCTACATTCCTCAATTGGAAGCATACAATGAAGGTCGAAATGTATTGTTTGCGGCCAGTGAAAACGTAGGAAAATCTCTAAGAAGATTGTGTCAACTTGGCGATGAGAGTGAAGCTGTGCTCCTTTCTCGTGCCGCAAACATTATTCGCCAGGACATGCTGAGAAAAAAATGTGAACCATTCAGTGGTTCATTCACAGAAGATTGCCAGGAAAATTCGGTTCCTCAATCTTTGCTGATGCTTATTTCAATGATCTTGTATGGTACAAGCATAAAGGACAACGCTAGCTACTTGTCACAACCTGCTTTGTCTCTTTCGCAATTGATAACGTATAACAGTTGTGTGCGCCGGCGTCAACAACCATCTTCAAACACCAGGCACTTCGAACAACGAGAGACGCCACTGCCATTATTTCTCGGCGCATTAGTACACACAAAAACAAGATCAAAAGATCTAGTGGATACACTTTACAAGCTGGGATTATCTGTTTCATATGACCGTGTCCTAGGATTGTCTGCAGACCTTGGTAACTCTGCTATTAGCCACTTCGAGACAGTTGGAACTGTTTGCCCACCTACACTGAACATTGGTGTGTTCACGACATCAGCAGTCGATAATATCGATCATGATCCAACAGCAACTAGTGCACATGGATCCTTCCATGGAACAGGTATATCACTGTTTCAGCATCCCGACACTGAAAATCGTGGAACAGAGCAAACACGCGTTTCTATCTCCAGGTCTGGCAAGAAAGTTTCAAAACTACCGGACAGCTATACACTTGTACCGGCAGCTTCTGTTGCAAAGGACGAGCCTCCTGTTCCAGAAGTTTGTGGACTGAAACAACCCAGCTGCAGTCTGATGAATAATGCTGTAGCAGAAGAGAATGACTGGTGCGATCATCTCAGCAAGATTATCGATGAAGGTAATTATGACAGTACCAGTGGTAAGGATTTGCACATATCCTGGGCAGCATACCACTCAAGAAGGCAACAACTAGAAGAGACCCCCATTCTTGGCCCTGCAGCAGTCAGCGCCCTTCTCCCTCTTTTCCCGAATGACTCGAAGTCAGTAGCGATGATTCGACATTCCATGAATGTGGTGAAAAAGGCTGTGGCAGTTCTTAATCCTGGACAAATTCCCGTGATCACATTTGATCAACCGCTTTTCAAGATTGCAAAGCAAATCCAGTGGATGTGGCCAGAAGAATATGGGGAGGAGTCATTTGTAGTAATGTTGGGTGGCCTACACATCAAGATGACATTGCTAAAGGCACTTGGAGATTTTTTGGATGGCAGTGGCTGGACGTCAGCACTAGTGCAAGCTGAAATAGCGACAGCAGGAACTTCGAATTCGTTCCTGAAAGTTGCGCATGTCAAGAGAACCGCCCGTGCACACCAGATTACAGCCTGCGCTCTCTATAAGCTTCGACAGGCATCGTACGTTGAGTGGCAAACGAATCAGCTAGGATGTAGCAGTGAATCGTTCGAAGAATGGTGCGAACAGAGAGCCCTTCAAAGTCCACAGTTCCATTTCTGGCAGCTTGTGCTGAGTATTGAGCTGGAAGTACTGACCTGGGACAGATCAATCCACGAAGGCAACTTCCTTTTGTATGTAGAAGCTTTGACAAGGCTTCAGTGGCTGTTCCATTCTCTTGACCACTACAACTACGCTCGTGCGAGTGCCATTCACCTGCGTGACATGGTTATTCTTCGCGAGAAACACCCCAGAATTTTTGAAGCATTTTGCAAGGGAAAGTTCACCGTTAACAAGACACAACGAGCATTCTCTAGGATGGCTATAGATGAAAGCCATGAGCAGAACAACGCCTGCGTGAAAGGAGATGGAGGAGCAGTGGGCCTAACCGAGAACCCATCGGCACTACTGCGATGGATGGTGTCTGGACCTGAGATGGCGAGGATTATTGGCGAATTTCGCACCGTATTGGACAAGAAGGAAACAGTTTCACAGCTTCATCACCACGAGGACCAGCCAGGTGATTTGATTTAACTTATCAATTTTTTTCCTAATATTTTCACCGTTTTTGGATATCTCCAGTCTGTCGTTACCGCTGAAATACAAGAAACTAAAAACAGTTTTTAAAATATTTTATAATAGCTTTTAAGCTATATATTAACAGGAATCAATATGATAATTCCACAACGATGACATCATATTTTTTTTCTTTTTCTTAGCAATACAAGCATCGTTCCTCAAGAATGTGAAGGCTTTGGTTGAAACCATGGACAATATGGGCAACCCATTCTCTGATACTAGTGGTGATCTCTTAGTTCTTGATACTCGTGAGGTAATGGATGCAGCAGTCCACAATTCTGTCCGCAATTTGCAAGAGATTGGCAAACGTCAATGCAACGAGTTCTTTAGCAGGCGATTAGTAGAACGCACGACTCCACTCAGTGACAGAATACCAAAGAACAATTTGAGTTTATTCAGCTGGCGTCCTGATAAAGCAAAAACCCGCACACAGGAACAGCGTCTGTCAATGAAAAGGGACCGGCATTTGTTCGCAACTTTATATATCGCCAGTCAAGTGCGCGATGCTGACCTTGAAGAGTTTTTCCAACATGAAAACCAGTCGTGGCCACCTTCAATATCTGACTACGGCAAGTTGACATCAGTTACAAAGTCTGACCTACTTCCATGCCTGGAAGATCTCCTGCCGCAAACTGACGAAGCGAACAACTTAGTTCCTGAAGTGGACATGATTGTTCTCGATGGTGCAGTAATAGTCAACATGATTAAACCTGCCAAGTCCAATACATTCGCAGAGCATGTCAGTGAATTTATGACATACATACGAAGTCAGTTCACGAAATCTGTTCAACGAGTCGATGTAGTGTTTGATGACTACAGAGATGCGAGTCTCAAGGCGGCCACAAGGATGAAGAGGGGAACGGGTGTGCGCATCAGAGTGGAAGGAAGAAAGAAACTTCCTAAAACTGGCATCAGTTTCTGCGAGAAGACGGAAACAAAACAGAGCTCTTTAATCTTCTCAGCGACAACGTAACAGCGGAGACTTTTCCTGGTGTGGTGGTGATGACTAGAGGAAAAGAGCTTCGCTGCTCGGAGGTATTTAACGAACAGGGGCTTTCGCCTTGCACGCACGAAGAGGCGGACACACGGATGCTACTGCATGCCGCAGATGGTGCCAAACAAGGATTCAAAAGAATCTTGGTTAGGACTGTTGACACAGATGTTGTTGTTCTCGCTGTCAGTACCGCTAACAAACTGGCATGTGAACAGTTAATTGTGTCATTTGGAACAGGAAAGACATCCCGGTACCTAGATGCAACTCTCATGGCGCGACAATTGGGCAGTGTCAAGTGCGACGCATTACCTGCTTTCCATGCACTCACCGGGTGCGACACTACGTCAGGTTTTGCAGGAAGAGGAAAGCGTACAGCATGGTCGGTGTGGAATAAGTTCAGTGATGTCACGCCCGCTCTACTAACACTTGCTCAAACACCAACAGAAGCACACATAGATGAGATCCTTCCTACCATCGAGAGATTCGTCATTCAGATGTATGACAAAGAAAGTTCTGATAGCAGTGTTAACAAGGCAAGACAAACTTTGTTCACACAGAAAGGCAGGGAGATAGGGGAGGCAGGGAGATACTGAGTATGTAAATGAAATGGTGGTTGTTCAAGTTGTGGTGAGGTAAGCGCGTCTTGGTTTTGATCTGGAGGTCGGCGTTTCCTTAAAAACAATCGTTTTCTCCACATTGTTTCTCTACATCCAGCTGTATATAAGTGGGTTGTGTCCTTAGACAAGGCTAGGGGCACAAAGCTCATGCAAGATTGGTCCAGTTATGAGGTATGCAAAAATGAAATGTAACAAAAGATTTATAAATTAAAGTGGACTCACCTAACTTACAGTTTATTTCAAACCTTTCAGCGTCTTTATATTACTTGCTTTCAGTAACTTTCTGTTCAGAAATATACATTTTTTCAAAGGAAGGCATTCCTGCTCGCGCACTTTTCATAATATATATCAACAAAATTTATTACGCCGAATACCTCGTTTTGACGACCGCCGTTACATTACCGTCCGCTGCTGTTGCCACACTGGCTAGACTAACTATAGCTGATCATAGCTGCTCCAACAAATGCGCAATGGAAAGGGTTGGAAAAGTTGAGAACGCAGCCAAGGCCAAGAAATGCAACACGACATGTGACTTGTGACCTCTCCCAAATCAACACAAAACATCACAAAAGGGCTCATAATAGCTTGACATGCAGGCTACTCTTCCTTGATCAATTCATTACTTGAAAGCCGACACACTTCATTCACATTTCTATCAGCCTATGCTGGTCGGATCATGTAGTCTCGTAAAAAATTAAATACCGTATCCCGCTACTTCCCCCTTGCGATTCTCGCATCCCGACCCCTTAAAAACGTAAAATCCCGCTCCCGCTCTCAATTGAAATTCCCGCTTCCCGCTCCTGTTTTCAGCTCCCATCCCGAATATCGCCACAAAAATTAGCCAAATCCCGCATCCCGCCAAACCTATTGTGGACCCTCATATTTGCGTTTCTTATGACAGCTTTTCTTTCTTTCTTTCGTTCCTTCTTTAATTTAATAATGATAATAATAATAATAATAATAATAATAATAATAATAATAATAATAATAATAATAATGATAATAATGATAACAACCTTTCAGGTTCAGTACTCGATGAATTAAAACAAGAATCACGATAGTGCATTCTTTATTCATGATTTGAAGTATAAAAAAATTTATCCTGTGCGGCATACTGTATTTCGAAGACTGGACTGGACTGGACTGGACTAGTAAAACGCGGACTTGTAAAATACGGACTTGTAAAACGCGGACTAGTAAAACGCGGACTTGTAAAACGCGGACTTGTAAACGCGGACTTAGTATTAGTATTATTGTATATGTTTCTCTTCACCGTAGTTTTGGGGTTGTTGTTCCGGATCATGAAATCGAAAATTTCAACTAATTACATTTGCTAGCAAGTTATAGATAAGGATGTTGTAAATCAGAATTTCAATCATCACGTATTGGAAGGATGAAGTGCTGTTTATGACAAACACCCCAATTTTCAAATTTTGCTTTACAGCTTTGCATTTATGGGATGAAATACCATGTGGGATTTAATGGTACTGGCCTTAAGTATCCTTGTGACTTCAGTTTTTATTGATTTAAAATGCAGCAACATTTGTTCGCAGGAATGCGTTTATAGGATGAGATGACATGCCAGGTCTGGCTCTTAGTATTATTGTATATGTTTCTGTTAGAAATCATGAAGACTTGATTATCAGGTCACCTTGAGAAGTTCTTTAAATGAGAGATTATCGTTTAAATAAAGAGGAATATTTTGTTGCGTTTTACTAGTCCTCATTTTACTAGTCCACGTTTTACAAGTCCCCGTCTTACTAGTCCTCGTTTTACTAGTCCAGTCCAGTCCAGTCCTCGAAATACAGTATGCCATCCTGTGCGAATTTTGATGATGCTTTTTATGGGCATACTGTATTTCGAGGACTAGACTGGACTGGAATGGACTGGACTGGACTGGACTGGACTAGTAAAACGCGGACTGGCAAAACGGGGACTAGTAAAACGCGGACTGGTAAAACGCGGGATAGTAAAACGCAGGAAAATACAGTCTCAGAAGAGTGGTCGCAACTAAAGCTGGTCTTCTCGTAAGCGACCACGTGGTAAAACAATAGAGGGTGGTCGCTTACTATGATCACTCATAGTACTGTAGCAAAAATATTAAATAATTTTTATTGCCTATTTCAGAAGAGGATCTCATATATACAAGTGAACGAACCATCAGCGCTAATGCTATGTATTAATTTGATCAAGAAGTGAGTGCTTTTATTAAAGTGTTGACTGAGCGGTAGCTTACGAGAACTTAGAACAAAGAAAAAGACCAGTCGGTAATTCACAAAAGTGGTCGCGGTCGCTTACGGGAGCGGTCGCTTACGACAATCTCTCATTCAAAGAACTTCTCAAGTGACCTGATAATCAAGTTATCATAATTCCTAACAGAACAATAATACTGAGAGCCAGTAATAAAGATCCGACATGTCATGTCGTCCTTTAAAAGCACCACAAACAAATGTTGCTGAATTTAAAATCAATAAAAATTAATTTGTCGATTCGAATCTTTAAATTCCGATTTTTCACTTGGCCAGCCAAACATATAACTCTTACAATATTTCTGTTTTTCATCCTTGCTTTCCGTCACGCAACATGTCCATCGAGCAGTTTGTACCTTTAAATACTCTTTTTACATTCCCATAAACGAACAATTTCCTTTCCAGCAACAATTTCAACCCCCCTGTTACTTTATCTCCTTGCCATTACCGCCAATTATTCCAGGTTATGGAACCACAACTGGCATTAGGAATCTTGATGTAAAGTAATGTCTTACGTGTATTCTTTCACCGTAGTTTGGGGGTTGTTGTTCTCGATCATGAAATTCGCAAATTTCAAGTTATAGGGGGCCAGTAATTCGGAAGTTCCGATGTCAAAATAAAGCCTTGTCAGTCAAACAGAACGAACTGATCGGAAAATCAACAAATCACAGCAGTTTTGAAACTTCAATACCGTATTTCTCAATACCTTTTGAAAGTAACATTTTGTTCGGAGAGCTAGTATGTAAATTCACAATGGCTGACTTACAGTTTTTCGTCCTTATTTCGCCTCAACTTCCCCGTGAGGAACAAGCTCAAAAGATTCACAAGATTTACAATGTGTTACGCTTAAAGAATGCAATAAGCACTTTCATCCACACCTGAAGTCATTAAAAATTGGTCCAGATGAAGCAATTTCTGACCAAATTGCGTTATTTCTGGCAAGGTCGGCAAGGGCAGGTACAGTTTGTCGTTTGACTGAAAAAAGCAACTTTTTCGTAGCGTTCTTTTTCTTAAATAAATTAATGGTTTGTACTAACTGGTTATTATTTCCAGGGATAGATTACTATATACCCCTACCACCGTGAAAAGTATGGCCTTCGCTGGAGAAGTGGAAAGGGGAGATGCTCTGTCCCCAGTGACGTTGCAGGGCATAAATCTCCAACAACGAAAGGAGATCGCAGAATTAACAGTGCAGAGTCGTCGTTCATTTCAATCACAGTGGGCGAACTTCATCCTGTGGGAACTCGTATGAGTTAATGCCGCACTAAGTTACTGTTAAGTGCAATCTGATTCTCAATGCCCTTCCCCAATGTATGGCTGAAGGTGCTTCACTGAAATATGACCACATTTTTGCAAAAAGACTATGAAGTTGTTAGTTTTGGAAGAGAAGTTGAGCGAACGTGTACGTTAGTTAAAAGTTTTCCACATAAAGAGAAACAGCTACTAGGAAAGCTCTAGAAACGGCAGGGGGTGTGGGGAGGGGAGGGAGATCCTGGCGCGCGAGCGTTGAGGGAGCACAAACGCGACAAGATGGCCGGAAGGATTTTCCTGCCTCTCCCAGGTCTCTGTATAAAACGATAAAAAAACTGACCCCCTCAACGAAACCGGCGTTTCTCGAAGATACATCATGGATCGCCGTTGCGAATTTTGCCTCTTTCTTTGCGACGGAACTCGGCCGTTTCGCAACGGCGATGATTTATTGTCGGGAAACGCCGGTTTAGTTGAGGGCGTTGGTTTGTTTATCGTTTGATACAGAGACCTGGCAATCTGATTCTCAATGACCTTCCGCGATGTATGGCTGAAGGTGCTTCACTGAAATATGACCACATTTTTGCAAAAAGACTATGAGGTTGTTAGTTTTGGAAGAGAAGTTGAGCGAACGTGTGCGTCAGTTAAAAGTTTTCCACATCAGGAGGAACGGCTACTAAGAAAACTCTAGAAACGGGAGGAGGGGGTGGGGAGGGGAGGGAGATCCTGGCACGCGAGCGTTGAGGGAGCACAAACGCGACAAGATGGCCGGAAGGATTTCCCGCCTCTCCCAGGTCTCCGACCACATTTCAGGCTCGAGCCCCCCCCCCCCCCCCCCCTCCCAGATTTTTTCGAAGTTAAAAAACATTACAATTAATATGGCAAAAATATATAATTACAAGAAATTAATGTGCAACAATCAGTCTTCAATGTCGATGCTAAAAGTGCTTTTTTATAATATATTTCACAACCTTAAACAGAGTTCGACATCTGTTGAGGCACTAGCCGCACCGGGCAAGTGGGTCTCAAAAATCTACTAGCCCACCGCACATTTCAGGCCCACGTTCCTTGCGACTGCAGTGTATTTGCTGCAAGCTTTAAGCCCACTGTTGTAAAACAGCTCTAAGGAACAAAATTAATCGAGTGCTAAACGTTACGTAAACGTTTACGAGAGTTAGTTAAAACAAGTCCGAAATTCGTAACTTAGTCGTCGAAATGTTTGAATTTTAACAAACCTTGTAACTTTAAGGATACTTTTTTAAAACGCTGTAAATCTGGTGAATGTTGCCTACACTTTTGTCGGTGAAAGAGCACACAGGAAGTAGCCGTCAGTTTTTGGCAAATTTTCAACGAAAGATGTCCCATAAAGGTGTCCTTTTTGACGAAATCGACACAAACTGTGGCATTGTGAACAGTGTTAGTATATATCTGACATGAATTTTTGTTAACTTCGGTATTTGGACGGGGGTGGGGGGTGGCTTTGACTATGCCAAGTTGCTCTCCCCCTCCCAGTTATTTCAGCCTTGCGATAGCTAGAAACACTAAGGCCTTTGTGATGTACACTGGATAATTTATGTTTGTAGAACACCATGCCACTGCCGTGTGTAAGGCGGGTCTCTATCATCTTCGAAATATTAGTCGCATTAGGAGATACATAAGTCGTCATACTGCTGAAATACTCATGCTTTTATTATCTCCAGTTTGGGATTTTGTAACTCGTTATTTTCAGGATGGTAAAGGGGAGGGGGGGAGGGCGATCACGAATCACGAGCCTATTTTCGTTCAAATCAGGAATCACGAATGTTTTTTTGAAACATTTCACGAATCACGTATTTAACATACACCATCGCCAAAAAACTATCCTTAATTGACTAATTAATTTGCTTTTCGTTTATTTTTCAATACACAGTCTTTTAGGGGAGCTACGAGTATGGAAAAAGGGCCTCAAACGCATGAAATAGATCAAGAGAACGCCGTTCCTTACACAAAATGAGTCTTCCTTTAAGAAACGCGAACGAGGTGTCTCTCCTAGGCTGAATGTCGTAGAGATTTTAGTTTATTGAATTGTTCTTACCTTCATTTATTTAGTAGGACGACAATGCCCTATTTGACAAGGTGATTGCCTTTCCTGATCGAGTGCGAATTGTTTTTGAAAGTAAGTTTATTGCAACCTCATTCGTTTCTGCTTCCCTCCTTGGCTGTTCATTGTTTTCAGATCAATTTCCATTCCTATCGATAAGATTTGGAAACTCGTGTTTCCACGCCTCCTTGGTTCGTAAAGAATAGGTCTCAATCCCGCCAACACTGGCAATCTTACTACACGGGCAATTGTAATGTCGACGCTTTTCCTTAAACCTTTGCTAAACGCAATGTCAGTGAGACCCTTAAACTGAATTAATTACTGCTTGAAATTGATAACTTTTTCATGATGCCTTAGCTTTCGGATGGCGAACATTAAGTAACGCTTCGCGTAAGAACTATAGTAGAGAACAATAGACCGCGGCAGCGGCAATGGGAGCCGTTATTTCCCACCGTGAGGAAACGTGTTAATAAGCCTTAAATTAGCTCTCTCATTGGATAAAAAGCTATTACCGTGAAATTCAAATGGTTTCAGGAAAATTACAAAAGCCTAGAATTCGAAGGAAGCGTTGAAATTAGCTAAGAAGTTTCTTTAAATAAAGATCTTTACGGACGTAAAGTTTAAGAAAAATTGTATGCGGGGAACCACGAGTTTCCGAAGATGATGAGATCGAAAGCGATATTTTGCCTTGTTTTCGTCGTAACTTTGACAGTTTCATCAATCATTTACCCCCATTTCATTGTTTTGTGCAATACGCGGCATCTATTTTGGATCTGGTTCACATTTTGACTTCGCAGTTCGTAAATAAAGTCTGCTAGCTAGCTATTTCTTCGTTACCTGGTTTTATAATCTTAATCTTTGAACATTTTTGCCGACGCCAAAACATAACTTAAAGCTTGTACAAAAACGGTAATGTGAAAACCCCCGGAAAATCTTAACACGAGACCGCAAGCAATGTTGCTTTATACTCAGTACGCAACGCCTTAGGCCATAAAGTTTCTGTTAATAAAATTCGTTTTACCTTGTGTAACTGGTGCTATTAAATACTGAAAAATTACAGTCCGAGTTTCCCACTCCCCGAGATCACGCGGGAAGGGATACGTGCCAAGGTACCGAAAGTCTAATTTACTCGACGGCGATCAATCGGCGAGCAAATGATCATCCTAAACGAGCTCTAGAGGCTCGGAAAAGTGACGAAAATACATACGATACACAACAGACATGGTTTTTCAAATGTTATTTAGAAGTTCACAGCTTCGAAAAGGAGAGCTGAGATTATTTGGACCTCATTTCAGAACATTCGAACTCTCATATCACTCTGGTTTATACAGTTCATCCAGTGATCCAAAATAAAATAAAAGCTACTGACCTGTGCATTCGTTCGATATTTACGAGTTGAACCTTTAAATTCGATTCTGTATGCACGCGCCACAAAAGATTTCGCTTCCGATCATTTTGTATTCCACCACATTGCACAATCCCACAAAACGATAAGCCCAAATGGAACTAGATCGCTTTCTCAGCTCTCTACACGGTGCGAGGACTTCGAGATCACCAAAACCCTATTTAGAATAGAACGAACGACAAAGCACTGCTGCAAAAGGTATCCTCCAGCAGAGTTGCTCACGTAATACGAAAACACAAGGAAATTTGAACCAAGATGACTAGCTGTGGTGAAGAAATGGACGCGAACTCGTCAAATCCAAGATGGCGGCTACAGATCGAGCACATGTTCTTCTGTCGTTACCATGGTTCCCCACATACGATCGTGACGAAACTTTCGTGACAGAAAGAACAATAGGTATAGTCCATATTTGGACCATAAAAATGTATTTTCTGCATTTTTTTGGCCTATTTATCACTGTTTTTCTAATATCAGCCAATCACGTAGCCGCACTTTAATTGCTTAATTGGAAACAGACACCGGATGACTTCCTGCCGCGTTGCCAAATTTTCTATAGTTCTTACGCGAAGCGTTACTTAAACTTTTCTTTATGCAGTGGGTGGCTGGAGGTTTGTCTGAACTCCGTCACCAGGAAGAATGAAGCTAGAACTCTAACCGTTTTAGCAATAATGTTGTCGTACTCGACTTGCTGGGCTCTGAAGACATGTAGACACGTATAGAGTTAATGAGTTAACAATAAGCTAGATACCATTTGAAATGTATTTGTCTGACTTGTGACAGAATCAACAACGTTCATCACGTTTATTGACATATTTATTGCTTTACCGGCTCACTGTTTTAGACTGATTTTTAGTAACTAAGTTAGCTTTGGTTTCACGATCATTTTCGGACGAAATCACGAATCACGGTCTTTAAAATATGGAGATCACGCATCACGCTAGAATGCAAGTTTCACGGATCAGGGCGATATTTGAGCTGCTTTCACGTGTCACGCGGCAATTTTTGCTCAAATCACGCGGACTACCTAAAGAAACTCTGAAGAGACTTTAGCATGTTCAAAATGTAGCGGCCAGAATCGTTATGCTTACACCTAAGCGTGAAGAGCGTATAGTTTCTAAGATTCTCTTAATGACCTTTAAATGTTTTAATGGCTTAGCCTCTTCATACTCTAGGGATTGACTGGAAATTTTCGCAAAATTACAACTTATAAAAAGCGTACGAAATATGATCGCCACATCATTATGTACCTCTTTGGGGACACTACGAAGAGGGAAATAAAAACTAAAAAAATAAAAATCGAAATGGACCGAGCTTACAATTTGTCACTTTCAAGACTATATTTTTATTTTGGGTACCGTATCGGCTTATGAAGTACATGTGTTTGATACCACAGCGCAGTTAATTTATTAATACAGTAACAATGGTAACATTAAATGTAATTGTAGCTTATACACGATTATTCATACATGACACCAAATAAGCAGTATTAAATTTGCTTATAGACGATGAACAGAGCACGGGGATCAGGAACATGACTGTCCTGAATGTCAACCAAGATGGCTTTTCCTTTTCCGGTACAACCTAGATACAATGCTGGGTAGTGCGCGCTTCTGAACATTTTGAAGCCCCAGTAGTACATAGCATCAAACATCATGCTTTCATCTGCACCTTGCATACTTCCAACTTCCTAAAATATAGAGCAAGAAAAAATAGAAGGAGCTTCTAACAGATGTATTATTTATTAGGATCAGGCTTTTATAGACACTGACAGGCATTTTTTTTAAAGCTATATTTCATTCAATTACAAAATAGTTGATTTCGCAGGGTTGGTCTTCGGCAGGGCTCAAGCTCTGTTTTTCAAGATTGTTGGAAGAGAATTCCAGAGCTTAAGTTCACGATACAGAAACCTTTTTAAAAAGTATCCAGTGCTTGGTTTTGAGCGTACAAAATTATAGCCAGGATCTACGTTTAAAAGCAGTTACGCCATGAATTAGGGTAAATATTTCAGTGAGGTACGTTCTTCGTGGTTCATAGCTTTATACATCATAGTTGCAGTATGATGTTCGCGTTGAATCCCAAGCGTGTCCCACTAAAGCATTTTCAAACTATCAGAAGATCTACTTTCTCAGTCACTTTGAGTAATAATCCTAACCTATCCAGTGTAACAGTGGGCCCTTATTTGCCCGAACTACATCACAGAAGTTGGATAATGGAAGAACCAACGATTTTATATTTACAATTAAATCTTTTGTAGGGAGGAAAGGTATGAGATCAGTATGGTTCGACCACTATAAATTCTCATCTGAAATTATTACTGATTAGAAATTTTTCTAGCAGATCATCTTTGTGTTGTCTGTAGAAAGACTTCAGTTCTTGTTTTTAAGGACCTAGTACTCCTTGATTGGATCCTTAAGACAAAGGTTCCATTGTTCAAAGCCTGACAGGTGGTCCCCCAAAATTAGGCTGGCAAATGCTGAGAAATTTCCATGAGCAGAAGAAATTCGCAAGACCATAACTGGGGCCGATCATAATGGTACTGGAGACCAGACTAGTTCCTTTGAGGTTACTTAAGGTGATTGACAAGTGACAAATTCACAGTGCCTGATGTAATTTCCGGCATGAGGAAGATATATGTAAACTCACCTTGGCTACCAGGTGGGTTTCATTTTCAGCTTTCAGGGCATACGTCTTCGCACTTGTCCAATTCCCTTCTTTAAAGACAAAGACAAAGTAGTCTTCTTTGTGCATGGTTGAATAAGTCGAAAAGGACGTCAAAACAGCTATTGTAAGTGAATTAAGAAAATTGCTATCGTTAGCACAAATGGGAAAAACTATGAGAGAAATCCAAGTCATCCTTGGAATTGATACACTTATAAGGCACTATTTTCTGGATGCCGACAGCAGCTAAGAAATTCAGGAAATAAGGTTCCATTCCAAGAAAATTTTTCGTAAATTTTCAGTTAAAGAATCCAAACAGACTAAACTGCATTAGCTCACACAACTGAATATCCCTTTGGACTGCCCTGAAACAAGCCAAGAACTCCTAGGGACTTCTCGGCCCTCAATGTAACGATGATGGCAGATAACAGGTCACTACACAAGTCTTCAGATATATTGGAGATTTTAATTAGCGCAAAAGTGGCGGAAGCCCCATGCTGATTGATTTTGGTATCATGTTATCCACTGCTTCTCTTATCGTCATTTGAGCATTGGAAGAGGTAGTGCTCTACCTCTAAAACGTACACTATAACAGTAAGAATGTTTGGCCCTAGAAGGAAACTACATAACAGGGTTCCGTCTAGCTCCGCCAGGAAGAAATAACTGCTTTCGCGAGAGCAAAGGTGAACATGAATATTGCCTGAAAGGTTATGAATTATCCTTTCACCTAATTAGCATGCAGTAGGTATTCCTGTCCTTAACTTTTATCATCCCTTGACTTACTCGTATTGTAATATCCCTCCTCCACCCTGGGGTCGCCAGCACTGCTTCCACAAATTATCACATTGTCGGGACCTCGCTGCACCCAGAATCCATGCGCCATGTTCCAAAACCGATATGCCTTACTTAGCTCAATTTTATAATACTTAATGTTACTGTTTGCGAAATGATGAACCGAACGCTTAACAACAGAAGCCTTTTGAGCCGGGACTGCATTGTTGTTTGAATTCTGTTATGGAAAAAAAGTTAGTTGCATTAGTGCCAATAATAATAATAATAACAATAATAATAATAATAATAATAATCATAATAATAATAATAATCATGGTGATGATGATGGTAATAATAATGTTATTATTATTATTGTTATAATAATAATAATAGTAATAATAATAATAATAATAATTATTATTATTGTTATTATTAATAGTTCTTTGAACTTGTTATTATTATTATTATCATTATTATTATGAACGCATTTCAAATCATGGTTTTCCAAAAGAAAACGAAAACAAAAGCAAAAGCAAAACATTGTCCTTACTCAATCTAGAAAGCCTTTGAAAGTAAACTTAACTTGTTTTTAACTTTATAAGCACTTTATTCTTTTTAATGCGTCTGAACGTTTTGTATGTACATTTCTTATTGAAAAAAGAAATAAAAACAGCCCCCATATGTGATTAAAGGGAGTTTTCAATCTGGCCCCGGTTGTTCAAAATGCGGATAATTCAATTTACCCAGTGGATAGGGTATCCTTAACCACTGGATAAAACTGCTGTCCACCGGATAGTTACCGTTTTCATAAAAAGTCGTTGAACAAAGCGTGGACATGATAGCGTCTCGGATAACTATCCACCGGAAAATCAGCTCTGCAGTCCGTTGCTATGGTAAAAATTGTGGTCGCGTCTCTCAGGATATGATGGCAGGACAAGAAAATGGCCGAAAATGTAGAGCCCGGAAAATTTACACTGAGTGCAGAATACAATTTTATTTTCGAGACTATCTAGATATCAATTGAAGTCTTTAATTGTGCATTCAGTTCCACTGTTGCGTTTTAATCAAGGAACAATGGCATTATAAATTCTGTAAGTAGGCTTAACCTGTACCTAATTATAAAGCCGTAAAGTGATAGTTTGTTTATTTGTCTAAGCATCCAGGATTGTGCAAAGCTTATTTTCTTGCAAAGTCTTTTAAAATTTGTGAGGCTCGTGGAAAACCCTTTACTGCCGACTGCTGGCGGATGCAAGACCGCCATGACGAAGTTTATATTGTGTACCGCTTATCTTTTCTTAATTCCACTTGCGTTAATTTTAGTGCGGTTCTGGTTTGCAAGCCTGGACTTTTATTTAGGAACGAAGCTTTTGAATCTCGACAAACGTGCACACGCCGACCTATTGAAGACACTATTTGCCTGAGGCTTTCACAATATTATTTTTCATAACCATCATATCACTGATCGTAGTAACTGAGCTAACAACAAACGGTTAAATATAAAGTAATCATTTTTACGTGATGAAAGAAAGCAAGCGAAAGGGTTCTAGCTCGGCAGTACGTATGTTGCTGTCGTGAAGTAGAAAAAAAAAACTTGTCTTGTTGCCCTTGACTGCTGCGATTTTTGAGGCACAAGGCTCCAGCTTCTGGTGGCCCAAGACTTGATTTATTCTTCTTCTTTAGGTTCCTGTTACGAATGCTATATAAGAACTGTTTAAAATATTTAGCAAGCACTCAATTGTAGACAAGATTTGTCTGGCGATAAATCTTAACGTGACTCCCGATCAAAAGATTACGGCTTTTTCTTATGAAAGCTTTTCCAGAGTATGCTAAAAGTGGCCAAGACGTAGTTATGAACAACGGCAGACAAAGCATAGCTTTTTTCAATTTCTCCCCTCGAGCCAACAATAAACTCTACCGACCGATTCTTGAGAGCTCTTTTTGGCTTCGATGTTAAAAGTCTAGAGTTTTTATATGTGTTTTGTGTGAAAATTTCCCAAGATTAAATTATCAGTTTTTCGAATAGCCATGTCCGTTTTCCTACATTTTTATCCAGTGGATAAAAGTTACCACCTTAGCATGGATAACATTATCCCCTGGATAGCGCTATCTGCCAAGCTTTGAACAAGTAGGATGTTAGAAATGGATAAATGAGCGATATATTCCCTGGATAAGAGCAATCCGCTCTTTAAACAACCAAGGCCAGTAGTATATATGATAATTTGCGGACAAAAATTGACTGTTCTTGGCTTCGCACAAGTAAGATCAGAAAGAAATATATACAACAGTCGAGCGAAAAAGCACCGTTCTGTGACAGTGCGAGTCGCTTGAAGATCTCACCAGAGGATTTCAGGACTATACTGATAAATATTGAGACGTAGTCAATATTGAATCAGTAGTAAAATGATAACCTTATATGATATAGTTACCTTATCCTTTTCCAAGACATAAGAGTTATTCTTCAATATTATGCGGGCGTCAACATCCTTTGCCCTGTTGGTTGCAACACAGTAACCAAATCTTGTGAAATAAGCGTGAAGATCGAAGTTCAACGCTTTTCCCCACTGATTAGTTTTTCTTCTCTATTTGATACGTTGTCATTGTTCAGGGCGGGCTTTTTATGTCTAATTCGTACCCCCACCCCCTCTCCCCATCAAAACGTTAGGAGCGTGAAAGCTATTGTTTAGGGGCGAAAATCTTTTCAGATCAATAATGCTACGTACATTTGATGTCGAGGTCATATCCGGAGTTTAAAACCATGTGCACATCAGTAGAGGACTGACTCGGCCAGGTTAGTCGCTCGAGCTTGTTGCTACACTGTCTGACGAGCCGCAATAACGGCAAAACAGCTGTCCACAGTTGCATTTAAACTTTCGGTTTGGTCTCTATCATGTTACTCAGTCGTGTTACGTTTTCTACGCAGTTATCAGCTTTGCTTACAGTATTGTATGCTTATCTTTAGCCGCTCAGATCTTTTACAGATCCTGCGTATACCAGCAGCATTTTCGTTCACTGTCCCTTGCTGCTTTCTCGCTATGACAATACAGATCTAGTGGGAGCGTAGTACGTGCCAAAAATGTTTCCTCTGAGGCCAGGTGCATAAAATAAGATGGTATGTCACAATTCTTGGACATTATGTCATGATATCTCAACAGTTACCATCTTGCATTTCTCGATTTCTCAAAAACTTAATGAACCATAAAATTAACTCAAAAAGAAACCGAAACCAGTAGAACGCTCTAAGACAAAATTAAAATGTAAAAGATACGACAAAAAGTTGAAAATGTCAGAAAAACAAAAAATTGAAATTTTTATGGACATGCCTGTCAAACTATTGTTACCAGATAAACTTAAAAAAAATAAAAGATTTGGGTGGCATTTTCTTAAAAGTTAAAAGCCTTTACCTAATTAAAAATTCGACAAATTTTCCAAATTTGCAAACATTCATCGTACCAAATGTCTCTCCTCCGAAAGAATACAAGTACCAATAAAATAAAGTACTTAACTCAATTTTATATTTATCTGAAAATAAGACTTACCAGATTTCTAGCAAAACAAAGATTACTAGAGACACTAAAAACACAGGTTTTGCTCGCTTGGAGATTCTCGCCATCGCGTACTGAGCAGAAAAAATTATAATAATAAGAAAATAATAAATAAATAAATAAATAAATAAACAGTTACTTGTTAGCTATGAGAACAAATGGCAGGAAAGGAGCACCGTTTAATAGAGCATAAAACACTAAAAGAATCGAACAAAAAGTTGCAAAAATAAATACGTTCATATAGGTCTCTTGTCTTAGGCTACTGAAACAGTAGGAATCTTACGGAATCTTACTTTGACCGTAAATTTAAAGTTCAAATTCGTGCTTAAAAATGATTTCAATGAAAATTTCACCGTATTTAGTTAGTATTTCCTGTTTTTTTTTTTAATATGCCTATCACTTACTTTAGACCAAAACATTAGCATTACGTGAGAACGAACGTACCTCTTTGTGTTTGCTGCGTTCTTTAAGACGAGGACAACTTGAAATCTGGTTCACTTTTTTATTCGACGTCTTCTGAGTTTAACAACTCTTGTTGCAACTCTCGGAGAAAACCCTCTACTTTTATACGATTGTTGCAGGGAAATTGTCAATAATACTGTCCATTTTCGTCAAATGCCCAGCTAAGCTGATGCACGCTCCTGTACTTGAGAAAATTGCACTTGCGTGTGCCGATAATTATCACACCTCCTTCGACCAAATGCCTGTTTTGAAAAATTGTTTCTTATGAAATTCTTAACTAGTCCCCTTACTATACAGTCAAAATGAAACAACACGAGTAATAAAAAAGTTGCAAAGAACCTGTCCTCAGTTGAAAACTAAGCATAAGTGATTACAGGTCAAGTGTTTCTACGATACAAACTTCAAAAAGCCCTTAAAAAGCCCTTAACATAGTTAATGTATCAAAGAAGGCAGAGCTAACTTGCACCTCCTATTTCTGTAAATTTTCTATTTCTTAGTGGTGTCCGCTGAATATTGACTGTGAAAACTACAGCTTTTTTTGGTTTTGAAACGTAATGTTTGGTTCATTATTACCTTAGTTTTAAGTATTTTTTTCCTGCCACGTTAAAACACGGTTTGGCAATCAAATCGTGGTTGTCTAGCTGATTTGGACCAGCCTCCCTTGTTTCCCTCAACAATTTCTTGTAAATTTAAAGTATGTTCAGCAAAAACGTTTGACCTGGAAGTTTGTTTATAGCCTACTTACTTACAAGTATGTTTAGTTTTAAACTGAAGTTGTGTTCTTTGTAACTTTTATATTGCTTGTTATTTTGAATAAAACAAAGTTCAAATTAACACAAGCGATATAATGAGAACTAATTTAGTACTTAAGGCTTACTTACGTTGGTGTTTGTATTTGTGTGTGGACATGTGTGTGGGTGAACAAGCAATACAAACCTTACAAAGAACATGTATTCAGTTCAAAACTAGACATACATGTAAATATGTTGGTTATAAACGAAATTACAGGTCAAAAGTTTTCATTGAACAAACTTTGAAATTACAAAAAGTTGCCAATGTAAACAACGAAGGCAGGGTTAACATGTACCTCCTATTCAGTCCATAAAAATGTCTATTTCTTAGTGAAGTGTGCGGAATATTGGATAGTGTGGGTGATGTTGGTGTCATTATTAACGTATTTTGAAGTATTTTTTCCTTTCACGCAAGAAAAGGTTTGGAGATATACAAGCTATGGCTGTCCTTAGCTGTAATGTTCGTCTAGGAAATGCGTAAAATATATTTTATTTTCTGTTCAAGGACGTTTTACAAGCTTCCGCGGGTCACTTTTCTCTTTCTTTGCCGCTCACAAAAAAGGTTGCGACAAATTAGCATCCACCTACGGGAGGTCCATGTCTTCGGAGATCGTCTTCGTACACAATCTTCGTTTAGAGTCGAGTATTGCGAAACATCTGACCGGAAGTCACGCTACGCTACGCTAACCTTGGCCTGACTTAATATGGACGTCGAGGAAAAGTGAATACCGTCGACCGCGTGATTGATTTTTCAATAAGACAAGTCAATTTCGCTGGTTTTATATTTGGTATGGGAAAAAATAATAGGTAAGGAGACAAACTCGATTTTATTAAGACGGTGATCAGAACTTGTGTTACAATGTAAAACAATTACCGGGATTTGGCAACATCTGCCTACAGAAGGTAACATCGGCCTGTGGGAGGACCTACCACGGCGAATATTACGCTAGACATAAATAGCTGAGAAAAAATATTACAAACTTTGCTAAACTACCATATGTATGGCAGTTCGCAGCTTTCCTCTAAGACATTTCTTACTGATAAGAGAGCAACGGGAGAAACATCTACATGTAGGAGGTTAGGTCCCACATCATTCCAAGTCTGAAAGCGTGCAGTAAAATTCCGATAATAAGCCCAGCGCTTATAATTATCCAAAATGCCCTTTTGGTGGGTTTATTCTCGGAAGGGCTTATTTTTGGAGGATGGAAAGGGAGGGGGGAAGGGGGGGTCGGGGGTATCAGAATTTTACGGAATTTTACGAACCGGGCAACAATATCCTCTCCTGTATTTCCCGAGAAATCACATCATATGTTGCACTTCCGGTCAGATGTTTCGCGATATTCGACTCTAAACGAAGACTGTTTACGAAGATGATCTCCGAAGATGACCTCCCGTAGGTGGATGTTAACTCTTTTCCGTCAAGAGTTGTATTTTCCCGACGTTGAAGTCGGGAACCATTGAGCCACTTGTGACGTCATCATTTTTGACGTCACCAGATTGTTTTGATAAGCAGCTAGTACAGCAAGGACAGATCCATCCATACG
This sequence comes from Siderastrea siderea, assembly GCA_964030785.1. Classification (NCBI taxonomy): domain Eukaryota; kingdom Metazoa; phylum Cnidaria; class Anthozoa; order Scleractinia; family Rhizangiidae; genus Siderastrea; species Siderastrea siderea. The sequence goes on from OZ034973.1 coordinate 8,140,388, forward strand.
TGTGTCCATTTTGAATATCGACCAAATTCTGGCAGAGCTATACCAGAAAAACGTGTCCAATTTTGGCTGCAAAGTTGGTGGTAAAATAGGCCAAGTCACCTAGTTGATCAATGTTCCATTTCCAGGTTTTTAGAAGGACTGAGGCCAAAACTTTTCCAGTGGATAGAAAGGTGATAAAGGGTAGAAGATAAAGAGAAAAGAAAGGGAGAGAAAAAGGAAAGGAAAAGAAGCGAGAAAAAATTAGAAATGAATCAGCAAAAAAAACAGAGAAGTCCAAATTTTGGCTTATGCGCATGCGTGAAACCAAAATAATGTACAATTTTCAACAGAAGCTGGCTCAAAATTGAGCTAAAATGTAAGAAAATGCTTTTGTAGCAAAGTTTAGTGGCATTTGGCACCATAGCACTTCAAAAACCGCTTGAGCGGTAAAAATTGCGTTTTTCTAAGGGAAAAACGCTGACGGTAAAGGGTTAATTTGTCGCGAAACAGTCATACACCGATTGCAAATATGGCGGCGTATGCACGAAAGCGAGGCTTTTCGGTGACAACCGTTGCTAAGGGCCGATTCACTTACTCGTTCTCTTATACGAGCGCGAATTGTTTACACTTTTGATCAAGCTATTTCTTCGAAGATATCTCAAGAAAAGTCCTGTTTGTGAGAAGATATGGTTTATCAATCATTTTTTAATACTTCTGAGGTGAATTTAAGGTCAGTCAATTAAAAACAGTTTTGTTTAAGCCCGTATTGCTATTCAAATGTGTCGTGCAGGAATGCTATGGCGGCCGCTCGGTCGCTATTTTAAGTTCCGCAACTACAATCGCTTGCAATCGCTAAATTTACTGTGCACGTAGGAAACCCTTAGCGAACGATATAATAGACATTTTTGCCGATGATTCAAGGCCTGGCTATGTTTTCCTCCCTCGCAATGTCATCGTAAGAAACTTGCGTGCGTCACACGAATCCGCCTTAATCGACCATAATTATACAACTCTTGATCTGCCCATTTTGTGACTGAAGTCCTTTACGTTAAAATTTGCTTGTCGTCTTTTGAAGTGTGTAATTTCAATATGCCAGAAACGTGCTGTGTACCGTTGTGCAACAAAACAGGTTATCGTATACATTCGGATGAGAGAAAGGTCACCTTCCATACACTTCCAAAAGATCCGTCAGTTCTATAGGTGTGTGTTGCTATTTTGAACATTTGTGATTTATTTCTTACTTCAAATGTTGTTTCAAATATAAATTATTATTTTCGACCGCTTTTCAGGCGTGGATTACCAAAATTAAAAGGGATGTGTCGGCTGACGTCCAAATTAATAAGCGGACCAGAATTTGTACATTGCACTTTAAGCCATCAGATTTTACTACCACCTTAACTGGTCGTCGAAATGTTAAGAATGAAGTTATTCCGTCGAAATGTGCGTGGTCTCCCGCATCTCCCAAGCGAAAATCACCTCGCAAGAGACTATGGCCTTCTCCCACAAAAAAACAAAATTCTCCTGTCAGTGAACATATGGAGGTGGGAATGGCTGATGAGCTGGGAGAGTCGCCAATACAAGACGAGATTGCTAGGCTTGAAGAGGAAGTCAAGGCTCTTAGACTTGAAAACAAAGAGCTTTTAAAGACGGTGGATGATCTTGCTAGAAACGTTTTCGGAATAGCACAATTTAAAGACTCAGACTCGGACATAAACTTTTACACAGGGTTTCCCAATTATCAAACTTTAGTGGCCTGCTATAATTTTTTGAGTCCAGGGGAAAATGGTGAGAACATTGTTTATGTTACCAGCAGCACTGATGACAGTTTCACTCCTACAAACAGCGAGGAGATTCCGGGGAATAAACCTGGTAGACGGCGTAAGCTGAATACTCTAGATGAATTTTTCATGGTTTTGATAAGATTCAGGCTTGGCTTGTTTGAGCTTGACCTCTCTCACAGGTTTAAAGTTCATGTGTCAACTGTGAACAGAATTTGTATTTCCTGGATCAATTTTATGTACCTTAAATTTGGCCACCTTAACATTTGGCCAAGTCGATCTGCAATTTACAAGGCCATGCCTCTATCCTTCAAAGAGAAATATCCCTCCACAAGAGTCATCATTGATGGCACAGAAATAAAGTGTCAAACTCCGTCCTCGTTGGTTCTCCACAGTGAGACATATTCCAGTTACAAGAGTCACCCCGTACGAAATTTTTTGGCCTGACAGAACCAAAATCAGGCCTGACAAAGGCCTGATATAGTACACCAGAGGCTAACAAGAAGCAAAATTTAGCCTAACAATTTTATGTTAGGCTCCTAGCTGAAAGAGCATGACAAAAAGAAGTCTAATGTTAGGTTACTTGTCAGGCTCCAGTTGGACTAACAAGAGCCTTAAAAAACAGAGGGTCGTGTAAGGGTTTTATCGTCAGCCTAACATGAACCATAAATTAGCCCAAAATGTTTTTGCCTGTTAGAAATGTGACCCCCAACCTTACAATCCCCCAAACATAAACCATACTTTTGGAGGGTTTTTACGTCACTTCAGCTCCTTTAACTTGTTTGTGCATTTGATGGGTAAAATTACCTCGACACCTTACAAAATGCCCATTGCACTTAGACTTAGGTTTCAAATTGACGTTTGACGGTTGGTAAAATATTTTCTGCGCCTGACCCCCGGGGCCTGACCCGCGTTGGTTTGAATTTGTTACTTGACGGTTGGAGTTCGTTGCAGAGTAGCTGTGTCCGCGCGTAGTCATGCATATGCCCTGAAAACTGCTCAGTAAATTTGCCATCTACGCCGGGCTCTCAAAATAGGGCCTCGGCAATGCGATCGACAAAAAAGTGCTCGTTGTTTATCAACAAATCTGTCTCTGGTGAAATTATCCCCATCGAGCAATGTCAATGGGATTTATCGTCCCCGAAACCGTCAACCGGTCAGGAGATGGTTGCCAACCTTCGCTTCGATTAATTCTCTCTTCACTTCTTGGGGTGGAAAAGCGACTCGCTCAGAGAGGCGTTTTATCAGTTATATCCGTTCAAGGCCTAAACCGCTGTAAAAACACTGGGAAACGGACGACGGTCCTGAAGCCGTAGGTGAGTTCAAAAGACAACTTTATTTTACACCGATTCAGCACATTTTTGGCGCAAGTAATATTTTCCATACAAACTCTTATAATCGTCAACAATGAATAATAAGCAGGCCAAGAGAGTTGGGGTAATGTGGCCAAAAGCCTACAATAGTGAGCTTCGGAAACCTGTGATGAAAAAGGGCCACTTTTCCTCTTCAAAAAACTTACACATTTGGTATTTGCAACCGAAGAACTTGCAAACTCATGCGGACAAGGCCTGGTGCAAAAAAACAAAAAACACAAAACAACAACAACAAGAATTACAAGACAAGTCTCCTTTAGATCCAGAAAAAGTTAGCGTATGCAAAGGTATGAAAAGTTCACGATTTGTAAAATATGAACTTATAACCTAAGTGCTTCTTGGGTTTACCGATCTTAAGAAAGGTAAGAGAGGTAAGTCGCGAGTGATAGATCTTACATTATACAAATCTTAACTAATTAAAGTTCAATCAAGAACCTCACAAGAGTCTAACACGAACCAAAACATTCCTTACATTTTTGTCCTTAAAAGTCGCGAGTGATAGATCTTACATTAAACAGATCTTAACTGACCTAAATAAAGAGCCTAACTAAACCCTAACATCAACCTAAACATTCCTTACATTTTTACCCTTGGACTGTCTGATAACAGTAAACAAAACCACTTGTGAAAATAACATTAGCGTAACAAAACTGTGACAAGACCCTTAAAACTGGCTTTTTTAACGCTCCTACGACGTTTATGTAAGGCTCATGTCAGGCTTCATTTTAACGTTGAGAGTTAGTTTCTTGTAAGGTCGCTGTTAGGTAGGTTTGAAGATTAAGGCGGGGTTTCACCTGAATTTTGGTGAAAAAATGAATTTTTGTTTTTTCTCAAAATTGGCAACTTTAGCTACTTAACTTAACATTGGGAAGTGATTTTTTCCGTTTTACTTACCATTTCGCTGTAAATTAACGGTCTATTTACAAGAGGTGAAAATCTGGGGATGCGTTACCATGGCAACGATAATAGCATTTTTTGTTTTTCTCGGCTGTTTACGGCCTTTTCTGGCTGATTTCTCGAGGAAACACGAATGTGATACTTGGTGACGCATACATGATGGAAAATACTGCGAATTGCACCCTGGGATATATTTCCCATTGAAACCGGAGGTTGAGATCGCTTTTCGAAATCCGTGTGCTCAAGAGTAGTCAAAATATTGTTGTAAATGGCTGGAAAAAGGCAAAGAAGCCTCTACAGACGAAAACGGAAAGGAAAAGGATTTGGTGGGTGTAAAAGAAAGGGAAAAATTCGGGAAAAAAACCCGTCAGAAGAAGTAGAAATCGATCGAGCAAAACCGAGCACCTCTCCAGTGACCTCTCACGAGGGAGCTGACGCTTCACGCTTCAGACGCTGAGGACTCTGATCAACCACTCAGTTCATCAGTGAAGAAGATGAAGCTGTTCCATTCAACAGAGGAATCACTGAATAGCTCGGATGAAGAATCAACTGGGCAATGCGAAGCAAGTGGCTACAGACTAATTGATTTGCAAAGTCTATCTTCAGTGCTCCCTGCAGCACATAAATGTGAAGGTGAGAAAATTGCCGTGACAGATTTTACCAAACCGTTTGATTGTTCTTCCAGGCTGAAAAAACAAACCGATTTCATTGTATAATTTATCTTAGTGATTTTGTGGCTTTGATTTTGTTGTTTGTGCTTAAATATTTTGGCACTTGTAGTTCCATATTTATTGAACTAGGAATTTTGTTTTCAAATGGCATGCAACAGATGCCACACTAGACATTTCAAATAAACATTGTCTCTTACTGCACGTCTTTTTGTTTCTTCAGCAAACATCATTCTTCAAGAAACTGAAAGTGGTCGGGCAGGGTTAAAGTCTGGCCTTTCCCTCATTTGCAGTGCTTGTGACGAAAGCACTTCACTCCAGACATCTGCCAACATCGCAAAAAGGGGAAAGTCCTTTGATGTAAACAAAAGAACTGTTTTTCACTCTCTTGAATCGGGGACTGGCCATGAAGGGCTTTCATCCTTCTGTGGAATCATGAACATGCCTTGTATGTCGACAAGTTCCTACTACAAACAGGTAGACAGCATCCTAGGCATTGTAGAAGATTACACACAGGAAGAGCTCATAAGTGCAGGTCAGAGGCTGCGAAACATCATCCTCGATGAAAACCCAGAACTTGACATTAATGAGACTTTGGATGCAACTGTTAGCTTTGATGGCACCTGGGCCAAGCAAGGCTTTACCTCTTTGACAGGGGTAGTCTTTGCAATCTCAGTAGACAGTGGTGAGGTTTTGGACTATGCTGTCTTGTCAAAAGCTTGCCAAAAGTGTGCTCGCAAAGAGTCACAGTGTGAAGGGGACGACGAGAGCTTTCAGGAGTGGAGTTCACAAAGGAGCAGAATGTAGAAAGGACATCATGGATAAATTTTCAATTCCTGATGGGACACACACAAGCCATGCCTTTAGGCTAAAGGATAACAAGCGTTTGCGGAAAGCAGACACCCAAGCTACAGCCAAGGAAAAGAAGCGCCACCAGGCAGTCCAACTTGTTCGCACACGACGAGAAGAAGCCCTTCAGGACCTTGAAGGAATTACTTATGAGGCTGGGGAATTCTGATTGGTTACCTTTTGCCTCTAGAAACTAAATCTGGCTAGTTTTCCACCCCTTGATGTTTTTGTTCAAGAGCCCTCATAATATATAATCTGTTATAAACTTTAAGTCTGTTTTCTCAAAACGACCGATTTTCAAAAGATATCTCAAGAAGGATTTAAGCTATTGACCTGAAATTTTCAGGACAGTTAGTGCTCATTTAATGAATTGATATAAATGAAGGAATTTTCCTAAGGCTTGCTGGGGGAAAAATGACCAATTAATATTCACCTAGTTTTGCAGCATGTAACTTGAGATGGTTGCTTTGATGTGTGATATTACAATTTTGTAAAATCCTTCATTCATATCAACAATTAGTTCTTATTCTTTGAAATGACATAAAAAGTTTATTTTTCTGTCAAATTTATAAAGAGAAATCTTTTCTCAAGTATCCATGGGTTTTGCACTGTGGGTGGTATTTTTGACTGCCTGGTGTCAAGTTAATATTGCTGATACTGCACAAAAACAGCCATTGTTAGAATCTTTGGTTTGTAAGCTTTCCAGTGATATATAGTTTGCCATGGTTTGGATTAAAACTGTTAGAGCTACTGAAGATACAAAAAGTGTGCTTTTTTCAGGTGAAACCCCGCCTTAAGGCCTTGTTTAGGCTCCTGTCAGACCTAAAATTTTCGTGCGGGACACCACTTTCAAGGGTCTGATTGGTATTTCTCCCAGTGGTCACATTACTTTCATATCACAATTGAGTGCTGGAAGCATCTCTGACAGGGAAATAACAGTAAGATCCGGACTTTTAAAACTGCCTTTTTCTGCTGGAGATGTAATTATGGCTGACAAAGGATTTTTTTTTTTTAAATAATAATATAAAATACAGTGACATTATTTACAGTAGAATTACTTAATACATTACATACGTCGCTAAAATAAGAATACATACATAAAAATTAAAGAAAGACAAAAAGGGAGTGTTTACCACACAGTATTCTTCTTATGACTAACAGTAAGAGTAGTGGGGAGGGCTGTAGAACAGCGTTGATAACTGCTCAAAATAGCTTTTCAATTTGATATTTAAAAGTGAGTTTCCTAATATACTCTTTCGTGTTTATTTCTTTTTTCAGCAGTTTTTGTGTATATAGATAGTATTTGGCAAACAGGAGTGTATAATTAAATTTCCTTAACAATTTAAACGAGCCTTGAGAGCAATTGCTTGATTTTTTCCCGAACAGTATTTCTACGGGGCTTGGCGAGAAGGTGGTGTCATTTTCTTTGTTAAACCACTTGATAACCTCCGAATAGAACTGAATTGACCAGCGGCAATTTAAGAAAGTGTGACTTATTGAGTCAGGTTCTTGACAAAATAAACAAAACATGTCGTCTTCTATACCGAAGAAAAAAAGCTCTTTTTTGGTCACCACTATTCTATGAATAAGTTTGAAATAAAATTCTCTCATTTTATTTTCTTTGCAAACATTTTTAACACGGCTGAAAAGATCATCTAGTCTAAATTCTTCCGAATGCAAGTCTCGAGACCATTTCACTTCAGCTTTTATCTCTTGATTGTCTTTGTTAATTAGGAGCCAGTAATAATCCTTGTTTTTCATTTTGAGTAGGTCTATTACAGTATTGGGCGAGAGTTGGAAAGCATCTACGGCTAGAAAGGTGCTCTTGTCTAGATGTTTTTCCCTTGCCTTTTTGACTAAATGTTTTGGGATTGCCGAGACAACTTGCATATAAGTTAAAAAATTGCATTTAAGCTCGTATCTTCGGACAAATTCCGGATAAGTAAAAAATTTGCCATCGTCTTTTAAAAGATCTTGTATGAGAAAAATTTCTTTTTGGAACCAGTCTTTGTGAAATATGGTTTGGTTTCCCATTAAAATGTCTTTGTTGTTGAATAATACTAGTTCTTGCCCGTTTACACATTTGTGGGCAGTTTTAAGTTCCAAAAAATACTGCAAAATAGACCTATAAAATAGAGGTAACGTGGTACCTTTCAGAAATTTTTCATTGTAATTGCATCTTAACAAAAAGTTAAGACCGCCATATTTGTTCAAGAAGTGGTTAGGGATCACCTTCCAGGATTCGTCGCATGATTGCTCATTTTTTAACAGTCTTGAGATCCATGCTAGTTTAAGTGATTTGACCATAACCTCAATACTGGGTGCACGCAGACCTCCATTCTTATATAGTCAAGGGCCATTACTTTACGTTTTATTTTATCTTGCTTTTTTTTCCAAATAAACCTAAAGATAACTAAGATACTTCTGCCGAATAAAGTGAGACTCCTGGACTGCCAAAGATCGAGAATAGTGCTTAACTTGTCGATTTTCGCTTTAAAATTCTTTCTCTCGTTTTGTTTTTGATGGTAAGATATAAATATTCCTAACGCTCTAATTGGATCTTTTGGCCACTGGAATTCAAAAGGCTCATCTTGGATGTCTCTCCATGGCCCCAGCCACAAAGCTTTAGTTTTAGTTGGGTTCAGTCTCAGACCGGAAACGTCACCGAAGTCATTTAGTACTTCAGTAATATTACTGATCTCCTTGAGCCTATGGGTGTTGGGCTCAACATTCCACCATTTGTTGGATCGAGAAGTCAACAAAACCCTTCCGAAGTTATTGCGACACAGGAAATCGCCTCTGAGAGGATTTATGTTGAAAGGGCAATAAACAAAATTAAGAATTTCCAGATATTTAATCAAATAATTCCACTGTCCTGAGCTGGAAGTCTCAATCAAATGTGGACAGTACGTGGTATGCTTACAAATCTTCAAAATCCAATTATTTCTTAGTGATAGCCTCAGAACAGAGACATTGTAAAACTGCTTATTAAAATATTGACATTAAAAAAATATGCAAGAATATTTACACTGTTTATGTATTCTGATAATACACAATACAATTTACACAAACAAGTACAGAAAATAACTACTTGGAGTATACTGGTTTTAAATGCTACTCAGTGCTGCTGATTGCTGCTACTGTTACTACAGTTTCAATAGGTGTATCAGAAGTAGAAGCCGAAGTAACAGTACATGCTTCTGCTCGTGCAGCTAGTGTTCGTTGCTCGATAGGATTATTCTTTAAATATTTTGCATAATGCTTAAAGAAAAACTGCTCCAACTTCAGTATCATACTGTTAAAGAAATTGGCATCAAAATATATACGTTCAATGACCATTCCCCTGAATGTGTATGTAACAAAGTCACACCATTTTGCACCTGTTATGCCCATCTGCCCATTGAACTTGTGCATAATATTTGTGAGTTTTTTTAAGCATTGGAAAGTCGTCTTTAAGTTCAAGGTGAAACTGACTGTCACCATGGCATGCTGTTTCTGGGGTCACTGCCCGATGTTTGTATGGACACTTATTTTCGATTAAACCAAATGCATCCTCCTCACTGCCATCGATGACTTTCCCATCTGGAGAACAACCAAGGAATGGGTAGCCAGTGTTGACAACAAATCCCGAGGGAAAGGTTTTGACAGGATGCCCACTGTGTTTTAAGTAATTGCAATATTGCTTACGAGCTGTGCTCTCATGTTCAATACCATGTTTCAAGGATTCTGGCATGTTCCTTGAGAAAACATAGGGTGTTTGTTCAGCCAGCCCTTTAAGAAAAGCACTGCTTATGGATTTTCGACTCAGAATATCTCCAAACTGAGATGCAGTAAGTCGTGACCTCCTATGTGTCCACCACTGATCACTATTTCTTTGCAAAAGGGTCTCTTGTTCACGTTTAGCTGCCTCTGCTTCACTTAACTGCAGGGAATCAAACAGGAATTGGTACTCTGGTGTACATTGTGTCACTGCAAAGAGGGGGCAGACTGTTGATATTGGAAAGGGTGGGTAAGTAACTGGTACTGCATCAATGTCAGTGGGCCCCTTAGACAAATCGACATTGCATGCCACTGTAAAGTTACCTTTAGTGGGTGCCAGTTGATAGCTTAAATAACCACCCAAGGGGGCGGGACCAGCCTTGGTTGGCACCATTGCTGTGCCTTCATCCATGTACAAACTAAGGCCAAAATTTTTGTTTACCTGTTGCAAGTTACTATTAAAATTTGCTATTTCTATACCACTGGGAGGTATTTTCATGGCCTGGTACAATGAGCAAGAAATTCCAGGTGAGTTTTTTGTTGACGTTCCACTATTCACGACCAAATCCAGCCTTGGTTTTTTAAAAACCATGTCCATTAATGGTTCAGAAGAAATTTTTTTCCCTCTTGGTTTGTGCCACTGCTGTGGAAGTGATGTACAAACCAGGTCATCGGGGATCACTTTCGCCTTTGTCATGTAGTAGTGGGAAATTAAATACATTAACCCTATTGCATGATTGCAAAACCCCAGTGCCCCTGCAACACAGGTGCACGATGATCCTAACACATGATATGGTCCTTTTAAGGAAATTGCTATTCTAATTTTGTGGGTGGGGGGGGTTCACTCTTTCGCAGACTCCGATAGCAGAGGGCTCTGAAATAAAAAGTATTGCTCTCAGCATGCTTCTTGGCAAAAACGTTGTGAAGGTATCCCTCTATAAAAAAGTTGACCCCACGTTCAAACGGCTTCATGACCATATAGTTAGCCTTCTGCTGAATATTTTTGCCAGAGGTTCGCACATATCGAACAATGGAATTAAACGTAAAAGGAGGAAGGCGGCCATCCAGGTATTTTATCATATCCTTTTCTAGAGGGCAGAACTTAAATTTCTCTTCATTTTCCTTGAGCAGGTCTGAGTCAGTTTTTGAGGAGGACGGGGTGCCTTGTGATTGATCAGGTTGTGTGCCCGTTGAAGTACCTGTAGCATTAACTGACTTCCTTTGGAGTACCTCCTTTGCTCTACAACAAAACACGAAAAAAAGCAACGTTCGATACACCAAAAACTGCACTAATGCGTACAAGTAATTGAGGATAGCTAGAGTTCAGGACTTTTAAAAGCTTAGTTCTAGTAAAAAAAAGACGAAGGCAAACTTACTTCTCCACGAACTGTGCCTTCACTTTTAACCCTTTCAAGCTCACATTGTTGTCGCGAAGAAACTGCTTGAACTCGACGACATGTATCTTTTCCAAAGGTCTGTCCATGGTTTGTTTTGGTGTCAAATGTAAGCAGAAGAACACTTTGCAACCTGTGATATTATTCTTTCTCCTTTATTAAAGTCACAGAACTGTGTAAGTTGGAACTTAACTGTAAGCTATTAATACATTTTGAACAGGTTAAATCAGATTAAAAGACAATCTCGCACGCATTTCCCTACGATGACATTGCGAGGGAGGAAAACATAGCTGGGCCTTGAATCATCGATGAATCATCTGCGAAAGTGACCAGTTTATTGTTCGGTAAGGCTTTTGTACGTGCACAGTAAACTTAGCGATTGCAAGCGATTGTAGTTGCGGAACTTAGTTTAGCGACGGGGCGGCCGCCATAGCATTCCTGCACGACACATTTAAATAACAATACGGGCTTAAACAAAACTGTTTTTAATTGACTGACCTCAAATTCGCCTCAGAAGTATTGAAAAATGATTGATAAACCATATCTTTTCACAAATAGGACTTTTCTTGAGATATCTTTGAAGAAATAGCTTGAACAAAAGTGCATACAACTCGCGCTCGTATAAGAGAACGAGTAAGTGAATCGGCCCTTAGCAACGGTTGTCACCGAAAAGCCCCGCTTTCGTGCATACGCCGCCATATTTGCAATCGGTGTATTGGTTGCAGGTTACCGACTAAAAAATGTAGTTCACGGAAGTGGCTGATCGAAAGTCGTGGAAACAAAAAAACAACAGCAACAACAAAATTATACTATATCTGCAAATAATAATAATAATAATAATAATAATTAATAATAATAATAATAATAATAATAATAATACTTCAAACATCTGTTGGGAAGTAGATGCTTTCATAGACATCTTATCCCCGTCCACCAAAGAAGGGCTCTTTTTCAATGCCGTCAATGGAAGATGAATCATCAAACCTCAAATGAACAAGAGGCTAATTTTTACCCTTAGTCGTCAACGTTGGACATGGATGTCTTTAACCATGTGGGATTAGACGGTTAGACTGATGTAACCGTCATTGTCAACAATACTACAGTTTTAACCTTCAACGTCAAAGCTATCCTCCTCTCACCATCAAGACCCTCTTTTTTGTCGAGCGTTTCATCAAAAGAGTTTCTCGTTGTGTACATCATAAAGAATTTCTTCACTTCGTGACCAGGGGCCCGTTCCTCGAAAGTACCGATAACTTTTTGGGTACGCAACTATAAATATAAAAGATCAAAATCTGTAGAAAGTTGGCGTAGTCGTTAGCCCCCATATTAGCCCGATTTGTTTACTCAAGTTAGTATTTCATAACTCAGCTTTCAAAACCACCAAAATTTGAGTCTTTATTGTAAGCATTGCACGCGAAAAAAAAAGTACTACTTGTAATATAGAACTGAAAGCACGGATAATAACTTTAACAACTGATTTAACATATTGGCACTGAATATTTGCACTTAGCTATAACTTCATCATCCTGTGAGAGCTTGAACTTGCGAAGTTGCGCGCAGCGGTTATGAACTAAACAAGAAGACAGATTCCACACAGGCTACATTATAATACTCAAGATAGCGCGCTTACATAACTTTCTAAAGCTTATTGAAGTCAAAATATCCTTAATGCAATGCGGAGTCGTTGTGGGCTTGCATAATATTTATCTCTAAGTCAAAGAATTTGAAAATCGTTTGAAAGGAAAATTCTGGAGAGTGCTGATGTGGTTTTGTTTACTTGGAAGGTATCTATTTACCATTTGAGAAAGGGTGATCGCTAGTAGAAAATTAACTATTATTGCAAGGCTTTCAGGTTTGCACAAATGTTATTGTATAACGTTGTTACATTCCATAATTCTTGATTCGACTTGCTAATGATGTGGAAATGAATCCTGGACCTTTTTACTTTGTGGATGGGTATAAAACAGAGCAGTATAAGGTGACGTTGCACTGTTTGGGAGAAATTCTCAGATACGCAGTGCGTAGCGATGTGCTTAGCAGCTGTTATTACAATTGTTAAACCAGTCCCAGATAATTTCAATGAAATATTGCTGCTTGGTGATTCACTTTAATCTTTTATCTTATTGAGTAACTTTATAGGAAAATGTTATTCGTTCGTATTATGAGATTCCTTGTGCTTTATCAATTGATAATTCAGTCTTTTTCATAACCTTTAATGGTTGCAGAACGAATGATTTACATGATTTATGTGTCAATATGTTGATGACCGGTACACTGCCTTTATGTTAACCATATAAGTTAACACAGTTGCCATTATCATTGACATGATAAGGGTCATTAAAATTTATTCGATTCCCACACACTAGATAGCAATGGCAATGTTGCCACAGATGGAAATGCATTCTTTTGGAATTAAATACCGTAGAGGAAGTGGTGCAGGACTTTTTATGCTGAAACTTTCAGATCTCTTTTTTCAAAATACTCTAGGTCTGTCATTCAATTCAACAACAATACTGGCTCTTTTATTTAACGAGTTTGCCCTGCCTGTCAGATAACCAGAGGGTATTGTGAGTGTTTGCATCCATAAAACTGAAATTCGGGATGAAAAGTAATTGCCAGTTTCCCTTGGACAAAACAAGCAAATAATAATAATAATAATAATAATAATAATATAATAATAATAATAATAATAATAATAATAATAATAATAATGATAATAATAATAACGGAACTAGAATTTGAAACTTACACTATTGACATACGGTATTTATTCTGATAAAAGCTGACCTCAGGCAGCTCACAGCCGAAACGCTAATTTTGAGAGATTGCTTGACAAAAGAGTATGGAAAACTATCGGCTATAAGCCAAGGCTGTTAACATGTTCATAGATCCGACCTTTTCTTCTTAAAGGAGAAATAAATAAACAGCATTACTTGCCTGAGACATAGCTTGGCCAACAGGCAAAAACAACAAAAACCAAAAGAACACCATAATGAAGTGTTCATATTAGCAAAGCAAATGAAGTTCGACATAGTTTTTAGTTTTCTCAGTTTTCGGCGATTTGCGATGATCATATTTACAGTTCATAATCGGTACAGATTTACGATTCAATGAAAAAGAAGAAGAAAATGAAGACAAAAAATAGCAATATGATGTCGCTAATTAGGATCATTATGCCCGCAAATCCCTAGATTTCCAGACCACAGTCTTGTGATGCAAATTATTCGTGCATGACGTAGCTATGGTTGATTTCCACCTTTGTGATACTTTTTACGTGCTAAATCGTGCCTAAATAGCCGAACGCACGTAAGCAATCGACTCCCACTGTTCCTCAAAATATATGCTTACGTTGTGTTACGTCGTTTTCACGTGGGTTAACGGACGTTTACAGCTATTTCAATTAACATTGTCAGATGAACGTTTAGGCCTACGCGACAAGACCGCAGGGTAATATGGGATTTTTATGCCTAAGTTCACCAAAATCAGTAGTACCTTGCTTGCCGTACAATAGCAAAGGATATGGAAGAGTTTTTAAAGCATAAACATGAGACAAATAACCTGAAAGGATTATTATCAGATACAGTTTTCGTTTAAAACAATTTTTAATCCCACTCATCTTTTTGTTTACCGGGTTAAAAGGGGAGGGTGACTCTATTGTTCTCAATTTATTTGCCGCGACCTCGCCGCGACCGACATATCAGTACAAGTGTGACGTCACGTAGCAACAAGTCAAGGCTCTTGTTCGGCCTCTCCAAATTAGCGTTCGGACGCCATCGAAGTGAAACACAAAGAAGGCTAATACGGGTTATTATTCAGCTATTACTCACTAATTGATCGTAAGTGTGCAAGCTCTGTTGTAATTATTGCATGTTTATTGAAATTGTTGATCTTTTTGAAGTCGGGACAAGTGGCGGGGCCCCCATCTTGACTTCGTGACTGGCGAAGTCCACAAAAAACTTTCGCCGTTTTCTCCTTAAGTTTTCAACTGATCAACCTCATAAAAGGACGTTTTATTCCTTGATAATAAAGGTTTATAGCTATTGGTTGTTTAAGCCAATCGAATCAGCCATATTGCTCATCAATCCTTTCGAGTGCGAAGGTACTTTTTGCTTGCATCGGTTTCAATGTTGGTCTGGCTTATAAAGAGCCTCGATAGTCTGTTTTCACAAATTTGTTGCCTTGTTGAGTTCCTGTGTGTAAATTTGTTGGCTTGTGACTGTCTGTGTGTAATCCTTTTGGGTTGTTGACTACCTGTATGCAAACTTTTTGGGTTGCTGACTGCCTGTGGGTATTTTTTTTTTGGTTGTTGACTGCCTGTGTGTAAATTTATTGGGTTTTTGACTGCTGTGTGTAAATTTTGATGGCTTGTTGAATGCCTGTGTGTAAATTTTGTTTGCTTGTTGAATGCCTGTGTAAATTTTGTTGGCTTGTTCATTGCCTGTGTCAATTTATTGGGTTGCTGACTGCCTGTATGTAATGCATCAGTCATTTCTACAGTGCATATCCCCACTCCCCCTCTCAAGGCTGAGCCCCAGGTGTAAGGACTTTTGTTAAAACAAACCGGCAAATGCCCCATGGCAGGGACAAACAACCCGACCAGATGCCCCGCGGTACGGGTACAAAAATAAGTTGATTTCTTTGTTTTCAGGCTTACCTTTATTCTAATGAAAGCTAAATCAGGCCAAGCTAAATCTCAGTTCTACTTCACTAATCATCCGTTCTGTGGATATACCCTCTATTTTGTCCTACTTATACAAAGTTTATCAGAAAATTAACGTCCTTGCCTGATGAACTTGTCGCTGAAAGGAATTGACAGTGCTGTGACGTAGGCTAATGTCCGGCTCGGACAATGAGAAAAAATGCCCAACTAATGCGTGGGAGGGAGATGGGCACTGCTGGAATTGTCTGATGCATAAGTTCACTGGGCTGTTTACTACCCATGTGTTAATTTGTTGGCTTGTGACTACCTGTGTGTTAATTTTTTGGATTGTTAATTGCTTGTATGTAACTTTTTGGCCAGTCGTTGACTACCTTTATGCGAATGTTGTTTTATGTTGTCGACTGCCTGTGTGCAAATTAATTGGCTTGTTGACTGCCTTTGTGTAAATGTTTTGGCTTGTTGACTGCTTGTATGTAAATGTTTTTGCTTATTGACTGCTTGTAAATGTTTTGGCTTTTGACTGCTTGTGTGTGAATGTGTTTGCTTGTTGACTGCTTGTGTGTAAATGTTTTGGCTTGTTGACTGCTTGTATGTAAATGTTTTTGCTTATTGACTGCTTGTAAATGTTTTTGCTTGTTGACTGCTTGTGTGTAAATGTTTTGGCTTGGTGACTGCTTGTGTGTAAATGTTTTTGCTTGTTGTCTGCTTGTATGGCTTGTTGACTTCTTGTGTGGAAATTTTTTTGCTTGTTGTCTGCTTGTTTGTCTTGTTGACTGCTTGTGTGGAAATGTTTTTGCTTGTTGACTGTTTGTGTGTAAATGGTTTGGCTTTTTGATTGCTTGTGTGTAAATATTTTGGCTTGTTGACTGCTTGTTTGAAATGATTTGGCTTGTTGACTGCTTGTGTGTAAATGACTTGGCTTGTTGACTGTTTGTGTAAATTTGTTTGCTTGTTGACTGCCTATGTTTTGTCTGGTTGAGTACCTGTGATGGCTTTTTGGGGACATTTGAATAATAATTTTACTGTGTGAAGCAGTAACAATTATGCGTGAGATAACTGAAATCATAAATAGCAACACATAAGAGAAAAAAATCCTTTAACAGGAAAAAAAAAGAAGTGTAGTGAGAAAGTTATAGCATACCATGTATAGTAAAAAAAATTATAAAGATAGGTGGATGATAATGGAAAAAAAGTATTACAATTGACAAAAAAATAAATAAGAAAAACATGTGTTGTGAAAAATTGTGTAATATTTAGAGTAAAGTAGAAAGGAAAATATAATGATGAATAAAAACATGGTATGGTGTATTGTGCATCTTGTGATGGCTGTCCTGTGCACTCACATTGTATTTGCAATCATTTCATTAACTTTGCCAAGGATTTGAAAACTCCCATGTTCTCTTTGTGTCCCTTTACCATCTTATGAAAAGCAAGTAACTTAACTCCCTCGGGGCATTAGTAATACACGATGTGTTCTAAAGTCAAATAATGCCAAATTTGGATGTTGGACTTCTATCGTGGCCAGTCCTTTTTTTGATATTGTTCAAAAGTAAGACTTTTTCAAAACATCGGCCTGTCAAACCTTTTTGTTTCTATTGTAACCATCTGTCATTATTACACTTACTGTATTTTCCTATTTTGCAGTGTACAGGATTTGTTTAAGGCAAATGTTGAAATACTGTACATCTGAAGATACTATCATAAACTGCTATTATTATTTTGAGATTATTGTTACCTTCCCTTTCAAAAATTTTGTTTCATATACCACCACAATATTCATAATATTCACAATAATGTCAGAGAATGTGATAACAATATGGCAGTTTATCACCCTGAAGGGAAAATCTGGAAAGGGTAAAAGTTCCACAAGATCATGCAGTGATGCCCAGCGAGGTATACTGAAGACAACACCGTCCACAGTGACATGTTTACAATGCAACAATAAGGTTTTCCTAACCAGTGATGTTCCCTGTAAGAAACAGTGGCCCCATTAATGTTGCATTAATAGTCTTATATACAGTCTAGAGTACATGTGAATGTCTTGTCAGCCTTTCTTTTTAAAATCCCTTAAATAATTGAGAATGAGTACAAAAAAGCTCAAAGATGTTTCAAGGAAAACAACACTTTACAGTGTTTAAGCTCTGCAACTCAGTTGTATCCAAAAAACGCTCAAAAGAAAGATTCACCAAAACTTATTAAGCTGGACACTAGTTTTTGTAAGCAACACAGCTACATGTTACCAAACCTAAATATGATTTATAGTGTAGACCTGAAGACAACTGAACCGTCAGATTTTCGACTCGGGGATTTTTCGCTGACGGTAGTGCACAAAAAAAATCTTATCTATAGCATCTACTGTTACCTGTAAGTAAGCTTACACTTTAGCAAAATCCTTTACAATTACCGCTGTGGCTCAGGTGTGTGTAGCAGCCGGTTTCTTCTCTATTTGCCACTCCATCGACTTTGAAGGGATTGATGAGACGAACCATAAGCACTGAGGGACTGAAGCTCGGCACACAGAAAGCTTGGTATACCATATGCCAAACCTCCTATTCTGGGATCAGAAGATCTACGCATAACTGTATGAGCTGCCCGTAAAGGTTCACTGGCGAGCAAATTCTGCCTACGTGATAACCACTTGGTAGTATGTTTAAATTCCAAATGTAAGGCTTTTAAGCATTTCTACCAACCGAAAACTAGAAGTAGGAATTAGAAGTAGGAAAACAGCATCATGAAAAATATGGAACATGAATTTTTGCACTTCAAGGCAAGAACTAACAACCGAAAATGGAAAGCCAAATTAGGATTGACGCTGACAATAATCGGATGGTGCCAATTTATTACTTGTGCTAAGAAATTGAAATTTCCTGATCAACTTCTGACAACCATTAAACTAAGTCTGATTTGCAACTACCCACACTACCCTTCGGTCTTGTCGCGTAAGCTTGAGTCGGATCCGACAGCCTTAATTGAAATAGCTGTATATAATTAACAGCAGCCAACCACTCAAACAAAGCTCTTCTCATGGTCATAACTAACGAGTTAAAATATTTTTTTCCCAATTTTATGCTTCATGTTCCTTGTCCGATACCTTATGACTGTTGGCAGGTGTTGCTTTGGGTGAGCTCTGTTTGCTGGGAGACACAAATAAGGAAACATCTGTAGGGGATAAATTTTGGCCACGGGGGTGGCCGTTTATTTAAATCCAGCAAAGAAAAGCTGGGAAAACCCAATTTACTGGACATTAACCCAACAAAGGTGGGGGCACACCCTCCACCCAATAACAGAAAACTATCGAGAGGGAGGGAGGGAAGGAAAATTACTCTTGACTTGCTTGGAACAGCGAGCGGAAAGGACTCTTGCCTATCTTCAATGACTTAATAACCTGTGAAATGAAATTTCCCGGATGACAGGAAGGCCCCCTAACCGGACGCTGGGAGAATATTAACTAATTACCTCCGCATTCAGCATAAAGCCATTTATTTCCCTTTTGGAAATAAATTTTATCTATCGCTGGAAAAAGTTTCCTTAAAAAGCCTAGAAATTTCTGACTTCCATGGATATAAAACAACATTAAAATCTCAGCTCTGATGTTGGTTTATAGTGAGGGTATTGTTGGTCATTGGGTTTTGAATTAATGAAATACCTACTTTAGGGAGTGAGTCTTTAATTAAAAGCACTTATTTTGTAAAAAATGTCCCCGGTGTTTGTTTTACAATTTCTTCTCACAGCATCACTACTTGATGGAAGATACAGGACATGAGAATAAAGGAGACGATCGCCAAAAATGTGTTGTTTAAGCAAATTCTTCGAACAAATTCTTCGGACATGTTTCACATTAAAAAGTATAATTAAGGCTAGTAAAGAGAATATAAATTTTCATTTTGGGCATAACAGGTTAAGTAAATGCAGATATTGCTACGAATCCTGGAAAAACCAGGAGTTTGTCCTAAGTGGCATTTGGCATGTCCACTAATTGACGTAGAAAAGTAGGGGATTTATCCTTTCTGAAATGTGTTGTGGCTTGCAAGCGCTGATTATGGATCAAATCGATTTTTAGCGAGCATCTCTATCAGGAGCTCGATCAGCTCGATCAGCTCGATCAGAAGCTGATCAGGAGCTCGGGTTTGTCTCCTCTTTAGCACGTGACATGCCGTCCCATCAACCATTAAGCAATAAGTCGGCCAAAACGGCCTCCAGAAGCTCGAAAAAGCCGTAAAAACACACCAGACACACAACACACAATGTATTTTGAGCGAAAAACCGCCGATTATTTTCGATCGAATTTCAGCTCCATACAAACTTTCATATTACGCTTTAGTTACCGGTGTGGTATGCAGAATAGGACAATTATCGAATCTATACGGTGAGGTGAGCGCTGATTTTGTCGGACGCTTACCTGCCACAAAAAAAGAACCCGGTAGCATTGGAATAGAACTAAAAGCACTGATAATAACTAAACGGATATAATAATATAATATATTGGCACTGTTGGCACTTAGAAGTAACTAAGAAAGAGCTTAAAGGTGCTAATTTGCATCGGTTGTGAAATAAACTAGACGACAAATTCCACATACTCTACATTCTAAATAGCAAAGGTAAGCCCTTAATAAGATTCTGAAGCTTATTGAAGTCATGATGTCTTCAATGTGATACAGAGTAGTTGTGCACTAACATAATATTTATCTAAAGGCCCCAAAATTTTGAAATCGTATAAAAGGAAATTCCTAGGTTGCTGTTGTGTGTGTGTGTTTTTTTTTTTGTTTTTTTTTTTGTTTTTTTTTTTTTTTTACGTGCATTGTGTTTTTTAACTAGGAATGTTTTAGCTACAAGATTGTTAAGCGCTGCTGGATACTTAGTAGAAGCAGCGCTATATAAATGTGTGATTATTATTATATTAAGAATGTATCTATCCACAACGTTAAGAATTGTTATATATTTGCATTCATTTGGAATTGAATACCAAAGCGGAAGTGGTACAGTATCTTCAGTATTCAGTTATGCTGCGACATCTGTGGTCCACTTTGAAGTTTTAAGTGTTAAAGTAACATGTGCTTATTTATCAGATAATCAGAACTAGGCATTTTCGAAACAATTCTTGGTCTGCCATTCAATACAAAAGAGCATACATAAAATAGCACTGGTCCACGTGTTCAGGTGAATAAAAACGTTTACATAATTACCCTTGTGCCAAATGAAATAAAGATCGAAATGTTGATTGCTAAAGAATTTAAACTACGTCAAACAGCTGAGTAAAATAATGTTGCCAGGTAACAACTAAATGTACAAACTATGTCCGAAAAAATACAACTTAGGGTGTGTTCCTTTGGAAGGATCTGGATCAGGATTTATGATCGAAGGTCACCCGGATCATGGTGCCCCAAAGGAATGGGGTTTTCGTATGTAGGATCAGTTACCATGACAGCAGGCACGAAATTGCACTGAAGCGAGAGAAAACGATGGGAATCTTTAACAACATGAACAAATGTGTGCAGTCTGTTTACACCTTGGCTGATTATTAGAAATTAAAGACCCCTATGAAATAAAAGCGCTAGAAAAACCCATATGTAAGGCAAGAGAGCACTTGAGAAGTCCACTACATATACCGAACAGCGCTTTTAACCAAAGTATAAACAATAAGAGCTGTACAGGCTCCATCAAGGACGCTCGATCCACCGAGTAAAGGAATCAATTGATGGTTCTTAGTAAGCCGACTGTTTTTCAACAATCCGTTTCAACTATTTGTACTTCGCTGGAATTTCGTCCATTTTCTGATGAATGTCAATCGACGCGGTACGCAGGTAGGAACAGGGCTAAATTGCGATATTTTTGACGCCCACTTACCACGAATGTTGCCAGCTCCAATCGGGAAATGCGAGGGAAATGCACCATTCACAGCGAAAACCGCTGTGCACAGTAGTTAATTTCGGATCCTTTATCCAAAGGAACGTGTTGGATCGTGAATGCAGTGATCCATTTTCGGATCGCTCAGATCAGTGTTCCAATGAATCCTTGTCCAGATTGGATTCGATAGATCACTGATATGAAAATGGATTAGCTCAAAGGAATGCGACGGATCATACATCCTGATCCGGATCTTCCCAAAGGAACACACCCTTAATGTACAATCTTTGGCCACAAAAACCTATCGCCATTTTTTGCGGGCTTTTGCACGACTGTTATTCCATCTTACGAATGGAATAACAGTAGTGACAAAAGCCCGAAAAAAGGGCGATATGAGCCCCCAAAACAAAAGTAAACGCAAGAGGTGAGTTCCTTTTATTTATTTTGTTGAACAAGTGTGGCACAGTTCGCCTTTTTTTTAACGTTTCAAATCATCGTTGTTTTATTCCCCATACAAAGTCTCTTAAAGTGCTCAAATAAGGCCACCTCCTGACTCACCCAATGCTCAATTGAATTACAGATACAATTCCTTGCTTTCTCGAATAGTGAGCTCAGGCTGCCTGTGCGCGCGCGTGGTTAGGAAGAAATCTAGACAAATGCAGCGGTGGTGGGTGTTGTAATATCTATGCACGTCTTAAACTCTCTTAAATGCACGGTGATTCCAGTTTTTCTTTAGATAGATCACTTCTTTTACTGATTTACTCCACTTTAACAAAGTACAAAAAAATTCTGTAGTAGGTGAGAAGTTTTATTTCTCCGGCTTTTTCTACTCATATGCGATTGTCCTTTTTCCCTACTCACAGGGATGTGCATGACTTCTACCCCCGGGAATGACACCAATTTATAAGTTCCTGTACGAATTGAAGCTGCGTGTAATAGAGGCGAACAATCGAACTGATGGGCGTGAACAGGAAGTTTTAAAAGGAAGATGTGTCTAAAGGCCTTGTAGATTACTATGCGGTTTATTTGAATTTCACTCCCTTAGAAACAACTCTTGTCTATTAGGATTTCGCCGTTTAAATTTGGTCCATTCGATGGTCCATTTTTGTCCTTACTGTATACACATGTGACGAAGTGAAGAGAGCTCAAATTTAGAGAAGTTGTAAACAAAGAAATAAATCTCTCTTGAGTTGTGTTAACATGCCGACCTTGTCACTTAAAAAAAAACGATAGTTAGATATTTTTGCACCATTACTCATACCTACAGAATGTGGATTGTATTAAAAATGCAGCGGTCAAGTGACTTTTCCAAATCCTATAAATAAGGACTTGCATTTGTTATCATAAAATTGGAAGAAATGAATTTAGTTGATAACTCCATGCCCATTTGGCGTTTGCCATTTACGTTCAGACTATATAACGCCCTGTATTAACTTTTCTAAGTGTACATGTAGCAAACATGATGATAATTCATGTTTGAACTTATCAAGCGCATTAAATTTGCCTAGGTACTAAAGAAAATGTTCTTAATTTCATGACTAATATCTACAGAATGCGGAATAATAAACAGTACAAAGCTGCAAAGCTTTTGTGCGTTCAACTAAAAGATGAGATTAAAGAGACGTTTCCATTCTATAACTGTCGTTGCGATTTAGAGTTGAACCGGTGTGCAAAGTCCATTCTTAACTGGGTCATGCAACCACCTCCCAACCTCAATCCCGCCCATCTCTCACCTACTTATAGCTCGTTCTTTCAAGGTTACTAATAACAAAAAATATCCAAGTAAACTCACTTAGACGAAACCTATATCAAGTACTATTTTTCTGTGGTACGATTTATAATTGTGTCGATTTATAATTGTTATATATATTAATTACGTTTTTAGTTAGGCAGGTTAGGTGTCCACAATTAGAAGAGGGGACTTTTCCCCTCAGCTACTACAGTTTTTGACACGTTAATAAAGTTATTATTATTATTATTATTATTATTATTATTATTATTATTATTATTATTATTATTATTATGTCGTACATGGAGATCCCAACTTTTTATTTTGTGGATAGGAACTGTTGAGATGTAACCATTCAAGTAAAAGCTCTTATTAAAAGTCTGAGTAAGGTTTGCTGAGCAAAATGTTCCAACGTTTGAGACTGTGGATGAAATTTAAGAAGGCCCTCAGTGAATTTAAAGCTATTGAAGACAATTTTTTTTTGCACAGTGAAGTATTCGCCGGGAGTATTCGACTCTTATTAAAGTTCTACGCATGGCTACTTTCGGAAGCCGTTAAAAGGATTAACTGAAAATTTCCCACCGACGAAATAAACGGAAGTTATAAGAGTAACGCGTACAGTTAATAGTTCCGTGATTGCACGTGTCGTTCTTTCCAAGAAACATACTTCCACTTCCAGCAGGATAATGACAGGATGAACCTCAGGATTTATAACTAATATTTCTTAACTGAATTATCTCAGGTATACAGAAGTAATGTCAGTTTTAATTTAGATGTCTAAATACTTAAATACGGTGTTCCCATGCCATGCATTCTTGCACGCAAGAGAGTGTAAGGGTCAGTATAAGTGAATGAAGTTTAGACTTCCTGCCAGCTCAGAAGAGCTGAAAACGAGTTGAAAGCAGAGTGTCAGAGTGGAGTTTCTCTTGCAAATATATCAACACTCGGTAAGTACACCCATGCTTCTTTATCCCTTGCCATATCAGCCAAATAAGAGACAGAAGCCAGTTTGTTTCAGGAAGTGTTCTTTTGTATTTTCGCGGCCAGGATATAATTATTTAACTACACCCCGAAACAGTCCAATATTGGTATCACAAATCGCTTTATCGAGCGTATAAGGTTTGCGTCATGGATTAGCAACGGACTTCATTTTTAGACTGTCAGGAAGTCTAAAAGCACAAGGCTGATGTTTGGAGTAAAACTAAGAGAGAAAATAATACAAAGTATACATTTTTAAATTGAAATCGTTAGGCGAGAGCAGGCAGATATTTATAAAAAATGCGCCCACCGCTCGATGAGCTAGTATTACAATCCACGTGAATTAATCTCCAATGACGTTTCCGTATGGTTTGTCCTTTTGTGAGCAAACAGGTCAACCGTTTTGCACAATATTACCGATGATATTGATTTATTTCTTACTCTGCTTTGTGTGGTAGGGGTAGGTAAAAGTCAACCGCTGCCAGCTATTGCTCAGGAGCACCCAACGAGAACATTTTAGCAAAATACTTTAAAGCTCATTTTCTGCTTTCTTAGACAGTTTCAAAGCTTTTTAAAGGCATATTTTTGTAAGCTAATACATATTGATCCGTTCGGCGTTTTTAGCTGATAATTTAGGCCTCAGAAAATTTTAGGAAACAGAATCCTATCCGCTAATTTCCAAGCAGCTGATGGCTACTCGTAGCTAACCTTATTTTGCACTCCAAACGACATATTTGTCACCCCGAAAACAATCTGAACAATAGGAACTTTTAAATAACTCCTCTTGTTACGCGCTCGCGAAAGTCCGAGGTGGTGTTTCGCCAAAGAAATGTCTAGCTTTTAATGCAATTAAATCCGAATATCTCAGGCGATTTTGAGCCTTAAGAACAGAATAATAAGATATTTCCCGAAACGAACCATTGGGTGCCCCTAATTGCTGGCATACGACTAAGAACTGAGGGTGTTGTGCCGACAAATTAAGATTTCAAACAAACAGTCGGCTAAAACTCTGTATTAATATTTTGTTTCGTCTCATCATTTTTAAGGCATTGGGTTTTTACACTGCAGAGCGTCTACGATGTTCACACAACTGTTCTTTCACAGGTACCGACCGTCGAAATAACTCTGCATGAACCATGCATTGAGAAGCCGGGTCACCAAATGTTTCCTTGAGTTTAATCGTTTTAGCAGGGGGGTGGGGAGCAGATTTTGTGTCACGCAAACGAAATCAGGGATGTTATGAAAAGTTCAGTTCAACTACTTCATTCTCTAGCAATTATTTGGTGACTGAAAAATCACATTTCAACAAAATGGGTTCAATTTCGATTTGAGGAATATTAAATTGGATTGAAAAAGAACAGAATATTTTAATCGCAGCTAAGGACTTAGTAGGTAACGTTCCAGACAAAAGAGACTGGAAGCCCTACTTTGCCGGATTACGCAGAACAATCGACCTATACCTAGTCTGTAAAGACGCCCGTTATACCATTATTTTCTCTTGTATCTTTAACAATTATAATGTTTTAAATAAATGTCACATGGGGTATGCTAGAAGGGCCCTGGTCACCTCAATAAAATATCTATCTTTCTGCCAGGTCTAATTAATTGATTTTTCTGTGAGGTTTAGAAATCCAGAGGACCCAGCGATGCCTCAGACGGTGAAAGTTCACGTGACCTATGATGAAACCAAGCGCATCATAACCCATCAGAAGGGAGGCGATGTCCAGGGTTTGCGCCATCTTTTCCTGCAAGTCTTTTCAGATGTGTTATCAGACAGAATTGCCCCGGCAAATGTAACGTTCCAGCGATATGATGACAAGTTCGCAGATTATGTGGAACTTAACAATGACGAGAAGCTCAAGGATGATCTTAAAATTCGAGCCTTGACATGGAAACCGGACAAACAGGTATCGAAACAGGAAAAAAATAGTATCACACCAAAACACAGACGCACAGTCTGGGTAAAATACATAGGAATCTGCTTGAGAAAGAACCTGGGAAAAATTTTGAGTATCCTTTTTAATTGACTTGAGCCCAATAATGACAGCAGCTGAAATCTCATAAGCTGGACCCTTTTATTTTACAAGTGGACTGACTGCATTTGATTATTTTATACCATTGCTTTATACTTTGGACACCTATTCCGACTTGGCTTTATATGTAACCTGTGAAGATCTGTTCGCGTAATGTTTTTTTTTTTTTAGATCCCGCTTATTTACAGCCAAGAGTGTTTACGCACAGGCTTACCATCCACTGTTTGTGTTGCAGACCTGTGCTAGCTGAATATTAATGGCCGCTTCGGTTGTGTACAAGCGAAATCCTTTGTACACAACCGAAGCGACCATTAATATTCAGCTAGCACAGGTCCGCAACACAAGCATAGGATGGTAAGCCTGTGGTTTACGTTATGACAAACCGCGACGCTGTGTTGATTCCGGTAATATTTTTAGGTAGAAAACTCTACTCCAAGTGCAGCAGATTCAGAGGTAAAACATATGCATTGCTGGCCAATCTTTTTTCCATGGATTCACTGTGAAGGAGCTACTATCTCGCCAGTGTTGCCTATCGGTCCTGGTCAACCAATCTACAGAAGGCCACACCCAGTTAAGCAGTTCACCAACTATCGACTGTGGAACCCTGTAAGCAAGCAAAACGATGGCTTGATTCGGCGTGACCCGAACGATATTGTGACTTGTGATGGCAGCTTCAGTGGAAGCGACAGTAAGTCGCCTTTGGATTTAAAAAAAAAAATAAAACAAAAGCAAACCAAAAAATACAGCAACATATATATACAAACAGAGTCTGATGATCGCTTAGTGCGTAAAACTCGAGTTACAACTTTCCGTCTTTACATTAGTATTTTGCTCTGCATATCTACGCATTGAGCACTCATAGAACGAGTGAAGCAATCTATGTATTGTTTATTCATTTATATATACATACATATAGATCACGCTATCAGTGATAAATACTGGCCAGGAACTAACTATATATATATATATATATATATATAAACAGTTAATGGTTGCCTCAGGCCAACAAAGAATGCCACTGCGTCAGGAGGATCAAAGATTCACAGTCCAAGCCTCACTGCATGGAATTAAAACTCGTTGAAGGAAAGCGAGGACGGACAACTTCTGACGATTAAAAAGTTAAAAAATTTAATAAAAAAATAAAAACGTTTCGGTCAGTAGACCTTCATCAGTTACATGAAAAATTGAACTTATCAAATCAACCTTAAATAAGATTACAGAACAAAACAAGACGCAAAATACAATTCATCGCTATGAGTTACGTAACCGGCGTGATTATAACAATACTAAAACAAGGATAAGTGACGCTAACATTCAAAAATAAAAACAATATAGTACAACGATTATATAACGAAAAAAGGAAAACTAAACAATACTAACAATTAAACGTAATTACAAGGTGTAGATACAGGTACAACACTAGATAAGTGAACGATACAAGGCAAAAATATAACAAAAGACCGGAAATACGCTGCTATAAAAATAAATAACAAAAGATGACAGATAAGACTAAAAACTAAGAACTACTAATTCAAAAAAGATGACATTTGCAAAGCGGCAAAAGAAAGGGCAGTCAAAAGGAAAGCAACCTACGTTTACGCAAACATGGATCATACCAAAATCCCAAATCGAGGCCTCTGGAACCCCAAAGGGCCGATAGACAACAAAATCCCTGGAGGGGCCCTTAAACAATAATGACCGTAATAAGTTCCCCGGACAGGGCCTTTGAGTATACCCAACACCTAAGAGGCTGACAAAATCCAAGAAAAGGGCCTTTGAACGGCCATATATCGCAAACAAAGAATCGCAAAAAAGAAAATTAATTATAACAAATTCTATTCCTAGAATGAAATTCTTTTCTTTTATTTAAACCATGGGGTGCCAAAGAGAACAGCTGAGCACTCCAATAAGCCTCCTTTGTAATTAAAAGCCTGTCGATCTCATCCGAGTTGTTTGGGGCCTGCACCTGATCAATACATTGAAACGAAAAATCATCTAAGATGTGTGAAGTTTTGTTGAAATGCACTGCTACTTCACAAGTTGTTTTGTTTGTGAGCATAGCAGACTTGTGATTACGAAACCTAATTCGAAAATCAGTGGTTGTAGATCCTATGTATTGCAAACGACATTTCTTGCAAGAAACCAAATAAATCACATTTTTAGAATCACAAGAAAGTCTCGAATGAATGGCGTATCTTTTGCCCGTCTGCAAGCTAAGAAATGATTTGGATTCAACAAAGAAATTTCGACAAAGATCGCATCTATTCCTTTCGCATGACTCAGGTGGGATTCGAACCCACGTCTTTCGGGTAACTAGTTCGCTGTTCTTCCATTGGATCTATGTAGTCCTGACTTGGTACCCACGATGGGAATAACGCGTGGATGAGTCCCATTTGATCTTACATGTGCACAGGATGTACCTGGAGAACACCCACGTGAAACATATGTACAACAACAAAAAAATACAATTTTAGCGTCTAGAAGCTATATCAGAACCGTTCTCAGACAAATCAAATAAACGATGTATGCCAGCTGCCCTGATGAATCGTAACTACTCACCACTGACCTCACCAAGGGTGGCGTTCAGTGAAAAAGAAAATGGAGAATTAACACATGAAGTACATCTCTGCGACTGATACAGAATAGCTGGTTTTATTGCTTATTTTCATTTCAGCTGTAATGGAGACCGGTAGCATATCAAGGAATCTTGTAAGTCTTTACTTCAAGAGTACCGCGCCAAGTAAAATGTACGCCTTGACTGCAACAACCGGCGAGGGAGGCGATATAAGAGCTGATGTGAGTTACTATTATTTGCAACCTCACCCCCCCCCCCCCCCCCCCCCTCTTTCGGAAGTTTCCGAACTTGTCTGACTCCTCATGTCTATCGCTTTTTCATCACAAAAATAATAGCATATTGTTGTTTTATACGCAACTGCCGATTAACTGATTGTTTATTAATGACTTGATCAATAATTCAGTAATGACCTTACATCTGAGTTAACTATGGGTCATTACTGAACCATGATGTTTTTGGCCTTGAAGATTCAAAACAGAAAATGGTCATTTTTTTGTGAGTCTTCATCCCTCCGTTGACAACCGATATTACGTTTTCTCTCTTAACCTTGTCTTTACCATTACTTACCTTTTATTACGGCCATTGGAAGAAATATTCAAAAGCCTTTCCGAGTTCCAAGGTTAAGTTCGCTTTTAAATTCTTTTTATCGTTTGGGACTGAAGACAATTTGCTTCGTACAAAGTAGTATGTTTACTGATGCCAGTATCTATTCTTTCTTCTACGTTATAAGCCTGGAAACCCTGGAGACAAAAGTTTGTGGGAGCCTCTGTACTTTTGGAGTTACACCATGTTCAGAAACAAGTGGTACAATACCCTGTACCTTGGATGCGATAACACCGGGAAAACTACATTGGTGACCAATTCATCCTTCGAGTATCCAAACCCTCAAGCACTCTTTGTCCTTAACAAAGATTAGGATACTGATGTGGAGGAACAACGACTTCAGCACCGCTGAACTTTTTAAGTTAACATTGTTAGTATCGCGTTTAATTTCTTATAGTTTAAGAGGCATATAATAACTGTTGGGAAATGATTTTCCGTGCCCAGTAATGTTTAAGTTCAGGATTGAGTTACCCCAAAATAGATGTCTATTTTGAATTCACTTTTACAGCTTAACATTGTGGATTTCGGTGACCCTTTTTATCCCGTTAATTTTAATTGTGCGCTAGCTACTTTTAAGCTGCTCACGTAGACAAATAACCAATGGCAGGACGATACGATGGGTTTATTTTGCTACGGAGATGTTTGAAGAGTTTTGACAAGAGGGACAGAAGCTTTAAATTAAAACTTCAATTTTCAAACAAACCGGGCACATTAAAAAAAAAAAGGATCTTCTTTGCTGGTACACAACATAATTATTCCGCGAAAATGACGACAAGGTTGAGAGGGTTAACAACCTGGATTATGAAAAATGTCATTAATTTTTCAGAACAAAATTGTTCTTAAACAAGCATGTTTTTACTAGTATGACGCCAATCAGAGCGTTTGCTTCTCATATCCAGGGGCTGTGTATGTAATAACAGCAAATTATAGCCTATTAGAAGGGAGCTAAAAAGAGCGCGTGCTTGCTCATATCCCGTGGCTGTCTTGATACTAACAGATGGTAGCCTACCAGGAGGGAGCCAATCACAGCACAGAAGCTGCCTAACTATATAACAACAGCTGATAGCTTACTTAAATGGGGAGCCAATCAGAGCACTTTCTTGCTCATATCCAGGGAGCTGTCTAAATATTAATGCAGTATATTCGGATCTTAAAAAGGGAGGAAGGGAAGAAAATATATGCGGTAGTAGAAAGGAAAGAAAAAGCAAAAAAAAAAAAAAAAGGACATGTTTATAAAAGTTGTGTTAACCTAGAAACTAACGCAAGGGGGAGATGTTGACTTTTTCAAATTACGACGTTTAAGCAATTAAAAAAAGTATGACTTCCTTTTCTTTATCACAACGGCGAAAGCTTGTGTATCAGAATACGATGTCATTTATTCTCTAACTCAATAGTACCTCAGTCTACAAATTAAAGTTTCTCCTCAGTAAACTGACTGAAAATTGATTTACTTTTGATATTTTGGCCCGCCTGGCTGTCTGGGTGTCTAAAAAAATTCTGTTTTTCTAGTTACACGTTCTGGGGTAAGGGATTAGGAAGCATAATAGAGATAATAATGCTGTAAAGTTCTTGGAACGTAAACGCAGAACTGCTACCTATCAGAAATCCTTCCTTCTCATATCTACTAGAGTACTACTTTAGCCGACGAAATGAACTTGAATATGGACAACCTTTCTTCTTTTAAATCTGTAATGCCAAAATACTATTTTGCTCCTTTAGATAATGACGACTGTGATAACCCCGCACTTTATATACATGCATGCATGAATGAATGAATGAAATGAATGAATAAATGAATGAACGAATGAATGAATGAATGAATGAATGTATGAATAAATGAATGAATGAATGAATGAATGAATGAATGAATGAATGAATGAATGAATGAATGAATGAATGAATGAATGAAAGAATGACTTACTGACTGACTGAATGAATGAATGAATGAATGAATGAATGAAGGAAGGAAGGAAGGAAGGAAATGAATGAATGCATAAAAAGAATGAATGAATGAATGCATTAATGAATGTATGAACGAATGAGTGAATGAATGAATGAATGAATCAATCAATCAATCAATGAATCAATTGAATGAATGAATGAATGAATGAATGAATGAATGAATGTATGTATGAATGAATGGATGGATGGATGAATGGACGGGTAAAGGAATGGATGAACGGATGAATGAATGAATGAATGAATGAATGAATGGATGAACGAACGAACGAACGAACGAACGAACGAACGAACGAACGAACGAACGAATGGATGGATGGATGGACGGATGGATGGATGAATGGATGGATGGATGGATGGATGGATGGATGGATGGATGGATCAATGAATGAATGAAAAAGCGAATAAAAGTTTGTCAGCGACCCTCGTTATTGTTGTTTCGTCGCCCTCAGCTTCCTCTTGACCGACTTCCAGTTTTCAATGTCAAAAAAATCCTTAAAGCGTTCTACGTCTATGAAACGATACTGAGTGAAAGCGACAGTAGCAGCGGCCCTCGGCGCTTTTCAGGAACGCGTCACAGTCCTTTATCCTCTGTTGGTCACGGTACATTTATCTCCTGGTTCGTTGCCTCTGCACGTTCGCCGTAAACAATTCTAATCTACGGGTGAGTGTTGGGAAAAATGTTGTCAAAAATAAAAAATAGAAATACGAAACGTTTCGATAACTAAGGTCATCATCAGAGTTATATAACAGAACCGGGGTTGTTTTACTATAGGTTTGAATGAAAACTATTGAACTCTTCTTCCCATAGGGCACAAGATGAGCTGTGCAAACGAACGATGTAGAATCCCTCGATAAAGTTTCGTTTTAACCATGAATGATCACGATTGGCTGTGGCCAAAACATCCTACGAGATTGCGTGATCTGGGTTTGGCCAGTTCCCGATGAGACGCACTTCAAATTACTTGTAGTTTCACCTGTATTTAGCTTTCTTTTCGTCTAAACCACTGAACCCATGAAGAGCAATCACTCTTCGCTTGAACTGAAATCCAGAACAGGAAGAATACGCGGTTGCATTTTGTTTTAACCAGTTTGATTATTTAACTTTGTCAGCTAAGAGCTCACAGATAATTTTATTTTATTTTATTTTATTAGCTTGATCGCCATAAAGAAAACAAAGAGAAGAACAAGAAAAGGAAGTTAAATAAATTACTTATAAAACTAACACAACAAACAAAGCAAATCACAGAACGCGAATAAATACGGCAGGGTAACCACAACAGCGGGTAGCCAATTACTGCGTAAGGATAGTTAGTTAATTAGAAGTTAGATTTGCAAAATTCTGTGAGGAACAGGATAAGAACAAGCTATGAATGTGAACAATTGTCACACAATTAAAGACCTTTAAAATTTCCGGGATGTTATTGAATAGATTTGGGGTGAATTGAATAAAGTAAAGGGTGCGGTTTTGAGAACCCATTCTTGGAAGCGGCATAATTGGCTTTGACAGCTGTCCGAAAACACTGTGATATCGAGTGATTAAAAATATTCCATACACTCCGTCACGAATGATGTATATACCATTTGTTTTATAGACTTTTAAAAAATAAAACAGCCAGTAAAGTGTACGACTAAACGAATTTTGGTTTGTTCCCTTCGGTTAATTACACGCAAATATTATTCGGAGGTAGTCTATGCGAAGATTCGTGGAAAAGCCGGATGCCGTGATGCGGCGGTCACGCTTGATCGGGCGAATCACGAGATCTTCAAGACGCTTTCAATTCTCTGTAACGACGCTTGTATGGAAAGTGAAAAAAGTCAATAAATAGCTTTTGACTCAACAGAAGTATGATAATGGCCTTCGCGATACAACGCCCATATTATAATGTTCCTGCATTTCTTCGAGACCGTTTGCAGGAATATTTGACATCGCCAGCTCGCTCGAATCCCGTCAAGTTTGGATTGAATACGTCCGCTGGTAGAATTCATGCTCTTGAGGTGATAATTTGTTTCCCGGTGGAGTTTTCGTCGAGTGCTGTCATCGAATCACAAGGTGTAAGGTTAGATCTAGCCTTCGGCTTTTAAAACAAGAATGTACATGTTATTAACGGATTAACCAACCTTGGTATCATTACTTATAAACATGATTTATCTGCGGAATATTTGTCACGAGACAATAACTAAGACGTTTACTCGTTAAATATTTTATCCTGTAGTTTCCAGCATATTTCAATGGATATATCCCAGCGATCCCAAAGATAGAAACCCTTAGACCAGTTCTTTGTTGAGTTAATTAAAATATGCAGGTTAACACACTGATGAAAATGAAAGAATTGAATTTGACCGCCCCTCCCCCCCACCCCCCCCCCCCCCCGCAGCATTAATTTTATGCAAGTTAATTTTTTTCGGCTAGCTATTAAACTTTCGGCTGATATCAGACTGTCAACTGAATAAGCTTATTGAATATAGGCTTATTACAGAATTGAAAACTAAAATGGGACCAGGTCTAAGGTCTGAGGCTTATTTTATTTTCTTTGCCCCTTCGGCGCTACTTCAGCGTATACACAACAAAAAATTCTCGCAATACTTGAGTTTATATTACATTTAATTTATAAAGAGTCGCACAATGTTACGGTACACGGGCTCATAGTCACGATACTAACGGAAGGGTGAAACACAACGATGTTTACGCTTAAATAAAAGCTGCTGACCAAAGATACTGTCCAGAGTTTGAATAGCAACAGAAAAGGTAGCAAATTATCTTCCGAGCGAGATGTTTTTCAGGAAATTTGGATGATTTTCGGTGGAGATATTGCAGATCGAAGTTCATAGATTTTAGCCGTGGGATGGTTACCGAAATTTACCATGTTTTTCCTTCTGGATACCGCAGAGTATTCAAATCGGCGAATGATAAATGTACTTCGACCTGAAAAAAAGCGCCTTCGAGTTCACGTAAGAGATGGAAACTTGTGTGTAAGATAAGTTTTAACGCGAACTAGAGCGCTTAAGCAGGCGGTATCATTTGGCCTTTTGGAGAGGACAGTCACACAAAGCTTGTTCAGAAGTTATGCTTACTGTCGGGTTACTGTTTATCTCAAAACCGCAACGGACACAACTTGCAAGGTGAGAATTATAATTAAAGCAAATTCAGTTGAAGGAACAGCAGTACTCATCGAATCTGATAGAAACCGAGGCATGCGAATCTTTTGAGGACAGGTTTTTTCGATTTTTATTCTTTTCTCAGTCAATTGGGGTCTTTCTTCAGGTACCGGAGCACATTGTCCTTCTTTTGTTTGCGAGACATTGTAATGTGGTTCTATTTTGGAGTTGAATTGTTTTACGTCTTTTGTTTCTTTTGTTTTACGTCATTCGTTCCCCGGTACTCAGAGAAGGAACCGTCAATTGTCTGTATTGTGAAATGCCCTGATATTTAAGTGTCAACTGTCATTGCGCATGCCTGTCTCGAATTTCTCGCCATGCTCTCTTCGGAAGGCTGATAACTTGAGTTTGCTCTGGCGAGATGTCACTTAAAGCTTCAATTTCGTAACTTGGGAAAATTAAAGTTTTGGTCTTTTTTGTTTTAGAGATAAATCACAAACCTGGTGTCATTTGGAGTTAGGTTGGGTAGCATTTTCGGAAGGACAACAAGATCTTGGGGATAAGATTGACTGTCCAATAAACGCGGGGTGCAGGATGCGGGCCGGTAAAAAAAAAAAACAGAAAAAAAAACTAATAATAAAAGCAATAATAAAACTAACGATATAAAAAGAAAATAGCGAAATACATACGAAAATACAATAAAAATACAAGTTAAGGAACCTACAGAAAATATAATAATGCATGCGTGTATTAAAGACAAAAGTAAAAAAATCTATAGGCATTACAGTTACCATTAGACCACAGACAGAAACTCTAGCTAGTTTTAAATCCAAACTGAAGACTTTTCTTCTCTAGATATATATTTTTTAAGTATAGATTGTAATTTTTACATCAGTCTAGTTTATATCGTTTCGGTATTATCATGGTACATTATTCAACATATATAATTTTAGTTGTTGTAAATTAAAGCATCAAGTATAGCGGGATGCTCCTACTACCTCATTATTGTTATTATTATTATTATTATTATTATTATTATCATCATTTATTATTATTATTATTAATATTTTTATTATTGTCATTATTATTATAGAGAAAATTTTTACCCTGGGGGGAACTAGAAAATGTTTTTTCTTTTAGTTTGTAGCCGTCCGATGCTGGTGATATATAGTTGGTTGCAATACTAGTGCAGTCATGCATATCGGATAAATATACTACCTAGAGTCTTCAAAACGAAATGGAATTCAGAAATGCAGATCATAGTCCGGGCAAGTCCCGGGGGGGTACTTGGGTCAATTTTTGCTGGGTGTGTGCTGCTGGCCTCTCCAGACCCCTACCCCATTATAGCCTATTCTGTAGCCAATTATAGACCCCATGTTAGTCACTTTTGGGCAAATATACCCCAAATCCCTACTTGCCGGAATTTACTTACCCCTGAAATCCCGCAAATGTGCGACCCCATTCTAGTAACTCTATTAGCAAGTATGGGCAAGTATGTGCAAAGTATGATGAGATTGATCTCATAAATTGCTAACTGCCGAATTTCTCCCTTAAAATCTAGACAAACTTGTTGTCTCATGACGTCCAGATTTTCACAGTCTTGGCTTCAGTTTGCTGAGTACCTTCTGTTGATGGCTGCCTGTTGTTCATGTATGCTTCCCTCCATCACAGGCCAGACATGTCATTATGTTCCTCAATATAGTAAGTGTATTTTTAATGATTTGAAGCATTAACCCACTGTTAGCCTAACCATAGCACAGACCACATTTTCAATTCAAGCTGGCGGCTTATCCCTTTTCCTCCTGGAGTCAAGCATTGAGTGGTGTAAATGTTGCCAGAAGCCATGGGTGCACCTCTTCGGAACCCCTTTTTTCATTGCACACCTCCTTTGTTTGTCGTTTGTGTCATTGTCTGCTCACCCAGTCCTTGGTACATGTATCTCGAATAGTGCATTGCACCTCCAGTTTTCATGCACATCTAATGTTTTCAGGACTAGGGTTATTGTTGTGATGCTTGTTTCATTGTATTGTGTTTTATGATCTAATCCTGTAAGGTATTTTGAGTAATGCATGGCGCCTTACTTTCGCACGTTTGGTAGCATGACTCACTGTAACTGAGGTGATGATGATGATGGTGATGATGATGATGATGATGATGATGATGATGATGATGATGATGATGATGATGATGATGATGATGATGGTGGTGGTGGTGGTGGTGGTGATAGTGATGATGATGATGATGATGATGATGATGGTGATGGTGATGGTGGTGGCCATTTCTCAAATATCATTGTTCCTTTTGGATAAAAGGCTAAAACCAAGCGTCAATTTAACTGTCTTGTTTTATTGTCGACATATTTAGAGTAAGCACTGTTAGCCAAACTGAACTTCCCTCGTTCGTGTTGATTCGCAAAAAAACCGCCTGTACCAAGAACGTTTTTTGGTGAAATGTTCCTTTAAACGAGGAACAATCTTAGAGAGGCCTTCTTTGTTCCTCTTCAAAATCAAGGAGAACTAAAAAGTCTCTTTGATGTAAGGTACTTCTAATGGTAAACACACATCCTCCGTATCCATCAAATCCAGGAAATCCGATCAATAAATATGAAATTGATTGATGTCTTACAGATGGAAACGAGACAAAAAATAAACAAGTGAAGAAACAAAGAAAGAATGCGAAATGAATGAATGAATGAATGAATGAATGAATGAATGAATGAACATTTCCATAAAATCTAAAAGATCCAAAGAATCCAACCTATTTGTTGAAAAAGTATGGATAAAAGGCTAAAACCAAGCGTCAATTTAACTGTCTTGTTTTATTGTCGACATATTTAGAGTGAGCACTGTTAGCCAAACTGAACTTCCCTCGTTCGTGTTGATTCGCAAAAAAACCGCCTGTACCAAGAACGTTTTTCGGTGAAATGTTCCTTTAAAGGAGGAACAATCTTAGAGAGGCCTTCTTTGTTCCTCTTCAAAATCAAGGAGAACTAAAAAGTCTCTTTGATGTAAGGTACTTCTAATGGTAAACACACATCCTCCGTATCCATCAAATCCAGGAAATCCGATCAATAAATATAAAATTGATTGATGTCTTACAGATGGAAACGAGACAAAAAATAAACAAGTGAAGAAACGAAGAAAGAATGCGAAATGAATGAATGAATGAATGAATGAATGAATGAATGAATGAATGAACATTTCCGTAAAATCTAAAAGATCCAAAGAATCCAACCTATTTGTTGAAAAAGTATAGAGTATTAACTTCCAGTACTAAGTAGATGTCCTTTAATCTTTGTTAATAATATTTATTATTGACTGGATAGTATGGATTTATTGGATTTCATGGACATATTTAAGGGTAAAAGAAGTTAAGCGTGAACTCTTTTTATTTTTGGGTGGATAGTATGGATTTATTGGATATCATGGACATACATCCAGTGTCTCTTTTTTAAATGTAGGTTGGATAGTTTGGATTTCTTAGATATGTTGGAAAATGAAAGACAAAAATAATAAAAAAAAATTAATATAAATAAATTAAACTATTAAATGATACTATATTATTATTTAATTTTATTTTTATTTTATTTTAATTTAATTTAATTTTATTTTATTTTTTATTTACTTTTTATTATTATTATTATTATTATTATTATTATTATTATCATTATTATTATTATTATTATTTTTTTTAGTATCCATGTATTCCACAAAATCCAATAAATCCACCCTTATTTTAAAAAGAAATAAAGCGAGAGATAAGATCAATTCATTCTTCATTTAGGTAATAGTTCTTTTTCCAGTAAATCCTTTAAATCCAACATATCCGCCCCTATTTAAAAAAGAAATGAAGGGAAAGCTAATGGTTCTTTATTCATTTATTCATTTTTCTAGACAATAGCTCGATGTCCAAGGAGTCCATCCACCCTTACTAAATAATGTTTTACTTAGACATCACTTGCAGATTCCCAAAAACTCTTTTTTTATTTAGGGTGGACAGCTTGGATTCCTTGGATATGTCGGATAATGAACTATTGTTTAATCTTTTTTCTTTCCTAGAGATGGATAGCAGCTATGCTAGGCGGATAATGTGGATTCTTTGGAAGTATCAGTGCCGCTTTTGTATTTAATTAAGGGCTTCACAGGATTCTTAATTCTGTGGTTATGTAATATCATTGTAAAAAATGCATAACAATCACTTCCTTTTGAAAGGCTGGTGCCCTCGAATGACAACAACTAGCAGCTTCGATAGTCTTCAACGCATTATACTTTATGGTGGATAATGCGGATTCTGTGGAAATATCACTGTTGCGTTTGTTTTTAACCTAGATTTTCACAGTTTTTCGCAATCTGCAGTTATGCAATATCATGCTAAAAAATAGTACAACAACCGCCCTTGTTTTTTAACAAAGCTCTTTTCATATCAAGTATAATATACTGGAAAAAGAAAACTTCACACTAGAATGCCGAACTCTATTCGATAAAGCCCTAAGTGTAAGGTTTTAAGACAAACAAATGAACAAAACGACATCATGTTTTCACATTGATGCATGCATAATATTGACCATCACAACGTTCTGCTATATAAAGATCATTTGATGCAGGCCATTTCATATCATTGCAAGATGCAGCGAGCTACAAATCCGTGTAGGCAACTTAACAGCGAGGGAGTTAAAGCAGCCGCCTTATGTTATTTGAGTCCAGTAATCCATGGCAAATGCAGCATAATCAGTGCTAGATGTATCGCTAGCGTGAAACAACAAGGACTGGAAAAAGCCTGGAAAGATGTTTGTCGCATGCGAGATAACTGCGACAAGGCAGTGTCCGGTAAGAAATGATTTAGTTTGTTGTTTCCCTATTGAAAAACTTATTACTGCATAAAGAGAAATATATCCCTCCTTCAAAGCTGTAAGCACATTGAGTTTCTAAATGCGCCCATAAAAAAAACTTTACTATGTTATAAAGCTAAACTTTTGCCTTGTATTTTTGTGCCTTTTCAGGAATAAAGAATGTGGCATTCTTTTTTAGTGCCGTGGCAACTCAAGAAAAAAGAAAGGCCAAAAGCAAGGCAAAAGCCAAAGGCAAAGAAGAAGATGAAGATAGTGACGAAAGCAATGACGAAACAGTTACTTCCAGTCAGGTGGCTAGTACGACCAGCCAAGAATGGATTGCTGAACATCGCTCTATAGTGGACAAAAGGTTGTGCCCAGCAGTAGTCTATTGGATTGCGCTGACCACACCCAACGGGGCTCCGGCCAATCCCCTCACAGTTCATCGAGCACTCCACGAATGTGGAGTAGAAACGCTTGCACATCAGGTACGTAAAATTCTGTCTTAATCGTACTTTGTCGCATTCTGTCTAGTCCTATTTTTTAATCGCTTTGTCTCACCTAGTGGAGTTTTCTTATTTTTGATCTTCTAGGTCAACTTTAAAGAAAGCAAGGATTCCATGGCGATGAAGGAGCTGTACAAAACGTTAAAAGATCACAAGAACGGCTTTATGCAGGATTTGGTTCAGTCGTCATACCAGACCATCTATCAAGACGAAGTCCAGCGTTTCATGAACGAGACAGATGAAATTGATCTCGAAGAGTGTGGTGGGGAGTCTGTTGTGAGAGTAATTGTAGTAAACCAGTCCTTCCAACCTTCATTGTCGTCAGCGATTTCAAAAATGGAAGACGCCAAGTTACAAATTGACCGATTTGGCTTCAACGAAACCAGTGCAGAAATAACGGGAGACAAGAAAGACCAACCTGAGAGATTATCGGACAAACTTACGGTACTGATCAATGATATAGGAATCGCCATGAAGAAGTTGGATTACGCACTACATAGAGGACAAATTTACAGGAAAGAGCCAGCTTCCCGATATACCTATTTGTACAAGTGTGAGCCAAGGGCATTTGTGAATAGCCTAGCAGCAAATGAGTTTTTCAAAGGCCGCCTTCTTAAAGACATGAAGCGTGTGACTGACATCCTGTCCGATCCTTATTGCGAAGTTATTCGCCCTATCACGATTGATTACGATCTAATCGAGGTGAACGACGGAAAATGCTGGTCAGTTAGAGAACGGCGTTTCATCGATCAAGCTATCGAGGATGACAACAAAGGACTTGTAACGCCCAGAGCATTCTGTCGCTATGACTGTTCTACGCCGCCGCAGCCAGAGTACTTCAAGGAAATCCTCGAGAACAGCCTCACAGAAAATGAAGTAGCCACATTTTGTGAAGATTTTCTGAAGCTCCTCAACTACAACAGAAAACGACACAAAGACAAGGTGCCCTGCCTCGTTGGCCAAACCAACAGTGGGAAGACGAGTCTTTTTATGCCTATTTTGGGCATAATACACCACTCCAATGTCGCCACAATAACCAAACAACGGGTTTTTAACAAGGCAATGATATCAAACAACACGGAGGTCATTTTCATAGATGAGGCGACAGAATCAACCATGGATATTGACGACTGGAAAGTTCTGACACAAGGCGGTTATGCAGCCTATGATGTAAAATACCAGACAGCCAAGTCCTTTATAAATCGCTGCCCAATGATAATAACCGCACAAAGAAAGCTACGATTCAAGCCAGAGGATCAGCCGGCGATGGAACGAAGACTTCGCACCTATTCATTCAAGAGTCTTCAAAATCCTAAGAAGAGAGCCGCAGCTTGGCTACGCAATCATCCAATGGATTGCATCGTATGGGCAGCAGAAAGAGCACGCAGTGACGAAGATGAAACGAACAGCAGTGGCGACGAAGGCGGAGAAGATTGCCAGGTGGTTGGCGAAGGGCTATTGCCTGAATGCGAGAAAGAGGCTTTAAGAACATTGTCTCTAGTGGAAGACGAGGTAGCAGAACTAGCCCAAACCGAATCTAATCTTCACGAAGACGAGAGTAGTTCCGACGAAGATGAAAACGAACAAGACGAAGAGCAAACTGTCGGTGCCTTGGAAAGAGCCCTGCAGAAGTGCGTG
Source organism: Siderastrea siderea (assembly GCA_964030785.1). Classification (NCBI taxonomy): domain Eukaryota; kingdom Metazoa; phylum Cnidaria; class Anthozoa; order Scleractinia; family Rhizangiidae; genus Siderastrea; species Siderastrea siderea. Next base: position 8,181,537 of record OZ034973.1, read on the forward strand.
CCCGATTCATTGCGCCACAGACAAATAGCTCACCTTCTTCACACGCGAAAGCAGCTCGAGAAAGACAAGAAAGAACGAGAGGAATATCGGTACAGGCAAAGAAAAGAAGTCCTAATCTCCAAAGGCATTTCGCCAGAGAGTGCAGACCTCCTCCCGAGAGACGAGCTGGAACCGATGCCTTCACCTCTTAGAGAAGAATTGCTCGCGTATCATCAAGACGTAATGAAGGCGAACAGTGAGTTACGCAGAGAGAAGGCCAGAGAGGCATACGACAATCAATGGGTGACAAGCACCGAAAAAGAGTTGCAAGATTGTGTCATGTGGCTAAACACGTCGATCATCGATGAGCAACACAGGGCCGCCTTGGCAAGCCAGCGAGAACTGCTGTGCGATAAGCTCAAGACACATCTTTCAAATCTGGACCTGCTTAATTGCGAGGAGGCACTGGAAGAACGGAGGCGTAAGTGCATTTCTCTGGGACTACTTGCCGAGCGTAACAAGAATTTGGTGAGGTCCGTGTACGAACCGCTTCCTCTTTTCGACGACATCGCAGTAACTAGCACAAGTGAGGACGACGAGCGCGATATGTTCATCACTCCAGTTCCCAGGCAGAGCGCGGCAAACACCAGAAAGAGAGTCGCAGCCTCTCCTAGTTGTCAAGGAAATCAAACTTCCACCCTGAAATACTTAGGTTGAAATTTTAGAGTATTTGTCTTGATCCATTTTTGTTACAATTTGAGTGTACGAATCAAATCAGTTGCTGTAAAGTAGCGCGAATAAAGCTCGATTAGTGATTGTAGTAGTTGAATCGTAGAGCGATTTGATATGTACAGCGCTGCCTAGTGTAAGATAGTTTGCGGTGATATGAAAGCTTGACGTAGACTAACAAAGAAGTCAAAGGAATAAATGTAACATGTGTTGAGTTATTTCGCATACTTCACGTCAGGAATAAATGTGTGCACCAGTTAATGGCTTTCTTTGTCCTGTCTTTTTATTTCAAAACATGCAGAATAAATGATCTTGTCGTATTGGTCCCTCGACTCGAAAGTTATATGGAGTTATTTCCATAGTTTTTGTTCTTCTTCCACTGCCTTAATCATCCACTACCTTCGTTATTAACTCCTTAATTAGTTACAAATTGTCTTCTAACAATTATCCTACTTAAACTTTCGTAAGGCACGGTTCAAGAGAGAGTTTGCCGTTCTGCCCTTTTGGAACTTGTATCTGGGATCCCTCAAAATGGCTGACCAATGGCCATAGCCATGGCAATTTATGCCCGCGCGCAAATACTTGTCTTCGTCTGCAGTAAATAAAAGGATTTTTCTTTTCGGTCCGTGACTAGAATTGCTTTCGACGGGCTGTTGTGGTACTTCGGTATCTTCGCACAAACTTTCGTTCGCTCGTTCTTGATCGGAAGAGGAGCTCGGGCTTTGGGAGAGCCGGAAACAAACTTGTTCTTCCAGTTGTGCCCCCATGTCGCCTTGAAGTTTTTTGAGACACTCGTGGGCCCTTGTGGCAACCTCGCGAGACCTCTGTTTTTGGTAGTGTACCTTAGCCACCACGGAGCTGTGCTTTTGATCCTCGGAGATCGCGTCCTGCTCCTTGTCGTTCAACTTGTCGTGGCTCGCAGTCTCGACAATTTGCCGATAGCGGGTCGGATGAATGTACTTGCCCGTAGCGTCGAACACCATCTTGCTCATGAGTTGACCAATCCTACTGTGTTGATCCCCGTTTCTGTTCACAAGAACGTATTCGCAGTTTGGTTTCAAAAGGGGACGAATATGGAAAATGTAGCCATCCAAAACTTGCATGCTGGTTTTTGTCAAAAGTAGTGAATCGAAACCATAGTTGGCCGTAGTTTTGAACTTCTTTTGGTCTATGAAACCGCCGTTGTTCTTGGCTGCTTCGACCATGTCAACGGTCAAATATTGATAGGTCATTGGCCGGGAACCCTTCACCTTTATGAATAAAAACACTGCCAAAAACTTGGTCGCAAACGACAAATCTGAAGGAGGCACCTCGCCTGGCTTTTCTTTGCAGATCTTGAGCACGCTTTCAAAACGCGGCAGGTTTTTCGAAACCACCTGTAATAGTTCGTCTAAAGTAGCCCAATGCCCCTTTGACTCTAAAGTGTCAATGTCTAGGTCGTTAGTCCATTGTAGCCTCATCATTTTAGAAACCGTCTTGCGAGCCCTTTTCAAATAGACTTCAGTGGAATTCAGGTTGCTTAATACTGCATCTGGTGCACCATGTGTTTTACGAAAATCAATCAAGTCAGAAATAGAGTCCAAGTAGGCTAGGCGACCGGCATGACCCAAACCCCAATCGGTTTGCATTGCATCGACGAATCGAAATAGAAAGTTTGGTGAACTCAAACTGAAATCAACCATGTTCCAATTTAACTCTTCCTCGTCATCTTCACAGCAGAACTTTAGATATTTGAAGCTCTTACGCACGACCTGCTGAGCCTGCCTGATACTTTTACATCCACCACCACTTCCAATTAGCCAGCTTTGAAACAGCTTTCCAATAGTACTTGAAATGTCAAAGGATGGTAGCAATTTAGTAGAATGAATAGATGTCCCACCTTTTTGTTCGCCGTTGTCTGTATTGACTGGGTTTAGACAGTCATCAGGCTTTGAATCAAAGTAATAAAACCAAGCGTGCTTGTTCTTAACGTGTTTTCTGCAACCCCTTTGAGTTGAAAATGTATCATGATCACACGTTTGCACAGGGCAGTGGAAAAATCCATCACTTTCGTCCTCTTCCAAGTGAAGTCGTTTTGGCTTTGGGGATGCACCGGCTATCTTTGACCAGTCAATTTCCTTGATGCGTTTACTCATTTGTAGCACAAAAACAAGACTATCAACTGTTGCTCGACACACGTCCTCTTTTTATCTGAAACACGCTTAAATAGTAGTGACGTTGATGCTGAATTCGAAACATGTTTAGACATGCCTGTTACTCTCGGGAATGTCGAAAACAATAGCCATAGGGATGAAACACAACTTGCCCACGATTGCCTGACCTTGCCCTTTGACCTAAGAACAAGGCATTCCTATTCAATGGATTAGGAACGATTTAAATACACGTGTTCCTTAAACAAGGAACGCAGTTTTCTCATTCATGTTCGACTCCTACAATGCTTAATTAGGAACACCTTGCTCTGGTTATTTAAGGGGACCGAAGTGTTTTTCGTATCGTTAATCAGGAACAAAATGGACCCTTCTTCACCTTTTTTATAAAAGGAACAAAGGGTTCCCAAATTTTGCACAGAGGGAACTCCAAACAGAACACTTTGTTCCTTTATGCACAACAGAGTGGTTCCTTTATTACCAAAGCGAAATTCAGATAGGAACTTTCATTCCTCTACAACACAGAAGGAACGAACTATTTAAAAAAAGAACAACGTAAATAGGTCTTTTTTGTTCCGATAATGTGTTTAAAGGAACAGTTATGTTCTTCTTTGCTACCAAAAGGAAGTGTTTGTTCCGGATAGCAAAATTTAGGGCCCATTTGCGATCTGTAAAGGGAAAATTAGTCCTGTTTGAGAAGGAACAACTAGTTCCTAAGTTTGCAAGAGGACCAGGCGCAAGGAAAGTCGCGGAACTAGTTAATTTCAGTAAAATTGTTTTGTTACCCTATTACTTCAAAGAAAGCCCTAAAAACCCTCACGTAAGCACTGATGCTTAGTAAAGAAACCAGCAACAAATTTTATAACTGAAGAAAACATGTATTAATGAAGAAAACAGGTTATCGTTAGTTTTGTGAAATACTGGTGGTGATGGTGATGATGATGATGATGATGATAATGATAATGATGATGATGATGATAAATGTGGCTCTCGCTTTGTAGTCTGTTATGTGATCCACTGTTGTTGACCTTCGGTCACTCGGAATTGGCAGAGGACATTAGAAACGCCTCAAATGTTGGTCCCACTGTTAGTGGCCACGTGGTCGACTACGTTTGCCATTTGCGTGTTGTCTCCAATAATGTTATCATGGCAATTTGTTTTCGTCTGCTAAGTTTTTCCCCAGGGCAAAATTACGTTTCTCTTTTTTCATCCTAAGGTGCTCCTGTAGTCGACATCTCTACATCTCCGGCAATACACTCACTGACTTTTGCCAAACCCTTTAATTTGACCTGTACGGCAAAGTTGACTGACAATTTAAGATATGCCGGATACAAAGACTCCAGACCATATAGCATCATGTGGTTTAATTCACAAGAAAAAATGGAACATGAATGCGAGGCAAAGTCACCACCGGGTATCCTTCTAAATTGCACATTAGTGGTTCTTGCCCTTGATAAAGGAACAATTGGTAATTATACCTGCAAAGCGAGCAATGGTTACTCATACTGTACTATGAAGAAGATTGATGTTCGTATTGGTAAGTAGACATTTATGATACATATATCTTTATAGATGTTTCGGTGTGAAGTATCGCCGCATATTTTTACTATTTGTGCTGTAGTTTGACGAGCCCACAGGGCGAGTCAAAATGCAAACAACGGGTAAAAATATACGGCGATACTTCACACCGATTCATCTAATAAGAGATTTATTATCCAAGATAACATTTATCAACCTTTTTAAAGTAACTTGAAAGAAAACTGCAAGTGTAACAGGACGAGCGCGCGCACGGTACTGTACAATAACCAACTGCACAATATCCTGGGATATTTGTACTCGTTTCGCGCGCTTTCTGTACAATGGGCTCCCGGCAGAGGATATAACACGGCAGCACGAAGGTATGAATTTTATTTTCGAGTGGTAAAAACAATATTTTACGAAAGAGCGCAGCGAGTGAGTAAAATGTTGCTTTTTACCGCGAGAAAATAAAATTCATATCTTCAAGCTGCCGAGTAAATTTCTTTTTATTACATAGACAAGAGTATTTTGAATAAACAACACCGGTGTAAAAGCGGGAAATGACGTATCGATATGGAAAATACGCCACTCGAGTCCCGGATGTAGTTTCGTATGAACTTTACGAAAAGTCTATTTTCCACTAAAACAGACTTGTCCATGTAATAAAGGTGGATAATAACGATCATTAGTTCCTAAAAGTGAATGCAGTATCGTATCAGAAGGGATTAAAACATGTGGTAATAACACCTCTGCAATCCCGGTTCCGCTGTTTTTATGAAGGACCTTTAATGCAACCACGACAGCGTCGCAAAGAAAAACTGCACTTAATATCATCTTAAATAACTTAAAGTTGTTATTTTTCCAGCTCGTATTAGTTTAGTAATGTGGTCCAACTATGTAACAGCTAAATTCAAAGAGGCGGCGTTTAAGTCCACAATAAAAGCACTTCACCACGTGGTGCAAACTCCTTGAAAGTAGTCATTTCACGTTGCAGTTGCGGATAAAAGGGAAAAGGCAAAGGAAATGAAACGTATGAAAACGGAACTACGCATACGCAGAGCAAAGCTCAGTAAAGGCGATTGTTTAGTGACGATTTCGTTGACGTTGCCGTCCTAGTTGCTTTTATCTCCCTTAAACCAATATTCCTTTGCGCATTATGCCAAGCCAGGCTCGAATCCTGGTCTTGATCCTGATTTAAAGTGGGGAGATTTGACTGCGTTAGGGATCAGTTTGTTGTTGCCGTTGTTGTCTTTTAACTCTACTGCCCAAAGTAAGGCATCGATTTCAATATAATTTCCATCCTCCAAAAGAGACACAGCCCGCTTCCCGCAAGGATATTTTCATTTCGTATACCCCCCTCCTACAAAGATCCCGTATCCGACCTTGACTTTAAGCCCTATCCCGTATAATGTACCCCGTATCCTGCAACTAATATACAACGTAATCGTCGGATCTCCTGTCAGTGAATGGACAAGTGAAGGGGGCAATTTCAAACCCGTGGACGTTCTAGCAAACTCAACCCCACTGTGGTACGGATGGGGGGGGGGGGGGGGGGAGTTACTGGTACCCCGTAACGTTTTTTGCGTGAAAAAATATTTTGAAATTAAGAGTTTACCTTTAATAAAATAGCGTCTAAAGTGCTTTACAACAGGTAGTGAATATGATGGGTAGTGTTGCTGCTGGAGGCTTGTGTCGCCATCATCGATTTTACTCAAAATTCGAATTTATCTAAAACCAACCTCGTACCCAGGGTCCTCTCTCTTCCTCCCTCGAGAAAGTACCCTGGTTTCGGCTGGTTACCTGTCGCCCTTAAGCAAACAGCTCCCCACCAGGGTGGACTCGCTTTTCTTCAAGAAGCGAAGGGAAAAGCGAATGCAAATCTTTTCAAACTGGCACGAAGACAGAGGAATGGAAGTCATTAGCTCACTTTTTTTCAAAGACAGGGACGCTGAAAACATCTACAGTCTATCTGCGGCGTTTCAGAAGCACAAATAATGTAGATTTCCCATCAACAAAATATTTTACGGTAGGCTCGATCTGTTTTGAATTTGCCGAAGGCGTTTGATAAGAAGCTGCTCGTATTGCCCGAACAAAATGTCACACACTCATTTGTTTGCTATATATTTTATTTATTGGCCTAATAATGCAAGTAAAATTCTGATAATAAGAGCCCACGCTGCACTTGTGTATTTTTATCTGCAAGCTTCAATGTAATGGTATAAATCCTGCAGACCAGAGTACAACCTTCTTGTCAACAAAGCTCTTAATTATAAATGTTATTTAGCTTAGCACATTTTTCATTTTGTCATGTCACTGTTTTGTGGTGAAAAAAGTTAGGTTTTTTTTCGGTCAATCGGCGGTGTGAGAGCAATTTCGCCTACTCGACAGGAATACATTTAAAACAAATTACCTTCAAATTCTTACAAGAACGGTGGTTTCACTGAGTCGGTTGGCGCGGCGTATTTAACCTGATTTTACCATCGCGCCCTTTGTCTGTCTTGTGTACGGTTGCCGAAATTCTGCTGCTCCTTGGAGATGCCAAAAATAAATTAGTCCTTCCTAATCCTTGACACTCCATTTCATTTCGAGCTCCGTAAAGCACAAAGCCGACGGCTCTCCTTGTTGTAAATTTGTTATGTTGTGACTCGTGCCGGCTTCCATTGACTATGGCGATGGTTAGCGACAGTGTTTCGAAATTCAGAGACTTGTAAACGTGTTTTTCTGAGTCGAAAATAACATGGACCGCTTCGATGTCGAACGTTCGTATGTATGAAGAAATACTTGTCTATAAAAGGAGTTCTTATCACCACAAATATTCCTGAAAAAGCTTACATCACCTCCGGTACTTTCCACCATTCTGACACTAGTGACATTCTTACACTTTGCTACCCTACCCCTGTAGCACATTCTTGTTAGCACCCAGATTTTGGGTGCCACGTGACCAGCCGAAACCAGGGTACTTTCTCGAGGGAGGAAGAGAGAGGACCCTGGGTACGAGGTTGATCTAAAACGGTTTGAAATGAAAATTCATGTTAGACATGTACAATATGATTAAGTAAACATCATGCTCAGTACTAAATCAACAGGTTCTTTGCCGAAATGTGGCTCGGGCCGGGGATAAACGTACAACTACTACAAACGACAGCTGCTGTTAAAAACGCTTCTTGAGGAAATTAGAGAAAACTCTTACGCTCCCGGGTAGTATTGTACGTTGGAGGGTTAACGGTGGATTTTCAAGCATCTTCAAATTCATAGTAACAGAGGACAATTTTAATTTTTACACATATGTAATAGATTCCTTCAATATCATGGATATCTCTAGATTATCTGATTTGACCAATTGAATAAGTTAATGATACCCTTGGAAATGTGGCCCGCAGTATAGTTAAATGCATCTACCCATATTTTTTGTTACAAGAAATCCAAAGACCAAGGATTGTTAAAGTGCCAGTGAATCAAAGCGCGAGTATTGGGTCTAACGTAACATTCAACTGTGCGGTAAGAGGCCATCCAAAACCAAACATAACTTGGACAAAGGACAACGATTCCGGTTTCCTACAATCCAACCCTAGAGCAAACGTAGTGACAGATATAAAGAAGCTGTACAGCCAGCTTGTAATAACAGGAGTGAAGGGTGAGGACTACGGTAAATATCAGTGTGTTGCGAAGAACGTTGCTGGAATGAGGACGTCAAAAGGGGCATTCTTGTATCCAGGAAACTTAGGTGAGGCGTTATACTGAAAGACTTTTGCGTACGTTTCAGAAAAGGTCCGTCACTGGAAGAGAAAGTCATACTTAATGCTATCAGCAGTTAGGTGCTGGAGTTTTTAAACTCGGATTCTTCACCACAATTAATTATTTTCTCAAATATAGTAAAAAAGGAACGTTTCCGACAAAAATTGAACTCATGTTTTTCCCCACATCGGTTAGGTGCTTAAAGCCTTCCCCGGGTGCTCGAGGCATCCTTGAAAGAACGAACGCTATTCATTCTGTGACGGATGCTCCGACTACTAAGCTATATATTTCTTTTCATCACAATGACATTTTAGTCTCAGGTTAGATAACTAATTAAGTATCGAATATCTGCTGATTTACATTTACAAAGGGGAGATTAAACGTTTGGAATTGTAACCCTTTGTACAGATAATTCAGCTAATTATTAAGGGGAATGGTAGGCTGTGCGCATGCCCCACGCTTTGCAAATCATTTGTTGTCCAAATGTGCCCAGCCCTGCGTTTATCCATTAATTGGTTTTATTCCTATATTAGCCAATCTCGCAGCTTTATTCCGTTGCAGCTTTAGACAAGCGTTTTTGGGTATTCAGTTCGTGGGTCTTTAAGATACTAATTTTGCACTTCAACAGCAACCGAAAGTCCCCACTTTGTCGAAGTTCCCCTTAACCACAGTGCTAGTATTGGGTCCAACGTAACATTCAACTGCACAGTGAATGGACATCCTAAACCAACGATCACTTGGTCAAAGGACAATAATTCAGATCTCCTTTAATCCAACCCTAGAGCAAAAGTCATGACAGATAACGAAAAGGGTCATAGTCAGCTTGTAATAACAGGACTGGAGAGTGGGGATTATGGCAAATATTGGTGTGTTGCTAGAAACGGTGATGGAGTGAGAACGTCAAGAGTGGCATTTCTATCTCCAGGGACCTCTGGTGAGACTTGGTATTTTCTATACATTCAGAGACAAGTTAAGGCTATTTTCCTGTCCAGTTCAACAGACTGATCAAGCCAAATCGCTCATCGCTGCAGGCTCTTTTATAACAAAGTTCCTCTTATGGTTAGCCGGTATTCTGATACACCCCAGCAGAGGGAGACATGGTCACACTAACCCTTAGGCGTTCAAGAAGGTGGTGCGGAAGCCACCCCACCCATAAGGTTTTTCTTCATTTTTTTCAGAAGGCTTTTTTTAAATCAGCACCTGCCGTTTTCAGTAGCTGTACGTGTATCCCCAAGGTACATTTTATAAAACGTAATGGTGCGTCAAACCATTTTTTGAATGAAATGAGTGATTTTCGGGAGGAAGAGGCATTAAATGTCAACACCCCCCAACCCTTGTACCCTGGGTGGGGGTAAGAGTTTACTTGTACGTTCGAGGGTCAAGTGTGACCAAGTTTAAAAAATAATAATAATAAATAAGAAATAAAACAGTTAAAGTCATAAACTAATTCGTGTATTCTTTTTCCAGTACCAAGTCCACCAAGAAACTCGAAATCGACCCCAAAAGCGTTGAAAGTTTCAAGTGCCAAAATCATTGCCATTGGCGTACCCTGCGTTGTTGTGTTACTCATTATTTGTGGAGTCGGTGGATGTTTGTGGTATTGGCGGTCAAGGGGCACTGGTGAGGTAAATCGTAATTCTATGTTTCCTGGTGTTGCGGAGGGCTCTTCCGGGAAAGGCCTCCTTTACATGTAAGGGGACCAAATGATCAGAGTACAAACGCGGGTACGACTTTTCAAACCAATTGCGAAAGCTTTAATTTTTAAAGTCGATTTCGCACCAGTCACCTTCCTAAGGCCTCCTTCTGTAGCTGCTGGTCAGGGAGTTCCAAGAACATTGTGTTTTTGAAATTCGAAAGTTGGACTTGTAAAGTTCACATTGCTTCTAGTTTTCGACCATGCAGGTAAAGATGCAGCGATCGATCTTAAATGAGATACAAATCAAGGAAATCGAATGTAAAAGCTATTGACGGTATACGAGAAGCATGTTTGTGTTGGGCTACGTTTTGCTGAGATAGAAAAATTGAGGCTGCTTTGTGGATTTAGAAAGCTGGTGTTATGATGTCAGATCGTAAAGTCGTCATTACTGGCGAGGATGCCCCTTCCCCCTCCACACCCACACACACACACACTCACTTCAAGATCTAGAATATGCTGAAAATCCTGTTATCGCATGGGCATCTGGCCGTTTCTGGTGCTGAAAAGAACAGACATAAATATATGCATAGTTTCTTCTGTGTTTTGTTTCTTGTCTGTAGACAAACGACAGAGAAATCCCTACAGTTGTCTTCACGTCCTCAGATTCTGTAGAACGGACGTCGTTGGAAGTTGAAGTGACTTCATCCGAGGCTACTGCCGTACTTTTACAAGAAAAGACAGAAAACCCTTACGACATTATTGACTCTCCAGCGCCACCCATTCCTGTACATGCTCAGGAGTCTGAGAAAGTACAGTTACTAGGCTCTGGAACGGACCTGTTGTCAGGTGCATGTTATGTATTTTATTACTTTTCTAGTAGTTTTAGAGATTTGAAAACCCATACATAAGCAACATGCAAGTAGCAACCTGTCAAAGATGGAATTGAAGGAAGTATACGTACTTGCAACAGTAGTTCGAAGCTTTATACACACAGTTGTAACTGTTTTATATCCAACAATTCTGAATGCATTGATAATTGAATAAATGTAAACGGCGTACGACAGCCAAATTGTTGTTTTAATATTATACGTTTTTCACAGTGGTCAATACAATTAAAATAGACGATTGCAGAAGAGGCAAAATTATAAGTCAAATACATTTGCCGAGGTCACCTCATGAACGCCGGGAGGCGTATACAAGAATATTGATCCAAAATATAATTAGCAAAAGTCATTTATAGCACAATACAATACATAAGGTTCCGAACACATCATAACATTAAATAATTGTAATTCAGGTGTAATAAATCGGTTTTTGGTTTCAGGTGCATTTCGTGTTGACCTGTCAACCAGAACATTTCAAAAAACAAGAAAATTGCCTCCAACACCCATTGAAGAGACGCCTCCAAGCAGACCACCGAAGCCTACAAAGAAAGAAAACACTGCACGGCAAATTGTCTGTTCTTGTATGCTACAAGCAAGAAAACAGACTCCCAGGCTAAAGAAGTCAGATACTCTGAAAAGTAAAGACAGTGGTTATGATAGTACAGAAAGCAGTGATAGCTTATCTGTGGACCAAGAAATTGCCTTGGGTGGTAAAAGGTAGTGCTACTACAGCCATATTTTCCATATTTCGTGATGTATAGTAGTAAAGCGTCAGCAAGTGTTTAACACCATATCTTTTAGGGTGTACTTCTACTAAAACCTATACTCACAAAGCCCTATTACAGGAATTTCTAAAAAGTTTGCATCCGGCAGAAGGATGCAACCCACGAGGGATTTCGTCATGCGAGAATTACTACTTATTACATCCTGCCGACAACCCAATGGTGCAACCACACGTTGATGACTGCGGCGTGGTTGAGCCTTTGGAAAGGCATTTCTCTCGAATTGTAAAAACTACCCGGACGTCAGTAGCTGGGACAGGAAGTCAGATGTGTTTCTTTTTGCGTGTTTTGACGTCTGCGTATCAAGGAGCAAAATTCAGAAGAAGGGCTTTCCTATACCCGGTGAAAAGCAGATTAAGGTTACTCCGGACCTTCGCGGGTGCCCTCCCGTGTCCTCCGGGAAAAAATTAGTATGCGCACCATTTTAAAGGAAAGCACGGCAAACTATATATCGTTGGAAAGCTTAATAAATGTAGATTTCAGAAAAAAATATGAATTGCCAGTTTTTTTAATTCCACAAAGAAAATTGCAAAAATGACCGTGAAAATGACCACACGTCATTCCGGCAAACAAATGAATTAATAGGGTACCAAAACTCGGCAGATTTCTGTGAAATTTGGCCTAAACGTTCCTTAGATGTTGTGAAACAAAATTGTGCCGGGGATTTTTCAAATTTACAATATTTCTCCCGTGGCGATCTTCAATGCAATACCCATGGCGCATTCTTTGCTTCTCGAACTTGACAGATTAATTAAAAAATAACCAGTCAGGAGATCGAAAAATACTGACACTTTTGATGATTGATCCTTTGGAATTAACACTGTGCAGTTATTTTGCCAATGCGCTTGGATTTGATACCCTGTTAATTCAAATGAATGACACATGGTCATTTTCGCAGTTGATTGTGGTTTTCTTTTGTGGAATTGAAGAAACCGGCAATTTATATTTTTTTCCGAAATCTACATTTATTAAGCTTTCCAACGATATATAATTTAAATGTAAAGAAGATCCTCGCAGTTATTAACGCAACTTATGCAGTTGCGAAAAGAAAGCCTGAAAAAAATCAGGCTTGCCGGGATTCGAACCCTGACCCCTGCGATACCGGTGCAGCGCTCTAACCAATTGAGCTATCAAGCCAACTGGGAGCTGGTCATTAAATTGGTTCGTAATATACCCGGGAAAGATGAAGATGAAATTATGAATATATGAGATTCATATATTTGAACTGCGGAATGAAGAAATAAATGAAAAGAAGATCCTCGCAGTTATTAACGCAACTTATGCAGTTGCGAAAAGAAAGCCTGAAAAAAAATCAGGCTTGCCGGGATTCGAACCCTGACCCCTGCGATACCGGTGCAGCGCTCTAACCAATTGAGCTATCAAGCCAACTGGGAGCTGGTCATTAAATTGGTTCGTAATATACCCGGGAAAGATGAAGATGAAATTATGAATATATGAGATTCATATATTTGAACTGCGGAATGAAGAAATAAATGTAAAGAAGATCCTCGCAGTTATTAACGCAACTTTTTTCCCCGTGCAAACGAATTTTTTTCCCCGAGGACACCCGCGAAGGTCCGGCGTAACCTTAAGCGCGCCAGAAATGAGAGCACTAGACTTTTGTTTGCTATCCGTGACATCAGGTGTCAACGTTCTCATTGCTTAAGATCCCTGTTAACTTAATTAAAGAAAGATGTCGCTGATAACTCAATTTCGGGTGGAAAAGTGGGCAGCATAAATTAGACCAACGGCTGCACAATATACTATAGCTATCCGGTGCATAAATTATTAGTATTAACTTATCTGTTACTCGTCCAATAGTTGTGTTAATGAGATCGTGGAAGGCTGGGAAATTGACTTGGAAAGACTCGAGGTGCTGGAAGAAGTACTCGGAGAAGGGGAGTTTGGAATTGTTAAAAAAGGACGATATCGCGGAGAAGATGAAAAGATCTTTGATGTAGCGGTGAAGCAGCTGAAAGGTATTAATGCAAGTTGTAGTCGTCTGTTCATGGCTGGTTTACCATTTAGGTAAAAAATGTTCAAGAATTTTGATTGATATGTAAATTAACTTCACATTTCTAACAAGAAACAGCTGCGCTCATTGTAATCGTTCTCTGAACAGCTGGGACGTACTAAGTTGAAATTCGTGTTGCAGACCTCCTAGGACCATATGTCTGTGGCCTTAACCGAAATGGCGGGCTCACTGCTGTGTCAACGTTAAATGATAACGGGTCCTTTTCGATGAAAAAAAACATCCAAATATAAACTTAAGATAAACAGTCAGCAAGCCATGCGCCTCCAAACTTTTAGCGCTGTTCGATTTTATATATCTTTCTGTGATATTTTTTAATTCATTTTGACCTATTTGGCGGCATGAGCTAGTTCATACTTAAACGCAAGTGGCTGCGGTATGAAATAGGTTTTTACCTTCTCTGCACAGATACCTCCAGTATGACTGACAAAGCGGACATGTTGAGTGAGATCAAGATATTAAAACAAGCTGGAAGGCATTGTAACATAGTCAATTTAGTCGGGGCTTGCACCCAAAAAGGTAGGTTGTAGACCTTCCAGTCTTTTACGTTATTTATTCCAGTTTAACGAGGAAATACAGATAGCGTAGAAATGGAGACAGTACACAAAAAGCGACGAGTAAAACTTAATGTGATGAATGGAAATACTGTAACATCAACAACCCGACGAAACTCGGCCAGTGACAATAAACAAGGACTTCAAGCTACCACGACGACGACGGCAACAAGAACTAGGGTACTGCATTTTTGCACGTGCATTATACTCTCAGGTAAATTTCGTTGCCACTCTCTGGACATGCAAGAGCTCGGCTACATCACACAAATTGAATGATCTAACATGAAGTCATTTGTAAGTGGCGTTTTCGATGGCGTTGGCCAAAAAAACCCCCACAATTGCCATCTTGATTTTCTACGGTCAACGAAAAACCATAGTGTAATTAAGTACCACTGCAACAGGGGTGATCCTTAGTTAGCAACTAATGAAATTATATGTTTCTCAGATAAGTTTCTCGTGGTGACTGAATTGATTCCCAACGGCAGCCTGGAGAACTTTTTGAAGACTAAGAGGATTGAACACTCCTTAAGCGAGTGGAACAAGTATGAAAATGTCCATTTTGGGTTGAATGACCGCCAGTCACTGATAATAGCTCAACAAATCGCTTCAGGCATGCGCCATTTAGAGGAGAAGAAGGTAAGTCTCGAGTAGCACTTTTCATGCTACCATGGGCATAACTTTTCTGTTTGAAAAATAAGCGGGAGTAAAGGTTTTCCATATTCATAGTTAAGACCAAAAACGTTACCTTTATCCATAGAGTACTTTCTAAAATCCTGCGCTTTCCCCGCTCTTAGATGTATGTATTATTTTTGAAAGTCGATATAAAAGGGATCAAAAATGGTCATTGTTGTTTTCTCCTCAGAGGCCATTCCTTCTACACATCTTTTCACCCCTGCAGCCAGATACCACGTAGCTCTTTACAACCTCTAATGTCATTAGACCTTGGTGTCACGCAGCCCTATTGTTTTCAGGGCTAGGGTCCATTGTTTTGTAGTTTGTTCTATTGTTTTCTCAGCAAATCAGAGGAGACCTTGTAAGAGCTGCCCCTGCAGCTGCATATACCTATCTTCGGGCAACTGCATCTCAATTTTTCTTTTGTATGCCAGTGTGATATATCGAGTCACAACCACTTTACGACCTATTCGTTTTCTTATGAAATTTATTTTAATGAACTCTGCTTGGCTAAGGGTGTTTAAACTGACTAACGGCTTGGACACACAGTTCAACATTGTAGGTAAGTCAGACAGAAAAGCTAAGCAGAGGGAGCCAAGTGAGTAATGGTTTACTTGAGGTTTTTTTGCGCACTATTTTCCAAGACGAATTAGCCTTTCACAGACAAAAATTTCCAAATTGCACGACTTACCGGCAACTTTAAAAGCAGCAATTCAGAAGTTTAGGAGCGAACACGTACTACTATTTAACCGCTTGATTAGACAACGTTTCAACACGTTCTCTAAACGTAGGAAGGTGTCTAATTTTCAGTGTATTCATCGCGACCTTGCCGCCAGAAATGTGTTCATTGACGAGAACAACGTGGCGAAAGTTGGAGACTTTGGAATGGCAAGAGACATCTCAGATGATGGCGTTTACAATAAAACCTCTAGTGTAAGTACAGCTTAGGGCTGTGGCTAGAGCTAGGGCGGGGTCTGGGCTTAACGTTGGGTAAAACTAAGGTTAGGCTTAGGTGTAGGGCCTAGGCTAGACGTTCGGTTTTAGCTCGGACTAGGGTAAGGGTTTGAGATAGGGTTAGGATGAGGCTTAGTTTGCGGTAGACCTGCACGGTTCCAAACCTCTAATTTCATTGGTCCCTATAACCTGCACCGTCTATTGTTATCAGGGTTAGGGCTATTGTTTCGTTCTTTACCTATTGTTCTCCTAAACCAATCCTAGACCTCGTCTAGAAGCGGTGCGGGTCCTCCCTTAGTTTGCGTTTAGTAATTTATGTTATATATGTACATGTAAACGAGGTTTCGCAATGTTTTAAGGTTAGGATTAAGGTTTGAATTTAGCAATCCCAGATCTAAGCCTATGTAAATGGCGTAAAAACTCCTGGTTATTGTGGTTGCAAATAGTTGTCTACGTTTCGAATTGAGCATGTTTCTGAGCGACCAAACTGAAAACATGGCTTATTTATTTATTAATTAATTTATTTGTTTGTTTGTTTGGGATATCAGATCTAGAATCGTACGTATCTGATGCTCTCAATAACTGTTCATTCTTTCCAGTCAAATAATCGACGCCTTTGGGCCTAAAAACCCTAGCTGTTATTCTCAGAAACACAATTTCCCTACTCTTTATAAACGAATATCAGGCTCCGGTACTCATTTTCTGATATTACCAGAGTTTTATTTTCCAACACCGTAGATGGCTGAAATCAAGTCCATATTAGTTGTGATGTCTAGAAAGTGTTTTTTTTCTTTTCCCGTTTGTTTTTTTTTTCAATAGGGTAAAGTTCCATGGAGATGGCAATCCCTAGAGTCTTTAAAAGATCGAGTCTATACCTCACAGAGTGATGTGTAAGTTACTTGTTACCATACTATCTTCACTCATGCATGTGAATGCCTCTACTATGACAAGTGTAAAGTTGTAGCTTTAAAATCAGTTTATAAACTAATTAGAATTATTGGAACCACATCCATATAAGGTTGCAGAGGTATCTTTTATAACTGTCCGTAACCATTTTTACGCGTGCAGACGTCTCCTATTTCCTTTGCTGTCGTCCCTTTTCCGCGTGGAGCAAAGGAAATAGGAGACGCCTGCGCGCAGGCTAGCAAAACACCAGTTTATTAGGCGTTTCCCAAACGAACCAACGTTTTGTTTTTCAATTTTACATATTTACCACAACCTAACAGTGTTTCTTTCAGGTTTTCTCTTTAATTTCCCTTATTTTTAATCTCTCTCCTCCCCCCCCCCCCCCCTGCAACCTTACACGGAACTTTAAAGGAGTCTTTAGAGGTAGGGGCTTAAGTGGCCGTCCGCGTAAGAACGAATAAGGCAAATTTTGGCCCCTTACCGATTTTCCTGAATTTTTAAGTGAAAGACAACCATTATATCCCATGAACAACTATCACATTTATTTGGATCAATTCTACTTTTTTTCGCATTTTGCGAGGTGTTTTTCCAGGTCACCTCAAAACTACCAAATTTGCCTTCGTAAACTCTGCGATTTTGCTGTAAATGTTGAGCGCTGCCAAAACGTAAGTCCTAATCCGAATAAACTGAAAGTTTGTTATCTTAAAGTTCCATCTTTATTTAACAGTTTAAGGTGTTTCGATACAGTTTTTTTAGGACCATACCTAACTTTTTGAATCGGCTCTTAGACAATCTTCTCCTTGTCAGATCAACGTGAAATTTGCAATACTTGTTGGTTTTGGATTGAACTTTAGCGTGGTTTACATTTTGTAAAAATCGATATTTCCATGACAACGATAAACAAAAATCCTCGAAAACAGTAAAATCAAAATTTTGCACGATCCAGCTTTCGCTTCGAAAAGAGAATACCAGCGTCTTAAACTGTGGTGTATGGCAAACAAAATATACAAGAACAAAAAAATTATGTATGTTTGTTTTGAAGTAAATCACAAAAACATTTTCAACCTTAGTTTTTGCCTAGTAATAGTAAATGCGCTGAAAAATAATCAACGCCTTGATGAAATGGCTAGTAAATACTGTTAAAATGTGTCTTTTACTTACTATTTTACGCCTAGAAAGTTTTGTTGAAACTGGTGTTCGCGATCTCGAGAACGACTTGTTTTTCTAAGATCATTCGCGTAATAATTTTTTGGTATTTTTTTATTTTGAGCGCTTTTGCGAAAATCTTAAGAACGGCTCGATAGATTTTTTTAAAACATTAAACATGCGTGCTTGACGATGTGACCAATTTTAGTTTTGAGCCTTATTAACATTTATTCACTGGAACACTTTTAGATTTAAAGTTAAAGAGGATGTATGAACCGACGGAGAAGGTCACGTTACAAATTCACAGTTGGCAAGTAGATGCTAATATATTCAAACTAATGCGTTATTTATTGCTTCGTGATTTTTATCTGGTTTCTTTGTTCTTTGTTGCACTGTAGATTACAACGAAAAGTAAAAATCACGGAGGAATGCATTGCGCATTACTTTGAATATATTAGCATTTACTTGCCAACTGTTTATATGTAACGCAAGCCTTTCCGTCGGTTCATACATCCTCTTTAACGTTAAATCTAAAAGTGTTCCAGTGAATCAATGTTAATAAGACTCAAAACTAAAATTGGTCACATCGTCAAGCACGCATGTTTAATGTTTTAAAAAAAATCTATCGAGCCGTTCTTAAGATTTTCGCAAAAGCGCTCAAATTAAAAAATTACCACAAAATTTTTATGCGAATGATCTTAGAAAAACAAGTTGTTCTCGAGATCGCGAACACCAGTTTCAACAAAACTTTCTAAGCGTAAAATAGTAAGTAAAAGACACATTTTAACAGTATTTACTAGCCATTTCATCAAAGGGTTGATTATTTTTCAGTGCATTTACCATTACTAGGCAAAAACTAAGGTTGAAAATGTTTTTGTGATTTACTTCAAAACAAACATACAGAATTTTTTTGTTCTTGTATATTTTGTTTGCCATACACCACAGTTTAAGACGCTGGTATTCTCTTTTCGAAGCGAAAGCTGGATCATGCAAAATTTTGATTTTACTGTTTTCGAGGATTTTTGTTTATCGTTGTCATGGAAATATCGATGTTTACAAAATGTAAACCACGCTAAAGTTCAATCCAAAACCAACAAGTATTGCAAATTTCACGTTGATCTGACAAGGAGAAGGCTGTCTAAGAGCCGATTCAAAAAGTTAGGTATGGTTTCCAAAAAACTGTATCGAAACACCTTAAAGGTTTAATAGTTGTATTTAACGAAATTTTGATTGAGATATGGTTTTTCTAAGATACCTGCAAAAAACTCCGGAAAGTGTGGGAAATTTGCATAGCTGTACTTGAAGACCATTTTCGCAAACATGGGACCTGACTTAAAGTCAAGTCTGCTATAATTCAAAAGTGCTAAGACCAGTCTACTAACTTATAGATTAAAACTTGTAGGCACTCTCCAATCCGCGCCGTATCGAGCCCTGCGAACATCCCAAATTCGCCATTTTGTCATCTCTTGTCTGTATGCGACAAAACATTTTCGCTATAAAATATAGTCAAAAAAAAAGAATTATTTCTTATCCTGGTTGGGGGGGGGGGGGGGGGTATTTTAGACTTTCTTTGAAAGGTTTTCTTATTTGGCCTGTTCTATTTTCAGTTCCCACGAAGCGCTAACGCGGTGATTGTTTTCCAAGCCTCTCTTGTTCATTTCACGCTCATTCAATTAAGACAAAATCAGAAATGCGTAACAAGTTGGTGTATTTTGTGAAACCAGCTCAACTTGCTCTGACAAAGTCTGTTTTGCAAAATGTCTTCTTTTCAATTCCGCTATTCTTTACATGAAATCGTACAGACCGAGTGTGGATCCAGTAGGGGCGAGGAGAGCCACGTTTTGCTTTCAGAGTGCAGCTTGGATATTTCTTCACATCTGGTGAGCTGTCATTCATCGAAATGTGGCGACGTTACCGAATGCGAGGTCATCTTGGCGAGAGCTGGCATTCGCGGTTTTTCAGCAGCCCAGGTCGCTGGGTGACCCTCTGCCCGAGGCATAGGAACCTTTCAGGAAGATTCTGGGGAGCACCAAAGTCGTGCCAATATCCCGGTAAAACTGGTAAAATTGCGACTGTGGTGGGAAGACAACTAGTGAACTTCCAAATGGCCAAAGAAAATATATTTTTTATTCGGTGAAACTACGGTCGTCGGATCACGCAAGTACAATATCTTTATTTTTCTGGCGAAGTGTAACCTTTGTTCTACGTATAATGTATTGTCAATGTTCCGGCAAATTTAATTTAACTTAGCTTTCCTATTTAGTTCTCATCTCACTAGTTGACCATTGTGCGTCGTCTACAATCAAATCGAGATTTTTCAACCAGCTGTCGACAATTAAACTCCTCTTAAATTTACCGACCACTGCAGTTGACAGGGTCAATTTCCAAAGTCGGCTGGGCGCTTTGGGTATACCGAATGCCAGGTTTTGTTTTTGGGTATACAATATTTTTACACGAAAACTTAACGCTTCCAACCCACGACTAAGGGAAATGGCACAGAGCATCACGTTTGTGGGATAAAGAGATAGAGCATAAATGACTCAAATTAGTCGCATACAGGTCGAGATAGCAAACTATTAAAGACTACATGGCACTGAGAGTTCACAAACCTCTCTGGCCATGGGATCATAGCCCCTGGTCCTCTCAGGAGGGTCATCATCTCCCCCGAGAGATGTCCTTATCCTATCAGAGTGTAAGTTGCTAAGGGGGAGATCATAATTCTCTCCAGCCAGGGAAAAGCGTGGGAGCAAAATGCCCCAAAAGAGCAAAACGTGTGAGTCTATGGGGCAAAGGGTGACCTGTATGGGAGCACTTCATCCCGAATCCAGGATTTATTTCAATTCTAAAAACTCTTCATTGACTCAATCATTAATCGAGCTACATGATATGCTTGCCGTATAAACGATGTTAATTAAGGTCTTTGGCATAACTGATGAAATGTCACCACTGATGCAGCCTCCCTGCACAATTTGTAATTGACTGTAACTAAACAATTACATCTTGATAAAACATCACGATATACGGTTATAGAAATCTTATCAAATATTGTTTCAATAGCAGTTCATGGGTAGCCATGATGTATAACTCCTTAAATCCCCGATATCAGCATGCAAGTTCTCCTTACATTTCATTGGTAAATGTGGGCAATCTGTGTGAAAAAATGAGGATAAATTCTTTTTGGTTACGATTTCGTTTATTTCCACAAAACTGCGTTTTCCAAGGCATAGATATAAGGAGAATTCAATGCTGATTGCCAATGGGGCTTAAAGGGGTCACGAATTTAGAAGCACTGACCATAAGCTCTCCAGACCAAAATAGTATGGTAGCTAGAAATGAGGCATTTGCTCACGATTGACTGTGTCACATGTTGTTGAAGGACCCAGCAAGGAAAGAGAGGAAGGGGAATTGTGCAGCAGGCTTGTAGCTCAAAGAACTAAAGCTTGAAGCACATGCTGAGAATGAAACAGAAGCTAGTTAGTTAGTTATGATGTTACTATTCGCACGTAAAAGCCTGCATGTGATTGGCCAACTGTAAATAGGATGTTGACCTTGACCTTGTGGCGTGACACCAAAACTTAGTCCGGATAGCACATCACAGAGAGGGGTTGTGTCCTGGTTGTCGCATTAAGATTAAAACTTGGCTAGATGGTTATTTAGAGTAGTGGGTTATTTCACAAAAGAAATCTAAGGTTTCTGGTATGGAGTATACAGTTGCCCTATTTTCAGGGAAGCCTTTGGGTATATCAAGTACTTTATTAAGTGTACTTGGTACACCCCACCCTACCCCCTGGTGAGCAGGGATGGTGTAGTGGTGAGAGCACTCATCTTCCACAAATGTGGCCCGGGTTCGATACCCGGTCCCGGAATCACATGCATGTGGGTTGAGTTTGTTGTTGGTTCTCGTCCTTGCTCCGAGGGTTTTTTCCCTGTACTCCAAATTCCAATTCGACCTGGACGTCAAGTGTTTACAAATGAGCTCCTGGCTCGGGAGATTAGGCGACTACTCCCTACACTATGACTTTAAAATTTTATTTACCGATTTTTATATTTACCGATTTACCCTATTCACCCTGGCCACCCTGTCGTTGGCTCCGTCTTTCGACGACAATGTTATTCGTGAAGTTAGGCTCAGCCATAACCCTAGAACTGCTGTTTATGAGGGGTGTGGCTCGTGATTTGACCTAAAACGTCCACGAAATGAAATCGCGACGTAGAAGGCGAGTAAACTGCCCTGCATACCACAACGTATTAGCAGTGGTATGCGGAGTGATTCGCGACATTTTGAAAAAAACTGTCGCGACACCCCCTCCATTCATCACTCTTGCATTCGAGCTTTAGAACGAGTGTTATGTTTTTGTAGCTGTATAGGTTTTATTATTATTAGTTTTGTGGGGGGAAGGGAGGATATCAGGCTGAACTATTTGATGCGATTTTGTATCGTGTCCTCCGCACGGTGAGGTTTCAGAGGTCATCGAACAGATTATCGAATAAATTTACTCAATTTGTGAGGGCTTTGAAGTGGTTTTGACAGAATACGCACCTTGGCAATTCGCAAGCACTTCTGATGTAGTTTTAATTGAATAACAATGAAATGAAAAAAAAAACGCGTTAACGCATTGTGTCAACTGAGAATACCCCACACAAATGGATTGGAAATTATATTAAGGGTAAACGATTTTGAATTTGTGGTATGCGGGCGTTCGATCGCAAACAAAACTTCTGAAGCTAATTTTAACATCGATATCGAGGAAAATTATTCATCGCTGTCACTTTTGAACATCGAAAAAAGGCACATTTTTAAAGAAAGCAAACAAATAAGAAAAATATTAATAATTTTAATTTACGATTTGACATAAAGCGGTTATTATGATACATCCTAGCAAAATACACCACTTCAGTGGTGAACATTTGTGATCTGTTTTAATTAGATTAGAATGAAATGAACAAGTGACCTTCGCAAAACAAAAACCTAGTTAGCGCACATGGGAAACGAAAATAGAACACACAAGGCAAGCTTTCATGTATGTTGAGTTTAAAGACTCTTTCCGCCTAATAAAAAACAATTCTTTATCCCAAAACTTAATTTATTAATGAGGAAAATGTTTTGTAGAATGGAGACGTTCAGTCGCAAACCGAACTTCTGAAGTTAATTTGCATATCAAGAAGGGAAAATATTTATCGCTCTTACTTTTGAGTACCGAAAGAAGGTAAACTTTTTTTCTAGAACTAAGGCTAAAAAGGCAAACAATACTCAGTTGTATTCCAGAGTCTATAATTTTGTGGTGATTATGATATTTTAAACAATGTGGTTTAGAAATACGAATAATTATCGGTCGGACCACCTTATCTTCGGTTTTGGTCAAAATGGCGACTTAGGGAGTTTCGCGGGGCTCGGTACGGCGCGCAAAGGAGAGTGCCCACAAATTTTATCCTATAAGTTAGTAGAATGGTCTTAGTAGTTTTGAATTATTACAGACTTGACTCTGAGTCAGGTCCCACTTTTGAGAAAATAGTCGAAACTACCTATGTGTAAATTTTTAATGCATTCCGGAATTTTATAGAATACGATTTTTAAACCTTTAAACTATTGAAGAAAGATGAAACTTTAATATTTCAAATGTTCAGTTAATTCGGATAAGGAATTACGTCTTGCCAGTTCTCGACATTTACAGCAAAATCGTTGAGTTTCCGGAGACAAATTTGGCCGTTTTAAGGTGACCTGGTAAACCGCCTCGCAAATATATATATATATATATATATATATATATATATATATATATATATATATATATATATATAAATTATTCAAAAAGGTTCCAGGCTTCAAAAGTATTTCATCGATTTAATGCGACAGGTCTGTTTCGTATAGTCAATGGATGACCACACTCTTCAGGCAATTTTATCGAATGACCGTTAATTTAAATGCTGGCGGTTAAATACAAGATGTAAGACATAAGATATAAGATATACGATATACAAAATGTGGTTGCTAGGTAGCAGTTGTGAAGATTACGTTACTTTAAGGTTTTTGAGTACAAATCTGTTTCTATGGGGGCATGAACTCGCTAATTCGTTACGTTTGTTTAAGCTGCAAAGGTCTTTTTTACAGATAATAATAAACTTTTCATGGAGACAAAGGTTACATTTCTTGCTCTCTGAAAACCGTTCCACACAAGAAATTTGAAGTTATATATATATATCTACCTGGATTTTTGAAAAGGTGGCTCCTGAAGAGTTGCCCATTTTGACCGGAACGACACCGAAACTGGGTTTTTTGGACTCCCATGAGCCTAGAAACCACACGGGAGAGAAAAGAGAAGGGAGGGGAGAGAGGGGAGAAGAAAAAAGGACTGCTGGCACTCATAATTTTTATATTGCCTACTTTGGAGATAGTTTCTGAACGACAAAAAAGTGCTCGCGACACACCGCTCGGACGCCTCAACCGAGCGGTACCGTTTTCAAAAATCCGGCTATATATTGGCATGAAATGGGCTAAGATGGCCAAGAAATGCTGAAAAGGCCGCTCATCAGCCAGAATTCGGTCATTTTTCGCCATCTGGCAACATTTGCTTGCAATATCTACCTGGATTTTTGAAAAGGTGGCTCCTGAAGAGTTGCCCATTTTGACCGGAACGACACCGAAACTGGGTTTTTTGGACTCCCATGAGCCTAGAAACCACACGGGAGAGAAAAGAGAAGGGAGGGGAGAGAGGGGAGAAGAAAAAAGGACTGCTGGCACTCATAATTTTTATATTGCCTACTTTGGAGATAGTTTCTGAACGACAAAAAAGTGCTCGCGACACACCGCTCGGACACCTCAACCGAGCGGTACCGTTTTCAAAAATCCGGCTATATATATATATATATATATATAAATAGAATTGATCCAAGTAAATGTGATATTTGTTCATGGGACAAAATGGCTGTCTTTCACTGAGAAAATTGGGGAAATTGGTGACGGTGCAAAATTTGCCTTATCCGTTCTTACGCGGACAGCCACTTAAGATTCGATTCGTTTCTAATATGAGTTTCCATTAAGCCAGCTGTTGTGGAAAATTGACACAACCGCTGCATGTAGTGTCTGTAGCGGCAGTTATCATACAGCCGATAAAAATTGATATTTGGCAGCATGTATGATGTGTTTTCTTGTTTGTAGATGGTCCTTTGGTATTGTTTTATGGGAAATTGCCACTTACGGTAAGTTTATGGCATGCCGTCTTTCATTTTCTAATTGTGTTTAAACGACGGCGATCATGATGGTGTGAGTACTTCTTCTTAAAGGCCAAGGACTATTCTGCGTGAATACGGCCCTAAAGAAAATAAAATAAAATTACTATTGTAATGGCTACGTGGACTTGCTATTTTTTTACATTTTTTGCACAACCAAATTATCAATTGACCTCTTAATGGAAAACGTCGATACAGGAATGTCGATTTTCCTTTTACCATCTGAACTGAGTTCGCATAATCAAGAAACAAGATAAAATTAATGAGACCTCGATATCTCTTGAGCTCATCTTAGTATAATGATGAGCATAAATAAAATCAAAGGATTAAAATTCTTTGATCGATTGTTGAACGTTTTTGTTGTTTTGACGATAACGCGATAATGTTAATATGAACAACAGGTATCCCTTCTATTTAATTTTTAAAGAAAGAAGAAAGCTAACTCTCTTTCAAAGGAAATAACATTTGCAACAATCACAGCTATATCCAATGTTATGTCTTTTTTATGTTATTTTGTATTTGTTTTTATTTTTAGGTGAGGAGCCATATCCTGACATATCATCTCCAGCCGAGTTAATTACATGGCTGTCTTCAGGTTTCCGGATGCCCCGTCCTGATTATTGCTCAGATGAACTGTAAGTTTGCAAGCAACTTCACCTCTTGCCCCCCCCCCCCCCCCCCCTCAGAGCCACGATTTCCTTTATTTAGGGTCAAACGTGATCCAGGGGTAGGTTCCGGAAAGCAGGAAATAAAAATAACGATAAAAACACCAACATTTGTGAGGTGGACAAAGCAGTAGAAAAATGCACAGTATAAGGGGTGAAAACCGGGATGATGTTTATTCTCCTGCCCCCTCCTTTCCGACCCATACCTGCCGCATTCGCGTGACCTGATCAAATATGTAATCTGACCGTTAAAAGAAACAATGTCCACCACTAATTGCTCATTGCTGATTACTAGGTTTCTCTCCTTTCTAACGGTTTAACTCCTTTGATTTAGCTAGAGCGGTTTTGTTTATGTATATTTCACGTCTGTAAAATTAAATAGTATGATATTTTTCTTTATTTGCAGGTATGAATTAATGTCTTCATGTTGGATGGAGAATCCTTTACAAAGGCCAACATTTGTTGACATTACTAACCAGCTCAAATATTATTTAAGAGAATTCAAGGTACTTACATTGCTTATTTCTTCCTTTCTTTCTCCTTCCATACATCTTTAATCACAGACTAACTTCAGCAACTTTATGGTCTGCCTTAAACTCCACTAATTCAGTGGTTCAAACGAACTGAATGACTGACTAAGTAGTCAAAAAATGTAAATTGTTTGATTTTCTAAACTTATGCATTTCAGAGAAGATATGAAAATATAGAAGACGATGGAATTTGTAGCAACACAGAAGCTAGATAAATACAGGAGACGACGAGGAGTCCTTGCAACTTCTGCTTTTCACAGTGAAAACCTCGAGGAAAACACATCTGGGTAAAACAGACCAAGTGGGAATAATTACTCTTAGTGTTCCTTCTGTGAAAGGTTCCTCAGTTAACAAGATCCCATTACTGTATAAAGCTATAGCCAGAAGGAGTTGACGAGTGTTGAAAATCACATGTAACTAGAATAAGTAAAGGAGTAAATTTATACGAAAACGTCTTCGTTGTGGTTTTGCTGCATCGCCAACAATCAAGTTAGAATGGAATATTCAACGGAGACTATCAACTTCAAATAAAGAAAAATGCTTTCAGAATTCAGCGATAATGCAAGTCAAATTCAATTGACGATGCCATGGTCATGGGGGGCAGTCGTACAAGCAAAGTCACAGGGACGTAAAGTCACATTCGGACGTACAAGCAAAGTCACACCCCCACCGTGGTACAAGGGAGGGGAGTTGATGGACCCCCCTTGGGTTTTCGTTATGTTACAATATTTTGAAACGATTTCACCTTCAGTAGAAAGCCTGTGATGTGCTCTCCAAGATGAGGTACATATTATGGGTTGCAGCGCTGTTGGGGACTGTGATGTCCTTCAAGATGACCGCCATATTGAGAGCCATCTTGGATTTTACCGAAAATACGAAATTGACAAAAACGTTAAAATTTGGGATTTTTGATGCTGAAAATGAAGAATATGTTAATCATTTTGCTGCTTTTTATTGACATTTTTGCACCTAAAAAGAGTAAAAAACACGAATTTTCCTTCAAAAATGGCTTGACCGCCTGCTACTTATGACGTCATACCTGCTAACCATAGCAACCAATTCTCACCAAACTTGGTCAAAATGTGTCTTAGAAATATGTGCCAAGCTACTGAAAACGGCAGGTCTAGCTAGTGATTCGTCTTGGAAAAAATCAAGGAACCCCCCCCCCCATACGCTCTAGGTTTAAGTCAACCCCTCCAACAGTTCAGGTGTTGGCGTTCCCTGCCCGCGTAGCCCTGTTTAGCTTGTAGGAAGTGGGGCGTGTAATTGTCGGCGCTATTTCAGACAATTACCCTCACTTTTTTTTAAGATGAAGTCAAAACTTACAGGGAAACAGTTTGGTATGACGTGTTTCTGTTCAGAGAATTTGTCGTTTCCATGGAAGACATAATTATTTTGACTTACGAATTTGACTCAGTTCTTACCGTTCCTCACCGTTTTGGATAAATCAAGAAATCGAAGCTTAAGATGGCGGCTGTTTCGATTTAATACCGTAGTAGACGTCGGTAGTCAACGTAATGTATTGTAGGTAGGTAGGTAGGTAGGTAGGTAGGTAGGCACGACCCCACAAGCTTTTAGCTTTAAATTTTATCGTGCAGAAGTGAAGGTTTTATGTTCATGTTATGTTTATGTTACGTACTACAGATCCTCCAAGTTGCACTGTCATTTTGTCAATGGTCATGAACGTATTGAGGGGAGGGAAATTTGGGGGCAAATACAACTCTCTGCCCCAGGTTCAAGATTTCCAAAAGCGCCCAAGCAAAATAGAGTTAGGACCGATGTTTATTCCCCGTAAGGTGTCATTTTTTTTTCAATATGATTTGTTTTTATTTGTACCCGCCGTTTTTAGTAGCTGTAGGCATATTCGTTAGAGGCATTATCATAAGCACCATGCGATTAAGCCACTTTGAATAAAAATGCATGTTTTCCACCTCATGCTTACTTACTTCATATCCTACATGTCTAGCGTGAAAATTTTTCAATTTTTGTTGTGTTTTGAAAAATTCTAATTTGAGTAAAATCCAAGATGGCGGCCATCTTGACTGTCATTTTAGATGACGTCACAGGCCCTTAGCCTGGTGAGCAAAACCCATAATAGTTACTTCATCTTGTAGAGCATGTCACAGGCGAAATGTAACACATGCCACAATTCTAATTCGGAGTAAAAAAAAAAGCCCGTCATTTTGGATGACATCAGCGGCCCCAAACTGCGTCCACAGAAGGGGCATGAGTTGGCTTGTGAATTCGGGGGTTAAGGTAAATAACCAATTAAGTGTAATGGCTATTTAGAACAGGTCCCCTAACCCGCCCCCCTCCCCCATTGTTACCCGATCTGAAAATAAGTTTTATTGGAAACATGACACCTAAGAAATACACAAAGCTTTAACAGAATGCTTTCTTAAAAAACAGTTTCGGGACTTGTGCTTCTAGGCATGAAGTTTCTTCAAAGAATGCATGTAGGAAAATAAACAAGCTAAAGGAATAAACACATAACAAGACAAATGATAAAGTAACCGATCCGCCACCGTGCATTTCTGGATTTCTCATAAATTCAGAAAACCACCAAAATGCCCCCAAATTACTTTAAAACAAAATGCAAACTGAAAATAATACCAAAATGATATTTAGAGAGAAAAAAAGTAACTGGAAGAAAGTTAACATTTTAATTGAAAATAAAAATTGAAACGGAAAATGAAAATGGCGGGGAAACCTGCGTGCCTAATACTTTTACCATGGCAATACCATCTTTCGTGAACAAATACATGTCATGTCGGATATTGTACATGTCTAGTAGTATGAAAAGTTTCCTCTACCATCGTTGTTTGATTAATTCTAATTCGGAGTAAAAAAAAAAGCCCGTCATTTTGGATGACATCAGCGGCCCCAAACTGCGCCACAACCCATAATTTTACCTCCTCTTGTTAACACCTTCACAGGCTATATATCCATTTAATGAAAAATCGTTTCGAAATATTTCCTGTCAAAATACAGATGCCATGGTAACATAATCTTTCAGGAACAATTACATGTCACGTCAGATATTTGCCATTGAAATTTCAGGAACAGTGAAAAAATTGAGTGGCTTTTGCTTCCATATTAAGCTGCAAACGACCGGTCTGTGTGGCCAGATACACCACTCTTCCCTCCCTGTCTGGATAGAGTAAGATTAAATTCCTTACACTAAGGCCTTTCACTAAGAAGCTGGATGTACATCGATCTTACCACCCAAATTTATTTCATACCTCCATCGGAGAATGCGTTTTAAATTTAAGCGAACATTATCTGACGCGGAAAAAAGTGTTACATGCTTATTAATCTCAAGAATCTCACAGCAAGAAAACAAAGCAAAGCAAAGAACCTAATCCTTTAAAAATCCTGTGAGTCAGTCGTGGAGAGAATACTTTGCAATGTAGTTCCTGAACCTTAAGTCATGGCGTAGATATTCAACAATGCAATGCTTGACATATAAAGCTGACATAGATTAGTAATTATATTAGGACTTCCCCTGCCATCTGTAGAAGCCAACATATATACTATTATCTTCAGTTTGTACGCACGTACACATACAAAGTCGCTCTTGCTAGCAGACTGCCGTCTTATTAAGTAGGGAGCTCTAGATGGGGGCGTCACACCGTATTTGGAACCGAACTGTCAATTAAAGCGATTCACCTGTTTGTGATGAGGATAAGTGCCAACTTATTTCTCACGCAATGTTCAATCTTTTCAAAAGCAAAGGCCACAGAGGTATAAAATTAAGTATTAGCCGTTAGCAAATTTTTTCATGTCGAATATGGGCTCGGTTTTGAGTTTATATATATATATATATATATATATAGAAAACAACAAAAAACCAACAACAAATTATATATCAATTCCGTAAGCAATTATAAGCCTGTTAAGCTCCATAAGGAAATACACGTTGCAGGTCTAGAGGCCTGGATGACATAGCCCTCAACGTGATCCTGTCAGCTAATATAATTCAAGGCACTCACCCTACTAAAAAAGTCTGTATCCTGTTAAATTTTGCAAGAGGTTTGGTATCAGTAACCTTTCTTTAAGTGAGAAACAAATTCCAAGCATTTTTTAAGAAGACGTTTTAGAAACGCATTAAAACCAATATGGCGGGAAGGACTATTGAAGTTTTACTGCAGTTTTGGGCAGGTGAGTTTTCTAAATATTAAGTTTTCAGTTTCTTTGGCTTATACCAGCTAGTGGCGACTAGGTGCGCAACCTTCACAGTTATGCAATCCTTTCTTTTAAACATTATTGACTACTGACGAAGAAATAAAAGGCCGGTTAATATAAATTACCGCGGACTACAATCAAAGCAAGAAATATATACTGAGACCCACTCTCGACTGCTGGAAGTTTTGCATTGCTGGATGTTTCGTATCTTCAGTGACAGAAGAAAACTACTCTTTGCGATGTAAGGGAACTTTTTATCTCTCTTAATACTCAGTCGTGCACTTTAAAGTACAAAATTCCAAACGAAAATTCAAAGTGATTTGATTCTTAAACCAAAGGCCACTTCGAAACAGGAATGAATAAGGAACCTTGGTGCCAAGAGAATATTCGAAAAGTTAGGGACTACCCCTGATCAGATATTTCATTTGGTATCAGTTTTCCAACGTACCTTTCCTTTTATTTTCCCAATGATTCGGAGAACGAAAATACCCCTTTTTCTCCCTTTCTTTTGCTTGAGACATAGGGGAAGTCGGCTTCATGTTTCTTACAAAAAGTTTGTAATATATACCTCTAATTAACTTAGTTCGAGGTCCAGCTGTTCATATATATGGACCAAGCCTTTTCCCCTCTGATTTGTAAGCAATCAAAAGAAAGAAAAAACTTTCAGGTGAAATGGAAATGTCGATTCAGGGCTGTATTTGATTGACTTAGTTTAACAGTACGAAAAGATTAAACTTTATTATAGCTTTCGAAAACAGTTTGATCATTGCTTGACTCTTCGTGAGCGTGTGTTGTTTTCATAGCGGAAAATTCTGCTGCGGTTATAGGTTTTTATTTTATCCGACAGCATCAGACAACACGATCAGTTTTGTTAATAATACGTACTCGTTATTGACTATAGTCAGGCTATTCCAGAAAGGTTCTCACGAAAAGTACCCTTAGTGTCAGGTTCCAGAATTTTTATGTTATTATAAATGCCTTGCGCCGAAGACGTTTGCAATGAGTATCCTACTGGCCAGCACAATAAAATGTTTTAGTTTTTCATTGCCGTTAATCATTTAATTAAACGGTAGAAAAGGTTACGTCCGTGACTGGTGGATCTCGATCAATGTGGATTTCTTTTTTCGTTACCCGTTGGAAAGGCGCGATACAGTATGTTCCAAAAACTGGTTAAGTTTTTTTTAACACAAAAATTTCTCATATTTTACTTTATTCGGCTTATGCAGAAGTGTATAACAAATTTCCCTAGGAATAGGAGGGGGAGGGATGATTTTAGGTTCGAATCGTGCTCAGTTGTTGGTGCCATCATTAACATGCACAATTTATGAATCATTGAACAGAAGACAGTTTTCTATCGTTAAGGCCGCGGGTGACAAGCTGCTCATGAATAAATTTATAAGGCAAAATTTTGGAGGAGGACGTACGTTAAAAAACTTTAGATCTTGATCGTTTAAGAGCCGATTTCGTTGAAGCTTAATAGAGGGCTTGAGGAATGTTGGAAATGTAACAAGATTTTTCAAGTTTTTCCTTTGATAAATTGCGTTTCTTTGCGATGCTTTGAACTTCCAAAGTTAAGATTTGGTAAAACGCGACTCCATGTCCAAGTTTTCTCCTCGTGGAGAAGACAACGCTTCTTGATTTTGCCACTAATTGATTAGTTAAAACCTCTATTGTGTCACAACAGAAGCCGATTTTGTGATTTCAAGTTCCAATGAAAGTTGTAAGCCTTTAAATAAGTAAAATCGTCCTTGTTTAAATTTGAAGACTTAAAACTTCTGTTAAAAAGCCTGTTTTAAAAAAGTGCTTCTGTTGTGACAACCTACAACACACCTATTTTACCTGTCTGCTGTGTCAGTTCGGGAAATTTTATATCCACGCTGTATTCTTGGACACAAAATTGGTGGTTTTAGGGCTTCCGAAGGCTTATCGAAGAAACACGAGTGTTTAAGCCAAGAATATTTTATTATGCAAATTATGGATATAAAAATTAAAGAAGCTATTGTTAACACTCTAGAAACAAACAATAGGTTGCATGCAATCTAAAAAAAATCGTGTGTTTTCCGTCGAAAATAAACGAAAGAAAAAAGCATTGGTGCTGAACCAATTAATATTTATACCACACACAAAATAGAAAGAGAATTTTACTATCGAAATTTTCCAAGCGGCTTTTTTCCGCTTAAACGTAGAATTAAACACTAATTAAAACCAAAAAAACGACGAAATTCAACTCTTTTATTATTTTCCAGTCTGTGGAGCAGTGTATATATACACAGAAAAAAAACTTCACGGAGTTCCACTTACGAAAGACCCAGATGTTGATAAATATTGGACTCAAAATTGGTGATGTTGATAAACATTCGAGATAGAGATAGAAACAGTATTTCATTTTCGTTTTGTTTTGCTGGAAAAATTTGAAAAGTTGAAAATAACATTTCAACTAACAGATAAAGAATAAAAAGAATGGTACAGATACAACAAGCAAACGCTCAACGCATTTATTATTATTGTTATTATGAAAATTTTTATTTAACAATACTTAAAATGCACAATATTTCCTGCCACACGATTAAACGCACGAGCAATCATTGATGCATAAATTTTATACTGCAGAGCTTACTCACGAACATTTCGCGCAATGTCGCTATCATTCGTCGCACTTCGTGCATACGCTTTAAATAAATGAATACTGATGATGTAGTCTCTCACCCGCGGCCTTAAATTGCAATGTTTGTCTGCAGTAACAATGAAAACGGCAAGAAATGAAAGCTTGGGCAAAAACGTTACGGTTCAGTGATTTTGAATCGGATATGACAACCGAGTTGGCGCTTGTCAGTAAATAATGCTTTTATGCGCTTCAAACAATACAAACTAAAGCAGCCAACCAGAATGCTTCATCCAAACGAGATATAAACCTGTCAAACCAGTTATACTAGGCCTAGTTACAAAAATCCGGACTTTCTTCGAGATTTTTAGAAAACTATAGGATTTTTAGAGATTTGGAGGGATTTTTAGAGGTTTTGGTGAATATTTTCAAGGTTTTTTTGTTTATTTGTTACAAAAAAGCTTGAAACTTAGAAAAGTTTAGCCACAAGCGATTGTAACGAAACTTTTTTATTCCCCTCTTAATGCCCCCTCACTGTATCGGTCGGCGGTTTTACCCATAATCCAGCATTCCTTGCTGTCCGTGAGTTCAAAATGGTGGGCTCGGCAGAGCTTGTTAATTTGGCTGAGACTGAGGACGCTAGCAGAAAGCACATCAAAGCCATGGAATTTTTACCACAAGTCACCCAATTTTTTAATATCATAGGATTTTTAGCAGTTTTATGGGGTTTTTAGAGGTGAAACTGGAGATTTTTAGAACATTTTTGGAGAAATTCCGAAAAGATGTTTAGGCCATTCTTCGGGATTTTTGTAGCTAGGCCTATACCAACCATCACCTCTATAGGTTAAAAACATAACGTTACATCATTGACAAACCTGACAAACCGGTAAACAAACGTATCAAACCTGCTTGTAAGTAAAAACATAGAACATGCCATCATCCTACTTTAATGAGATTCCACCGTATTTTATTCATAAGTACATGACGTCATCGCGTTACTATATTCTCCCTCAAATTAATGAGATCCCCCTCAAAAATTCGGCTATTCTACTTAGATTGCCTGCAATTTCATATTCTGGGAAACAACCCAAGGTCACCCACCAAAGCACAATATATAATTGTAGGCACGTTTTAGGACGCAGGGTTGATTCTGTAGAGTTCCAATCTTCCTCCCTGCCTCCTGTCCTTCCTTTCTTCCTACAATCATCATTTCTTTCCTTCCTTCCTTCCTTCCTTCCTTCGTTCATGCTCGCCTTCGTTGCTTGCTCCCCGCCCCCTTGCCCTCTAACTTCCTCCTTCACCTAATTCAGTTTATTTAATTTTCAGATAAAAGAGGCAAGAGAATAGGTTCTGCGATGCTTTTGGTTCTTGGTTTGGTTCTTCTCTTCCAAGATTTAGCAGCATTGCAATGTATCCAAATGGAATCGCAGAACAAACGTATGTAAAACAAACTTGAGCAGTTGATAATCGTAGATCGGTACGGATGGTCAGAAGTTGTACAAATTAAAATAGCTAACATGAGTGCTTTTGGCTTATAAGAAATAACTCTTAGGTGACTATCAATGTGGGAAACTAAATACGAATCTAGCACCATCTGTCCTAACTAAATATTATGGTCCACAAAACCATGTTCTTTATAGTTTTTTTCCTTTCTCCTTTTCAAACGTGTAGGAGGTATATTAAGCTTTCAAGTTTGGAACTCGAATATGAATATATAGTTACAATAATTTTCAACTTTGTAATTCTACACAGACCCGACGTCTCCCACTTTGGAAATCACCACTCTTGAATTTCCTGGTGAACGCGTCCTACCAATCGGCTACAACGTTACAGTTATCTGCACCAGCAATGCTTCAAAGGAAAATTATGGAGATCAGGGCGCTGGCCAGCCGTTTTGGATAAAGTATTCCTCTCCTAAAACTTATGACAATTGTGGTGGTCAAAAAAAGGACGCGGAATTTTCTAAAAGGTGCAATTTTCTCATCCGAAATGCAACAAAGAACGATTCTGGAAATTACACATGCAAGTCAGAAAGTCAAATAACCTGTACAAAGGGTACGCTTAACCTAGCTTTTACAGGTAATGTCTGCCATTCTACTCCATGGTAACCTAACTGTGTCCTTCTAATAATTTTAGATTTTGAATAATAATTATGTAAGTAATGTTAGTTGTAAATGTAAGTACGCAATTCAGCCCCTGGGCTGCATAGTATTTATTTAAACTATCTATCTTTATCTATCTATCAATCTATCTATCTATCTATCTATCTATCTATCTATCTATCTATCTATCTATCTATCTAGAACCTTCTAGAGGCCTATGAATCTAAAAGGGTTCCCGGTAGCATATGATGTCTACATATGACGTATTACATGTTACATGTGTATATCTCACATCAATCTCAGTATGACATCATCTGCAAGTCCCAAAATCTAATAACCTGTACAGAGGGTATGCTTAACCTAAACTTTACTGGTAATGCCTACCATTCTACTCGATGATAACTTAATTAATTATAAGAGAAATGTTTACTTATAACATGAACTTCCTAGAGTCCTATGGGACGAAAAGGGTTCCATAGCATATGATGTCTACATCTCTCGTATTTCCATGTTTCACGCGCATATTTCACACCAATCTCAATATGATGCCTTCGTTTGTAGGGTGATTGTGACAGTTGCAATAGTGACAATAGTGACAGTGGCAGTAATGCGGCTGGGGCCGCTAAATAGGGAATAGAGCCAGTGCAAGAACAGGCGGGGGGGGGGGGCATCGAACGGGGCGAGGGAAAACGTGGGAGGAGCGGGAAGGGGACAGGAGGAGAGGAGTCCAAAGCGTTATGAAGATTGGCATATGTTAATATACCTTCAAATGAAAACAACTTCTATCAAACATTGTGTTTGTGTCCTCGTAGGACAAGTGACTAGAACTTGTGGAATGTTTTAAATGTCTTGAACAGTCTATTTAAGGGACAATATCATGGTGGTTTTGTCGTGTTCAGTCAAAAAATTGCGAAAATTAAGGCCATATATAGCTTTACTCCTACATAAAATGTTCTCATAACTCCAAGACGAAGTTGAATTATTGAAGGAAGAACAAACCCTAATATGTTATGAACAAACCTTAACATGTCTGAATATGAAATTATAGTTAAAATTGTTTGTTTACTCCTACACCGCTTCTTTATACTGGCGCCAAGCTTTCAGCTTTATTTCGTTTCTTTCATAACGAACGTAAAAGACATGTTTCCGTCCAGGCAAACTTTCAAACAGGCGTTGCGCTTAACAATATCTTAACCAGGTCCAGCCGTTTCTACTGAGCTCTTTCCAGTAGATAATTACGGATATATACTAAGAACAAGGTTCGTACCATTTTCCACTCGATCTTTTAGTCAGCGTGGCAGTGACTCCAGCAAAGTAGACGTCATCATCAAATTTAATATCTCACTCTTATGTTTTCAATTTTTCATTTAATTACAGAACCATTACGGCCGTATTTCAATTTCGAACCACCAAATACTTTAAACGTTACTTCCGGACGTAGAGCCAATCTGACCTGCCAGGCCTCAGGGGTTCCTCGCCCAGTCATCACGTGGTTCAGAAATGGTCATCGCCTACTAAATTCTTCCGTAAGTGGATTAAAAGGTCATTCGATGTTAACTTTTGAATCCGTCCGCCTGGACGACCAAGGGGAATACTGGTGCGTGGCAACGAGTATTGAAGGTTCGACCAGGTCCTCTTCCGTCAAATTCAAAGGTAATAAACTTAACTTTTTCTCCCTTACTTTCCATAGCTTTGCATTCCCCTCCTGTGCCCTTCCATTACCCTGTCTGAAGACCTGTACAACTTCCTAAGCCTTTTTGTATACTTCAGTTTTCACCCCTTCCCTGCTCCTGTGTGTACCGGTGTGTACACCTGTTGTTCTGTTTAACAAAATAGTAATTAAAAAAAGAAAAAAAAACAGGCAAATGAATAAATGAATATTCATAAAATAAAATTAATAACTGGTTTTAATTTCATAAATTTAAAACACAAAATAAGTATCATATTCTCAATGTTTTCAGTACTGTGGAAGCCAGTTTTTACACGGCATCCCCAAGACACCTCTGTGCATTTTTATGACAGTGCTGCCATTGTAACTCTGAAATGTGCCGTAGATGGTTTTCCACGTCCGGTGATAAGTTGGTTGGAAAACAATTCAACAGTCATAAATGAAACTGTGACCCAAAATGGCAGCGTTTCTTCGCTGGCCCTTGTGCTGCACAAAATTAGAGAACAGGCACTAACATATGGATGCGTGGCAAGAAACTCAGTAGGAACAACTCTCTCCAAGGAAGCAACATTAACGTTCCCAGAAACTCCTACGCAATCTCACAGACAAGGTAGGCTTAAAGAAAGACATACAGTTCAATTTCTGTTCTGTTCTATTCACACTTTACTTTCTGACAGATGAAAGAATTACTTTGGAAAATTACTTATTTATTTATTTATTTTTATTCTATTTCATTTTTCTAGAAAGTCCTTCATTCATCACAGAAACTCCTATGCAATCTCATGGAAAAGGTAGATGATATACACTTTTAAGTTACTTCCGAACTCTACTTCTTAACCAATAAAAGCACTATTTCAGAAAGTTTCTATTTTTTGGCATGGAAAACAAAATCATTTGAAAAGCACCTCTCATTATCAGTATTAGCTTTCATATCAATTGTCCAAATTTCATATTAACAATGGATAGATATAACCTCTTTACTTGTACAACATCTGTAAACCGCACACGACGGTAAAAACGAAATGAAATGGTCCTTCCTTAAAATTTCGCTCAGTTGGAATGAAATAAATGCAACCCTCGTCTCAATTGCTTTTCATCAATTCTGCATCAAGCACATGATATTTCCAGTTTAAATTCACACCCTAGTTCAGACCTTAGGCAACTTTGTTTCAAGCGACAAGGCTGAGGCTTTGGCTACAAGAGTACATAGAAACGAGCAAAAGCAAACTTAAAACCAAATTGACAATTGCCATAATCTAATGTGAGCCGATGAATCTTGTTATTGTGTCTTTGAGTATTAACTTATGACAATAGCCAGAACACTGACTCTCTCTCGGATATTATTCAGGGAATCTCCGTCATATGTAGGTTAGCTTGCTGTTATGTATTTTCCCTCCTTAAATTTCTTCGGCTTTCTTTTTCCACCAATAAGGTATATATTAATTATATCTGGGTCTTTGTTGCAGCAGAGCGTATTCGTAAAGAGCCACTATATCAATACTTTAAATTTATTCCAATTGATAAATAAAGTGATAATAATAAGTAATTAAGAGAAAGGTGGGTGGCTTTCCGAAAATGCTACCTGACTTAGCTTAATACTGCACTCTAAACGACATATCGATCTCTCCGAAAACAACGGAAATGTTACGAAATTTTGAATGGATATCCCCCTCCCTCCCAAAAAAATCTTAAGTTTTTCATCCCAAATAAATCTGAATATCTCAGGTGATTTAAGCCTTCTGAACAGATATTCCGTCCAAACGAGCCCTTGGTTGCCCCTGTAATAGGTAAGCAGTTAATATTTGCATATGATGTTTCTGTTTGCAGACGATTATTCGAAAAGCTTCTCTCAACGTCTTTGGTTTTTTGTCAGCATCGGAGTGCCTTTTTTTGTTCTTCTTTTTATTCTGATCGTTTTTATGCTGAGACGATGGAGGAGGTCTGCCCAAAACCACGATTCAGCAGAAGTAAGGACATATCCATTTCATTTCCTGATCATTTCCAGGTTAAATTCGCCTTCATTTTGATAATGCTAAGATTCGTCCTTGATTGCTTGGTTATCCCTTAGACGTACAACCAAACGCACACCCCCACAACTCTCCTTGGTACCGGAGAGGGTGGAGTTCGTGGGAGCCCATTTGGTTTTTTGCTGTGTTACAACATTTTGAAACGATTTTACCTTTAGCATGGATAGGTTGTCAAGTGATATACAAGATGGGGTGGATACGATGGGTTGTTGCGCTGTTGGGAACTGCCGAGTGTGACGTCATCTGAAATGGTGGCCAAGATGGCAGCCTTCCTGAATTTTACTCAAAAATAGAATTTATTATGAAATGGCGGAAATTAAAAAAAATAATAATAAGAACTTGGAGCTCTGTTTTCAATATTTATTTTATTTTTCCCAAAATCAAGTTAAAAACTCACTTTTCTATTAAAATGGCTTGACCTCATGTTATTTCGTTACCATAGTAACCGATTCTCTCTTATCGTCACACTTTGCCGAAACGTGTCAAAGGGAGAAAAGTAACAGCTTCTGAAACAGCAGTGCTGACAATCATCTCCTCAAGGAACATTGGAGGTTCACTAAGCATCCAATTCTAGAGTGCAAATAAGGCGGGAAATGGGGAACGAGCTGTTCTTTTATACCGGAACGTCCTGTTTAATGGCCTTTGTTAAGCTAAATGGGTCACCCCACTAAAATAACTCTTTTACTTAATTTCCAAATTAAAGCTTCAATTTGAAAAGGGTATGATAATGGGAACTACAAATCCACGGCGAAACAGCCAGTCAAGTATCAGTTCCTCTTGCGGTGAAGAGAACGCAGCAGTCATTGCGAAGGAAAATGAAGTTATGGATGGGCCTCAAAATGGCATGCGTATGGACCATATAAGCCAGCTGCGAAACCAATCCACTATCACGCCTTATTCTCTAGACGATACGTTGCCTACCTTGGAGGAAAATGTTGAGGTCGTCGAAGGACAGGCAGGCGATATTAACTGGGAGATTCCTAGAGAAAGACTTGTTATAACTGAAGAGAAGCTTGGCGGAGGAGCGTTTGGTTTTGTACATAAAGGCGTATATTCAAGAACGGACGGAATTGAAGTGTCAGTAGCAGTCAAAAGGCTCAAGGGTTTGTTATTATTGGCAGCCTTACCATTTAGTTTACTCCATTTTACCTTATTTTATCACCTGCAAAACTTCACCGGGTAGCAACATAACAACGTGCACTGCGTTATCAGAGTGCAGCAAAAGGCAGCCTGCGTGGTAGGCGATATTAATTGTGCCACGGGATTTTCAAGGGGTATTTTCTTGCAAAGGGATTTTCTTAGAGGCAGAGCCGCGTAAATGAGAAGCGAAGCACATGTCCCTTTCGTCGTTGCCTTTCTTAAGACACTTTTTAAGAAATTTTTGAAGTATTATTGAAAGTTTTTCTGCTAAAAAGAAAGACATTCACAACCCAGAATCGAACCCGGTGGTTTTTCCCGCTTATCTCCCTCCCTTACCACTACACTATCACGCCAATCCGCCACAATATTCCGAAAAATCAAAGGATATATTATAGTTAACTGTCTTTCATAACAGATTCATCTATAATATAGGTGACCCTAGCCCTTTCCCCAACTTTTAACGCAAATTCAACTAGGGCTTAAATTTTGCTCTTTCTAAGACTATTTAAAAATGCATCTGCTGCCTTATTGTAGCTTAATGCAGAGCACATATTCCATCTACCATGACTAAAGGCTTGGCTATCAATGATGGCATCGACCGTCAAAAATGACAACGACCGTTTACGAGAGGGAAATGGGCGGAGGCGAAGCCGCGAGTTTCCACCAGTTAGAAAATAAGGGGTTTTAAATGCCACCAAATTTTTACCACTTCATTGTTTTATGCACATGCCAGGCTAGTAAACCAAAATCATCTGAACCTCAGGTTTCGGGGAGTATATGACACTTATCATTAAGGGAAGCTGTCTCCGATTCAGTGTAAAAATTGTTTGCAAGCCAACAGGATAGTCCAGCAATATAGTGATCAAATTGTACTAAAATGCATGCGCATTTCAATTCCAAGCCGTACGGCAATGCACACGTTCTTCATCGTGAAGACCTTTCGTAGAAACATTAAAATTGGAAAGCAATAATCAACATAAACCTCAAGCACTTGTTCATTATCAAAAATGGATTGACTGTATACCGTACATTTCCTGAGGAAAGCATGGCATCAAGTCCAAGCCAAGACATGGATCTAGATCATTTTTTCCTAGTTTACATGGTCAGGCAGTCTTAAGCTCAAATATATTGTTATTTCAGACAACACAGATGAGCATGAGCGAGTTGCACTCATGCAAGAGTTAGAAGCCCTTATCCATATCGGCCGCCATCCTAATATCGTAAGCCTGGTCGGAGCTTGTACAGTGGCAGGTAGGGATAAGTGAACTCTTGAAATCTTGAAACTCTTGAAAACTATTCTAACAAAAACTTTCTCAGTCTTTTTTAATCATAAACACCTATAGATAGATAGATATTTTTAACCAATGTTATATTTAACACCGATATTTTTCTTTCAGAACCTCTTTGTGTTGTCACTGAGCTGGTTTCCGCCGGTAGCCTTGACAAAATACTACGAAGAAGTCATGTTCCAACGCAAGAGATGGAGTCAGCTTACGCTAACGTATGGTCAAGGATGACTGAGAGAGAACTGTTAAGCATTGCTTCAGACGTTGCCAATGGCATGAAACATTTGGAAAGTAAACAGGTAATTCTAAGAAAAAAAACGCTTGACAAAGGACAAATTAAAAAAATTGGTTTACTATTTATGCATTAATAGTGTAGAGATATTCTGCATCTTGTTTACATGCGCTGCAAAAGGCAACGTCAACCTGCGGTTTGCCATCTGATCAAAGCCGAGTAATTTTTCCTTCTTCTTTAACACACAGTGCATTCATCGCGACTTGGCTTCCAGAAACATATTGGTCGACAATGGCCTGGTGGCGAAAGTGGCCGATTTTGGTATGGCACGAGACATTTCTACAGATGGACAATACATTAAGATGACAGAGGTAAAAAAGGCAATTAAAAAGTTTAACTTTTTGTTTCCCTTTTTAAAGTTCAAAAGAACGCTGAAGGTGAGCTTCGTGCATGTACTGTATTTAAAAAAGGTGGATCACGTTAAAATTATCTGATCTACCAAGTTTCGTAATGTTTTGTGAGTTATGCGTTGAATACAACGTCTGGGCCGCTTTTCACAATGAGAGACTACATTGTGGGTTTGGAAAAAAATAATCAAAACATAGCATTGCGAACTAACTTAGTCAGTTTGAAAAAAATGAAATGAAATGAATAACTTTACTCATGTGTCAAAAGATCTAATTGGGGACACCTAATTATCTCTGCTACAGACACAATGAAGTTAAACTGTAGCAGTCTTAACATCCATCCCCGGTCACTTTCCCTCGATACATGATTCTTGACTCTTTCTGACACGCATGCTTTAGCATAAATCCTGTTACACCAACATCGTTCCTGAAACTGTCCGTCTGCTTCTCAGTAACGGGATGAACAAGGCTTGGGGAACGTAATTGGTTTCTCGCGGCACTGAAACTTGCAGTCATACTTCAATCCGCATGGAAGTTTGTCATATTGCAGGCTAATTCAAGGTCTTATTTTCAGGGACGACTTCCGTGGCTATGGATGTCGATGGAAGCTTTGACAAGGGGAATCAACACAATCAAGGGAGACGTGTAAGTTTTACAAATCTTACATCGATTACGAGAGCCCCCTACTTCAGTAGCGTTAATCACTTGTTAAACGAAACCTAGCGGCTTGTCACAACAATGCGACGAATCTTTGTGACACAAGCAAAATCATGCAACCCAAGTGCAAATCGTGAGCAAACGCAGTAGTTTAAAAAACAGGTTTCCATTCGGATTACTTAACATATTCTGTTGCGT
Source organism: Siderastrea siderea (assembly GCA_964030785.1). Lineage (NCBI taxonomy): Eukaryota > Metazoa > Cnidaria > Anthozoa > Scleractinia > Rhizangiidae > Siderastrea > Siderastrea siderea. The sequence continues at coordinate 8,224,138 of OZ034973.1, forward strand.
TTAATGTGTTTGCCTTTTTAATCTTGCCAGTTGGTCATTTGGAGTTGTTCTGTGGGAAATAGTTACCCTTGGTAAGTTCACACATCTTTCATTTTCAAGCGATACTAAGTAATGTCATCGGATATTTTCAAGTGATGCTATAACTTTTGTAATGTCATCGCGAAGGAAGGGTGGAAGGTAGGAAGAGCGTTTTCGTGATTACATACTAGAAACGACACTGGAAATGAGCCATGAAGATGGAGATCACTTAGACCTTATTTCTATTTGCCTATTTTTTTGTTTGTTTGGTTTGTTTGTTTTTTCTATCCTCCCATTTTCTTGGAGAAAATTCGTTTGTGGGGATTAAAACTTTGCCGAGCTTTACTGCAATTTGACTGTGCCACTGAGTGCTTAACAATGTACCCACTGGATACAATATTAATTGCCCAATAAAGAGTAATGTGTTGTTATGTTATGTTGTTATGTTGCTGTTGTTATGTCGTTTGAGTACTTTTTATTTCCTACAGAAGAACAAAAGATAATCAATCAATCGGCCACAACGTTTGTATAAATTATTTTCTTGAATGTAGAGGCAACTATAATTATTCTTTACACTGTAAACAAGTATGTTCCATTCCTGTATTATAGGGCTGCTATTGTTTCAGTTAGTTACTCGCCCTGGTGGGGGAGGGGACTTCCCAGGTGGAAGGGGGGGGGGGAGCCGTGATGCTTGTCGGAAAATTTACGTTAAGCCTTTAAAAGAGACCAATCTGGGCGTGGCTCATTCTTTTTTTTGTTTGTTTTTTGAAATCGTTAACACTTTATTGTAACAGTTCACATTTACACAGGTTTACATGACTAAAACATAAATAAATAAATAAATAAATAAATAAAAGAAAAAAAGGGGGGAGAACAAACTTAAGGCAAAGTAGACGGAGAGCAGGATAAAAAAGGAGGAGGAACCCGGCTAAAAAAATACTTATTAAGCAAAAATTGGTTTTGGATTAACGAAAAGGAGGAGATTAAAGTTGTGTAAGAAGCCACTTCTTATAGTGGTTGGAGAATTTTGCACCATCTCTGCTGAAATTTGTTCTCTGAACCTGTCACCATAGAAATTTGTTTTTCAATTTCAAAATTGAATTTCAGCCGTTGCACGTATTCTCCGATACATGGAGAGACATTCTTAAATTTACAACGATAGATATAATATCTTGCAAGGAGCAAACAGTGGTTTAGTAATACATCACCTTCCTCTCCTCCGAAGCCTAAACATTCACACATTTCTAAAACGTGCGAGGCTGGTATAAGATGGATTGAAACGAAAAATTCTTTCACACTTTGCCAAAAAGATTTTGTAACTGAGCATTCCCAGTAAAGATGAATTAGTGTTTCCTCGTCTGTTTTACACAAGTAACAAAGAGCTGTATCCGATATTCGAATTTTGAAAAGAAAGGAATTAGTTGCTATACGTCTGTGGAGGAATTTGAACTGGAAATTCCTTAGTTTAGTACTTACTGTGCATATCCTTGGAAGTGAATAAATAAAAGTCCAGTTCAAATCCTCCACAGCTTGGAGTTTACAGTCTCTTACCCATTTTCCTGACTCTTTTTAGGGCGAGTAGATTTTTTATTTATTAGAATTTCATAAGCTAATTTGGTTGGCTTAGTTGCTGCAATCAGTTTTTGTACTGAAATTGCTTGATCGTTTTCACTTTGTGATTTCATGGAAATCAAAAAAAGACTTCCATTTAGATTTGCACTCATCAGAAATATATTTTAATATCCACGCAATCTTCAAAGATTTATTAAATTCCATTAAGTCTAACATTTTTTGACCACCATCGCAATAATCAGCTATCATTTCAGTCCGTTTAATTTTGTCCCCTTTCCCATCCCATAAGAATTTGAAAAGCAGGTCATTTGTTGCTTTCAACGATTTAGAACATGTACATAGTGACGACATAACGTATACAAGATGAGATACAGCTAAAGCCTTTATAACTGTAATTTTTCCCGAAAGCGTTAATCTCTTATTTTGCCAATTGTTAAGGATATCCTCAACTTTCTGAACCTTCTCTTCATAATTCATTTTCATTCCTAAATTTTGGTCCGTACAAAACCAAACACCTAAAGCCTTAACTTTGCCATTTGCCCATGTCAAGTTTTTTTCTGGGCACATAATTTGATTTGAACCTGTCTTGGATCCTATCCAAAGAACTTCAGTTTATATAATTTACACTTCACATAATTTGATTTGAACCTGTCTTGGATCCTATCCAAAGAACTTCAGTTTTTTCGCAGTTAACTCGTAGGCCAGACAATTGACCAAAGCTGTCTAACAATGCAAAGGATCTCTCAAGTGACACTTGTGAGCCATCTAGAATCATTGTAGTGTCATCTGCAAACTGACTAATCTTACATTCGACATTTCCTACAGAGATTCCTTTAATTTCGTTATCCCTGCGTATAGCGATAACTAGTACCTCGACACAAAGAATGAAAATGTAAGGTGAGAGCGGACAGCCCTCCCTTACACCCTTACCCAACTCGAACAAACCCCCTGACCAGCCATTATTTATTATACAGCTTTGGATATCGGTATAAAATAGACTGATCCGATTAATAAAGGATGAACCAAAACCAAAATGCTCTAGGGTTTTTCGAACAAAAGACCATTCGATAGTATCGAAAGCTTTTTCAAAATCAACGAAGAGGAGTAATCCAGGAATACCTTTTGAGTGTGTGTATGAAATAACATTGTTGATTAAGCAAATGTTTTCTGCAATAGAACGGCCTTTCAAGAAGCCAGTCTGATCGTACCCTATTAGATCCGACAACACAGTCTTGAGACGAGAAGCGATTGCCTTAGACGCAATTTTGTAGTCGCAATTTAGTAGGGTTATAGGCCTCCAGTTCTTTAATTCGTTTAATGCTTTGTCTTTCTTGGGGATCAATGATATGATACCTTTCCTCTGGGTTATCGCTAACCTGCCCTTCTGATAGCTTTTATTAAGGGAACTTATAAGATAAGGAGATATATCCTTCCAGAACACTTTATAAAATTCAGCGGGAAGACCATCTGTACCAGGTGATTTACCGAGTTCCATCGACTTCACTGCTTCTAGGCATTCTTTTTCAGTTAATAGGCCCTCGCATTTTTCCTTATCAATTTGATTGAGTTTAGGATGTTCCTGATCAAAGAAAAGTTCTTCCAAATTTTCTGTTCTCTTTGTAATTTTGGATGTGTAAAGTTCATTATAAAAGGAGTTGCATTCTCTCAAAATGTCAAAGTCATTCGTAATATTTACTCCGTCCTTTGTCTTGACCTGCATAATTGTTTATCTTTTGCAGTGTCGATTTTCTAAATTTAGGAAATACTTGTTATTTTTCTCGCCTTCATTGTACCATCTAGCTTTGGATCTAATTATAGCTCCTTTTGTTTTATATTCAATAATGTTCTCTAATTCCATTTTCTTCAACCTTATCTGTTCAGCAAGAGCTTCTTTGACATTGTTCGAAAAGCTCTCAAATTCCCTTTCAAGAGTGGCTATTTCACGTTCAACGTCGGCTTCTTTATATTTCATTTTCTTTGTTTTGGCTTTTGAATACTTGATTGAGCTATCTCTTATTAGAAGCTTAATCATTTCCCAAAGCAACACCTCGTCAACTGTTTCGTCATTTTCGTACTGATGCACTGTTTTCGCAATAGTAGATTTGATATCGTTTACGTAATCGATCTCACCTAAAAGTGACGAGTTTAATTTCCAAAAGCCTGGTCCTCTGGGGTTGGTGTGGAAGTTGATTACAACATTGCACAGAGAGTGGTCTGTTTTGTAACCGGGGAGAATATCACACTTCAAAACTCTTCCGGCGATGCTTACACTCACAAGAAAGAAATCTAAACGACAATGTATTTCGGGTTTATTTTGCCTCCATGTATATCTTCTCTCTTCCGGGTTTAAGTCGCGCCATATATCCGTCAGATCAAGATTATTCCGATTTTCAAAGAACTTTGATGCGTACTTGGTTTCCCGCCCTTTTTGTCTTCCAAGACATCCAAAACAAGGTTAAAATCCCCCCCAAAGATAATTTCCTCACATTTAAAAGATGTCATTTGTTCACTTACATTTTGGAAGAAAGCGGGATCGTCTTTGTTAGGGGCATAGATATTACAAATCGTTAAGGTCAGCTCACCGACTACCAAATCGATAATGATGTACCTTCCTTCCTTATCACATAGTTGTTTCAAAACTTTGAAAGTGAAGTTGTTATTGAAAAGAATAGCGACACCTGCTTTATTAGTTGCTAAGCCGTTGAAAAGGGCTGTAAAGCCCCATTCAGCGGCCCAAGTCTCAAAGGACTTCTCTGGCGTGGCTCATTCTAATTGATGTTGCGTTCGATCGGTCGAACAACAGGGGATAACTCCGTGTGCAACTCTAAACGATTTCGGCGTTGTTCAGAACATCCTAAGTGAATTAATTATTAGTTAGGTAATTAGTTGAAGTTTTTAAAATACTATAGTATTTTAAGGAGAAGGTCACTCCAGAAAGTGTACATTTTTTGTACTCACCAATAAAAAGACCACACTGAGTTGAGTTACTGACCGTTGTTTGAGCTTACATAGTGGACCGATCCCAATGAAATTCCTCTCCAAAGAAGCCAAAAATTCGTCATCTGGCGCCGCCATTTTGGATAGCGCTTAGGAGCCTAGATGCGTATTTGTGACGTCACTTCGGTGCCGCTTCCTACGGCACCGCGAAAAAGAAATGAGAGCGGCCGAAAAGCTATGCACTTGAAATTGGCCAGCTGCGTTTGAGCTTCGCGGCAATTTCAAGCTCCTAAGAACTATCCAAAATGGCGGCGCCCTATGATGAATTTTTGCTTCTTTGGAGAGGAATTTCACTGGGATCGGATGAACTATGGAAGTTCAAACAACAGTCAGTATCTCAACTCAGTGTGGTCTGTTTATTGGTGAGTACAAAAAATATACGGTTTCTGGAGTGACTTTCTCCTTTAATTGTAGTTACCTGAAGGAAATACGTGGTTAAATAAACCTTTACCTTACTAACCTTGTATACCTTTCCCTCCCTTACCTTACCTTACCTCGCCTTACCTCATCTTACCTTACTTACCTTACCTTGCCTTGCCTTGCATTTCCTTATTTACCTTACCTTACCTTACCTTACCTTGCCTTGCCTCATCTTACTTACTTACCTCACCTTACCTTACCTTACCTTACCTTACCTTGCCTTACATTACCTTACCTTGCCTTGCCTTGCCTTACTTACTTATCTTACCTCACCTTACCTTACCTTACCTTACCTTGCCTTCCCTTACCTCACCTTACCTTGCCTTGCCTTACCTTACCTGACCTCACCTTACTTTACCTCACCTTACCTCACCTTACCTTACCTGACCTTACCTGACTTTACCTTGCCTTGCCTTACCTTACCTAACCTTACCTCACCTTACCTTACCTTGCCTTACCTTACCTTACCTCACCTTGCCTTACCTCAACTTACCTGACCTTAACTTGCCTTACCTTACCTTGCCTTGCCCTACTTTACCTTACCTTACCTGACCTTACCTCACCTTACCTTCCCTTACCTTACCTTACCTCACCTTACCTTACCTCGCCTTACCTCATCTTACCTTACTTACCTTACCTTGCCTTGCCTTGCATTTCCTTATTTACCTTACCTTACCTTACCTCACCTTGCCTTGCCTTACCTCACCTTACCTGACCTTACCTGACCTTACCTTACCTTGCCTTACCTTACCTTACCTCACCTTGCCTTACCTCAACTTACCTGACCTTAACTTGCCTTACCTTAGCTTACCTTACCTTACCTTGCCTTGCCCTACTTCACCTTACCTTACCTTACCTTACCTTACCTTGCCTTGCCCTACTTTACCTTACCTTACCTTGCCTTGCCTTACCTGACCTTACCTGACTTTACCTTGCCTTGCCTTACCTTACCTGACCTTACCTCACCTTACCTTACCTTGCCTTACCTTACCTTACCTCACCTTGCCTTACCTCAACTTACCTGACCTTAACTTGCCTTACCTTACCTTGCCTTGCCCTACTTTACCTTACCTTACCTTACCTTACCTTACCTTGCCTTGCCCTACTTTACCTTACCTTACCTTGCCTTGCCTTACCTGACCTTACCTGACTTTACCTTGCCTTGCCTCACCTTACCTTACCTTACCTTGCCTTACCTCATCTTACCTTACCTTACCTTACCTTGCCTTACCTTACCTTACCTTACCTTACCATACCTTACCTTACCTTACCTTACCTTGCCTGACCTTACCTTGCCTTACCTTACCTTACCTTACTTTACCTCGCCTTACCTCACCTTACCTTACCTTACCTTACCTCACCTTGCCTTACCTCAACTTACCTGACCTTATCTTGCCTTACCTTACCTTACCTAATACCTTACCTTACCTTACCTTACCTTGCTTTGCCTTGTCCTACTTTACCTTACCTTACCTTACCTTACCTTACCTTACCTTACCTCACTTTGCCTTACCTCACCTTACCTGACCTTACCTTGCCTTGCCTTACCTTACCTTACCTTACCTTACCCTACCGAGATCCGGAAAAGCGATACAGCAAGCATCCCTGCCCCTCTCGCACGGGAGACCCCACTCGGTTTACCCGTTGGGTGAATCAGAGAAATGACTCCTTAATAAATTTATTTGACTGTTTCCTACAGGGGAGCAACCGTACAGGGGTGTGAGGGATTTGAAAGAACTTCTCGAATTGTTGATGGGAGGTGCGAGACTGAAGAAGCCAGGGCATTGTTCTGAAAAGCTGTAAGTAGTAAATTGTGCGTTTATGCAACGTTATGTCCTAGGGAAGACTGCAAAGACATTCCTCCATCGATCGTCTCCATGTCAACCTAGTACTTAAACATTTGCTCTTTCCCTCTTTTTTTCAGTTACGACATCATGTTACACTGCTGGAGTACGTCTCCCGATGACCGTCCTTCCTTTAAAGAACTTCATGTAACACTGCAAGCAATACTCAATGAAAAAGATGTAAGGATACTTCTTCTTAATCGACGCACCAAAGCTCTGCTTGCCGATGATGAAATGAGAGCTTATCCGGTTTAAGTAATGTGCCCGATGCTCTTTAAGCCATTGCAATTACTATCCCCATAAGGTTAGCTAGTTGTTTACCATTTAGAAACACAAAATTAGTTTCAGGGATAATTACAGGTTATCCCTAGCAGTTTTTCAGGTTACCCCAATACTTTAAGCTGCATTCATTAAACACTTTCTTTTTCTCTGACTTTGTTCATTATCTCACAGAGAACCTACATCAATGTCTCTTTCTTCGAGGAACAGAAACTCAACGATCTCGGCAGCGATCGAAGGACTTAAGAACAATAGCAGAAAGGGGATAGGGGAACAAGATGATGATGAAAATTAACCCTATTCAGACGGGGCTTTTTTCGACCTTCTCGGAACTTCAGAAGCCCCCCCCCCCCCCCCCCATGTAACTTTAAAACCGCTTAAGCTATGGCCACCAAGTTTGCATAGGATAGTGTACGCGCTAATTCTAACCCATACAGATACTGTGATGTCACTGTGACGTGATGTGACGTCATTGTGACATCATTTGTTTCTCAATGTTTCAGAAGAAGCTCTAAAGCAATAAATTTACTGAATACTGTGCCTGAAGGAGTAAAAAAACTTTTTTGGCATGAAAGGCATCTATAATACATTTTCTGAATGTACGTTTTGGAACACATGAAATTTTGCAGGTAACGTTCATATTAGAGATAAAATGGTCATTTTGGTGTCCGCCATCTTGGATCCGCCATCTTGGATCTGCCATCTTGGATTTCTTTAAATTCATCTTCTTCATTTAATAAACAAGAAAATGAATCCAGTTGATTGTAAAAAGTTTATTTAGTTAGTTAACAATGTCATACACTTGAAATTCTTGGCGAATAGTGAATTTATAGCGAGAAATCACTTTTTCTACCGGTTAATTCCGCCATCTTGGATTTTCACGTTTTAAATTTCACGTTTTCCTCAAAATAGCACTAAATTCCTTTTTCAGTGAACGGTTATTCCTAAATGATAAACTGTTGCTGCAGTTAATGTAAAAATACAAATTCGATAAGAAAACATTAAAATAGCAGCGATTAAAGCGAGAATCGCTATTTTTTAAAAACATGGCTGTCACAAAGCGGTTGCCATGGCAACGTCAAGTTTGTTGGACGCAAGACACTCATGCCAAAATGTTCCCAGTTAAATTTTAGGAAAAGTCACAAAGTTTAGTGGCACTAGCATAAACGGTTACGAAATTAGATAACTTCAAAGTTGACGCGGGCCTCAAAAGCCCCCCCCCCCCCTTCCGGTCTGAATAGGGTTAATACAACCTAGGGATGTCATTCCTAGATTCTATCAATTTGCATGAACACTTTATGTTCCCCCTACCCCTGTTGTCATAATTTTCTAAGTAGTGGATCTCGTAAGGATACCATTCCGTTCCGTTTGATAACTGAGAGTAAGTCATCCCTGAAGGGTTTACACGTCTGGTAAAACTAACTGCCCGAATATTTAAACGTCCGAACAAATGAGAGTTTGAAGAACACGAAAATGTCCAAAAGATAATACTACATAAAAGATACATAGCTAGGCAAGTCTAACAGGGGAGCTTTTAGGTTATGTGGTGAATATTAGCAATATCAGAAAACTTTGCAAATGTTTTGCTTGATACGTTTCCAAAAAAAAATGGTGGTAAAGGGACACTGATATGGACGTTTCCTCACTTTAACATGAAGTCTCAACTTGGGCCTTGGGAGGGACAGGTAACTGCTGACAGGCTAACATTGTGTGCACGGATCAGTCTATTAGAGAATCAACGAGGAGACACTTTATAACGCCTATAAGAAACCAAGACCTATGCCTTGGGAGGGGAGGGTAACAGCTGACAAAAACAAAGTCACATCCTCATTGGTTGAACCTCGGACATTATAAAACTCTCCACAGTGTCAAAATATTATTTTTAGATCGAAGAAAGCAACAGCACTGAGAATTCAACCATCAATATTTAATGACCAGATATCGCATGCTTCAAGCAACACTGTAAATGTGAAATAAAGTGAACGGAAATAACCGATTGATTGTCAGAAAAAAAATCGTTCACAGTAAGGCAATTACACAGTTGGTCATAAAACATGACTTATAACTTCAAAAACTTTTTGCTTTAACTAAATTATCGTAATTAGTACGCAATTACAGGGGTTCTGACACTAATTGTTAATACTTAAACGTATTAAGTTAAAAGCCAAAGTACATGTTTGTATTGATGGAAACCCAAAATAACGGTCCAGTTTTGTTTGAAACTACTACTCTCCTGACGCACTAAAATTGCCTTTAACAACAGACGGTCTAGACCCTTGTGCCGATATTAAAAAATGTCCTTCGTCTTGTTTCCTGTAATCCCTAAAAGTTGCCAATTGATGTATTTGGTTATTTATTCTTATTTAATTATATTTATTTATTTATTTATTAATCAACTATTGACGGACTGCTGATATTAATTTGCAGGCGGAACCAACTCCATTTATAAGTGTTTAGTATTCTATAAATTCATGTATTGAATAATTTATGTATTTAATAAAGTTAACTTGAATTTTGATCCCAATGCAAGTCATTTATACACCCATAACGCAGCCTCTCTACATAGTGATGCTGATATTTCTCCATTCTTCTATAAAAATTCTATTGTTTTGGCGTATCCTAGAGGTAGATAAAAGGGGTACCAGTTTGGTGAAAATTAGGACGTTAAAGGGTAAGGGTTTGACCTCCGGACGGTGCCTTCCCGTATAAAACTTTATTGAGTACCCCGACTCCCCCCCCCCCCCCCCCCTTACGGATGTAAGGTGTGAACCAAAAGAAAAGTGATGGGGATGGGGCTTTCTGTGCTTCTGTGCTTGTGAGGGAGGGGTAGGAGGTGAAGTGTCCTCTGTCCTTTTTCCCAGTTGCAGGATTTGGTGATTTCAGTAATTAACTGAAATAACTCTTGCTCAGTACATGCACTCCTGGTACATGCATTGGTAGTAATGCTTATGAGCTAGCCATAAAAAAAGAATTTATGACTCTCTCCTTTGTAACTCCGGGCAGAATTGATTAAAATTGGCCGAACGCTTTAGTTGAAGAAAAAAGCTGATTACGTCGGGAATTTCAGAGTCTACATATCGCCTCAAAGGCCAAATCTACTAAGAGCCATTCTAGCCTATCCTTATCACAATCGCTTTCCTTCAGCCCCTACTTTTCCCAATTACTTAATTTCCAATGGTCCATTCCACATCAAAGTTTAAAAAATAATGACGATATTTAGAGAAGGGAAAAATTGTTTTTTGGGTGTGATCAAATACAGAGCCCATGGCCAGGCTTCACACTTCTTTGCTGAGACTGTTCAGTGATCTGGTTATAGTACATTTTAAATAATTGTTTGATTAAGGCTAGATTCACTTGCATCATAAGCGTGTAGTTGTCATGCCAGTATTCTTTTTCTCTTCGTCAAATCGGGCGTTGTATATATCAAAACGGGAGCGGTATATCAGTATGAAAGAGAAATAAGGACACTAGCCCATGACAGTTAACTTTACGTTCTTAGAGGCAAGGGCGCAATTTCCTGTAGACCGTTTCCATGATCTGGAGCGTAGGAACGAGGCTAAAAATGGCGAAGAGGTGGTCGACGAAATTCGGGCAACGATCGATTATGGGCGATTTTCGGTTTCAATCTCAGAAGCCGACACATTAGGCGATTGCTGGTGATTTTTGCAGAATCGCCGCCGAATTTTATTTCTGATGTCTGACATGCCAGCTATCGCTGATTTTGATCTCTTATCGCGGGCGACCAAAATTGCTGATTAAAATTGCCGCGTACGCGTCGCCGTAGCCTATTTCCCTTTCGTAAACGGTCGTTGACATTTTTGACGGTCGATGCCATCATTGGTAACCAAGCCTTTTGTCATCGTAGATGTAATATATGCTCTGGATTAAGTCACAATATAAAGGTAACAAATACATTTTTAAATAGCCTTAGAAAGAACGAAGTTTAAGCCCAAGTTGAATTCACGTTAAAAGGTCTGGAAAGGGCTAGGGTCGCCTATTATAGATGTATCAGTTATGAAAGACAGTTAATTATAATATATCCTTTAATTTTTCGGAATTGTGGCGGATTGGCGTGGTAGTGTAGTGGTAAGGGAGAGGGATTAGCATACGAAAGAACCTGGGGTTTGAATCTGGGTTGTGAATGTCTTTCTTTTTAGTAGAAAAACTTTCAAGTAATATTTCAAAAATTTTCTAAGTGTCTTAAAAATGGCAACGACCGTTTACGAAAGGGTAAATTGCGTCGCCGTAGCGTGCAAACGATTTTCTCATATCGCCACCACTAGCACTTAATAAATATAAATCGCCTAAGGTGTCATCAATTCCAGATATAAAATTCGTTGTGCGTGTTTGGTTCGTCTAGCTAAGACCCACGACCCCAGATTATTTCAGTATTCCTTACTGGATGTTTTGGTATATCTTATGTTTTGGTTTCGGGATTATTCCTATCAAGAAAATAAACTTTCTCCTTATTTAGGGCAGTCTATATAACGAAAAACAATCGCCATCTAAGAGAAACAACAAATAAATGCTGGAAAATAGCACATGCTCGGAGCGGAAGTCGATCGCGAACCGATGAGACCCCGATCTTTTGACAGGTGTTCTAATAACTGAGCTACCGAAGCAAATATTCAAAAGCAGAATTCTTTTACCAAGAATTTGTCTCCAGACTATTGTGACTGAGAATTGCAACTTTTGGTCGCCTACCACTGTTCATCGGTACTCCTTTAAACAGATACAACCTTCATTAAAATCTCATCTTGCATATTTCGAAGATATTTTCATCTTCAGAGGGGTTATCCTCTGTAAGAGAAACAGGAGAAGTGCTAGGGGAAAAAAAAGTAAAATAAAACAAGTGCTCCGAACAGGAATCGACCCATGACGGGTGCATTGCCGATCAGGGGCTCGCCTCTCTGAAGATAAACATGTCTTCCGAAATATACCATATACGGGTATTATATTTTTAAAACAACACTCCTATTCCACGTTATTCTCTCTTTGTGAAAAAGCTGATGGCCAACTCTCACACACTGCGCGCCTCGTACGTTAGCTTTCAACTCGGGAACGAATCACCGACTAATTTCGCCAAAGAGGTATTAATGAGGCGGCGAATCCCTGTGAATAAGTAGGACTGAAGAAAGGTGAGTTATTGTGGCGGAAAGAAACAAAGTGAAAGCAAAAGGGGCTTTATTTTTCGTTGTTTAGCCCGTCTAACACACCAGTGCATTAGGGGAAAACGAGAGCATTAAATTGGCAATTTGATTTTTCTCCTGATATTTTCTTTCTTCTTCATTCCATCGTTGTTTGTTGATTTCCTCTCACCTGAAAAAATAAAAATAAAAACAAAAAATAAGATCAACCACTGTATCTCATGACAACCACTCGTACTGCATTGTAAAACGACAAGATCGGCCTTTCTCTCACTACTGACGTTAACCCTGTATAAATACATCCTTTTTTTTTTCATCCAGCGGTCTTAGTGAGCTCGGAACTGGACTTTTCCTATGCAAACCTTTATTTTCTGCCATGTAGTCACATTACATATGACGCACCGTTTCGTTACCTGAAAATTTTTTTTAACGGCGAGTAAATTTGCCACCCAAGCGTTTTAGCTAGTACTAGTCGTTAGCGTTTTCAATGTTTCTCTTGACGATCTTTTTAAATCATATTTCCTCAAGTTTAAATAAGTATTTTATTATTATTTTTCTAACTGACAATACGTGGTCGATTTTGGTAGATTGGTTGATTACAGAATAGTTTCTCAGGCACTCCATCAGGGACCCTAGCCTGACGCAGAAAATAATCATTTACAACTCCCTTTCCTAACTTACTGCGTCTCGCACTCTTTTCCGATGTTGGATATCTGCATGAAGTCTTACATTATCGTTTTTTTTTTTACTCAATTCTTTACTTGTATAACCTATATCACGGTTTACCTACCAAATGCCACTTTCAGATCTAACTCCTGATAGGTGCATCCCAGCTGGTTAGCTGCCTGGCAGATGTACCTTCCATGGTCACGTGCACTTATTTTGACCAATGACAGCGAGCACGTTTTAACCTTGCGAGACGTTTCATCGCAGTTTGACACTTGAAGTAAGGATGAATTGACGAACCAGTTTATCAGGTATGGTTGCAAGTACGTCCCATAATACCATGCAGGATATGAGTGTTCTGGCTCCTTTGCAATGCAGCTTAGAGTTATGTTTGAGTTTGTTTGAACAAGGACATCGTTGTAAAAACGCGTTGGATTTTGAGTATGAGAAGTGCGATCAAGTGTAGTAGCGTAGAACTCCACCGCTGGAGACCCTGGAATGTAAAAAATTGGTTCAGTCGAGTGCAGGGCTTTTCTCATTGTTCTACAAAGAGGATTTTTTGTATACTCATTTTAAATTCCTTTTTGTGTTTACACACGAGGGGAATGGTTGAAGCGAATCCCGGGAAACATCCGAAGAGCGGACGAGTTGATTTGGACTTTATTAATGTTGTTCAGTGACCAGTCCTACGAACAGAGAGCACTAGGCTCTGGGGACAGAAAAATATTCCGGTGACAAGTCCCCAAGAAAGTCCCTACAATTCAAACCAGTTTCAATGATCAAGACAAGCCACGGGGACCTCACTTTGGTACCTACGTCTAAAGTCGGACAAAAAAGGACAGTGCACGCGAATGGAATTGTCCCAAGTTACATCGCATATACAGAGCATGAAGTTACAGCTCGGCTATAAATCGAACCAAGAAGGCTTCTGGGCTTAGGTCCTAAAAGTAAGACTTAGCTAATTTAAGTTTTACGCGCCAAAGTTGAATTCAGTATCTTTAACTCGCAAATATGAAGCTTTCTGCACATTTTGTGTGTGTGTGCAAAATAGAACCTTTTTTTGCTATAAAAGCGTTATCTTCATATTATAGTTGGTGTAATGGTAAAAAGTAGAGGGAATAAAAATGGGGAAAATGTCCAAGATGCAGTCAGCGTTTTGATGCTATGCACACCTTAAAATATTTCTTGAGAAAAAAAAAATTAAAGGGTCTAAGTTGAAAGACTGAGATCATTGTTTTATACACCTTTTACCTAAAAGCTGTATCAGTTTTTTTCCTTTTGGCGCCCTATCTCGAAAGAAAACAAGGATGACAATCTGACCCCCATTGAAAGGAGGAGACCCTCTTACCTCCATATGCTGTTTTTCCACATATCTGGCACCAGCTGACCATTGCGCAGGACAAAATAACTGCAAGCATAGCGATTGCAGGATAAACCTTAAAGGGGGTGTTCATTTTGATTGTTAGGATCTAGAGATACAGTTTCCACTAAATCGTCAGAGCTTCAAAGGTACTGATGGGGATAGCTGGGTTAGAAAATCTAGCCTCTTTTATTCGTTGCCTTGTCCCCATATACGGTACATGATTTGTCAATTTTTCACAGAAAGATACCGCCGAAAAAGAAATTGAAAAATGACAATTTACGTAATACATCTTTCGTGTTAACTTTTCCATAAATATAAAAATTGTGAGGATCAAACCATTTTGAAAAAAAAATCGAAAATTATCGACTTTACAGGCACGAAAAATGTGGTATTTCCCTTGCCTTACATTTTTTTCTGCAAATTGGAACAGGTTATTTTCTCGTAAACAATTCGTTGGGTACAATGTTGGGTTACAATGAAATAACATGTCTTTTAATAAAGAGCTGAAATTTAATGTTTTTTTTACAGATGGATTTTAAGATTGATTTTGATAAATCAATCTCCTAAACTTTTGAAAACTTGAGGAAAGCTCCGAAACTAAAAAAATACATACTTTTCTGAAAGTGAAAAAGTTGAGTTTGCATCAGACTTGACAACGACTGACTGTCTTTTTTTTTCTCTGAATCTTACACTTTCCAACATACTCCGAAAATTTTCATATCTTTGATACTATGATGGTAACTGAAATAAACTGAAATGTGTTCTGTCAGGATCGCATGAAAGTGAAATAGAATGTCAAAAAACGAAAAGAAGTAGACAAGAAAAACCTCGAAAGTACTTTTGACAACACCTTTCTAATATTTCATTTTCCAAAGCTATAAGGACAAGTGATTGTGTTCGACATCCTTTTTTCCGTCCAAAATTAAGAGGTGGTCAAGATATTTACATGCATCAGTGCTAAGTTCTGTCATGTTCATGTGTTAACGTAACCGAAACCGGACAGGACTGCCTTCCGGGTACAATGACAAGGTTGACACCTTGGCATATTGGACCCGGAAGAATAGAAACATAATGAAATGTCAGCTTTCAAACGAGGAAGTTCCAATCGTTTGTACGTGGTTTGTCTATTTATTTTACATTTTCCACCGCTTCTTGCATTCCAAGCAATCTTGCGGTTTAGTCCGTATAAAAAACGATGCATCTGGCCTTTCAGTTGTATTCGCCAACGAGAAGGAACTAAGTTAATTCCAAGGTACGTTAAGGTGGTTAATTTCATGTGTTTTACCTACAGATAGACTTTGATCCTTTTGGTACATCTTCATCTTCAAAACTGTGGTAACGAGAGGAATTCAAGCAGTTTTTTTAAGTTGAGTATGCCTTTCACTGGAAAAATTGACGACCCGAAACCTTGAGAACGGACTAGCGCATCTCAGGCTGTCGTTATGTCGCATCTGATTTTGAATGACAGTGAAAATTTTCGACATTATTTCCATTTGTGTTAACATTTCTATGTATTTGGGAATTAATAATGAATGCATGCATGTGGATATGTCTGAAACCTGTCAGTTTTTTAACTGAGGTTGTTGTCAATCATGTGTAGTATGTGGATTCCTGCTGAGTACTCTTATTGAATGAAAACAACTCTTTTGTTAACAGGAAGAGTGAATTCACTGCTTATTACTACAATGAAGGACACTGAGAAATATCGCATTTGGTCAATGACTAGTCAACGCTTCATGATGGTAAAACAAAATGGAAACAATTTTGATGTCAGCTCGAGTGAAACGGGAAACGAACCACTAAGTAAGTTACAGATACAATTATGGCATTGTTATATATTAAGCGTCACCGATGTTAATGTGGCGTTGCTTCTAGTGCAAAGCTTATTAGGTATTACTGGCGAAGTTCTGTACAGATCTTTCCGGTTTCCTTTTTCCTTTGCCATCCCAGGAACACAGAATACACTGATGATGTGTGGTCGAAAAGTTACAACTTTCTTTTGGATATGCTGAGACAGAAGTTGCAATTCTATAAATCTTGTAGAGAATAATGGATGTGAAAAAATTATATTCTTTATTGACCGATCTTTTCTTCAATCCAGGCAAAATAACACCCACAAGGCCAGGTACCCCAATTCCAGGAGAAAATTCTTTTCACTTGGTGTTTGAAGTAACAGATAGGACCAAGTATGCTCTGGATGCAAATACAAGTAACGACACAGTTTCAGTGAAGGTGAGCTAACATGCAGCGAAAACCGACCAGAAAGGAAGAAGTTTCTTAGTTTTAGTGCAATTGGCCTGATGTCTTTGTCTGTATTTTGTTATTTTGATTGGAGAGAAAACAGTGCCAGAAGGTAGAACCAAAATTTTTTAAAAACTAATATCATAAATGAACTTTATCCAAAACTTTCGATCTAAAGCTGTCTATTTGTGACACCATATGTCACGAAACTAAAATTTCTCCGACAAGGTCAGCGATTTGAGTTATTGACTTTAAAAGGCCATTTCCTGACGTCGTGGTAATCACGACGCAATTCTACGTCATGTGACGCTACCTCTTGAAACTACCAAGGCAGTCGTGACTAAACTTCATGCCGTATTCAAGATCCATTGCGACCATGCGTAACTTTTACGAGGGTACAAAACAACGCACCTTGAACATGTTGCAACATTTAATTCGTTCCAAATGACTAGGTTGCAACATTCAACTCCTTCCAAATGACTGAAACTTGGATGCCTTGTTTTCTCTCAACAGCTGTTGACAGACGCGACTTCAAATAGCCCTGTGTCTTTTGTGCCCGAACCATTCTTCAACAGTCCTTTCAAAGCGCTGAAGATATCCAGAAGTGACAAGTGTATTGCCTCCAATAGGAATGGCACTTTGTCACTGAAAACATTTGACCCACTTTTTCCTCATCCAGACACCATATTTGTTATAACAAAGGCCTAGATTGTTCCTTTTTGAGGAAAAGAGAATTCCATGCTATTTTCAGTTAGCGTAGACTTTAAATGATAAGCCTGACTCCAACATTTTAAAACTGAGATCAAAGAATACGACATTATGCTCCGATTATGAAAATCTTACTTACCCTTTCACACCTCTTTTTAAAGAAAACCACATTCAACTGTTTCTTTTTTAAGTTTTCTCTTGTATTTTAGTTTTAATTGAGTTTACGTAAAGATTACGAAGAAGTTTCATTGCGTATTACACGGCAGACAACAGATCGACGTTTAGCGTTTGCCGTAGAACGCGATGCTTAATGTCTGTTTCGCTATGTAAATCAAATCCTAGGCAATAAAAATACTTTATTGAGTATCATTCTTAGAAAACCCTTTCTCTTCCCATTTTTCCTCTTGACAATAACATATCCCTCCCGCCAAAGTAGCTAATCATTAAAAAGTGGACTCAAGGTACATTTTTCAAAGTTTGCGCTAATTCACAAATATAGCAACTTAATACACTGTTTACGAAAACTCGACAAACAAGAGCCTTAAACTTGCCTTTAACTGCGAAATTAGTCTATGACGTTGATATTTGTCAGCTTTCTTATTTTTTTTTAAGAAAAAACAAAATAAAAAAAAAATAGAACGGTTAATATCCTCCATGAGGTAACATAAGTAAAGTTTGTAGCAGACTGTAGAATTTAAAATAAGCGGTATTGCCAAATGAATAAAGACATGGTTGCAAAATTAATATTTGTTTTAGTCAAATATGTTTAAAATTGTTGTGAAAAGATCTCTTGGAATTGTTTCCCCTCCCTTTTAGTATGTGTAGACCCAAGTAGTTTTCATGCAAGCCAGAATAATCGTAGTATTTCCTTTCCCTCTTTTTTTTTAATTTCTCTACTTGCATTTCCCTCACTTTTATTTTTTCGATGCGTAGAATGTGTGATGGCTGCCTTCCTTAAAGGGGTAGAAGCAAAAGGGAGTATTTTTTTTTCAAATTAAAACTTAACTGTCTAATGATATCATTCGCAGTGATCGTGACTGTAGCCAAACGTTGCTTTACTATGCGTTCCTCTCAATGACTTTCATCTATCAATTGCTGCCAGTTCAATCCATTTTGATGTCTTTCGGATGTTACAAGAACCTATTAATCATATTCCAACGTGAGAATAGCCCATTCACCAGTTTCGAGTTCACCGAGACCGCTTGATAAAAATAAGAAAGGCGCATTTTTACATGCTTAGTCTCAATCTGAAGTAAGATGTTCACAAATAACAGTGAGAAGATGAACTATTCACAGCTATGTGTATTGTTTTATTTTAGAATTCAGTACTTTCCTGCTGGTAGTTGTGCATATTTTACTTCAGACTGAGACAAGAAATGCGTCTTAAGTAATTTTATTCACCGGACTTAATTGGTGAACTCGAAACTGGCCTATTGTCATAATCATAGCAACATTGGCGGCTCAAGTGGTGGCGGGTGCCCGAGGTAAAAAAAAAAAGGGAAAGAGGTCGTAATGAAAATGTTTCAGAATTTGAAGAAATTTCGGCTCCAGGACTTTGTTATTCGCTAAACGAGGAAAGTAGGCAAGGGCCTACTAATTTAAAGAAACGAAATCCCATTTTCACACCCTAAATTAACGGAAAGAAGAATGCCTTGTAGTTTGCATTATGTGCTGCAAAAGAAAGCGTAATAAGTTATTTTTTATAAGTTTTAGTATCGTAGACTAATTATAATGTCGCGGTAAAGTTGCTTTTTATGTCTATCAGGGTCTTAACTTCTTCTTTTCAAACCGTTAAGCTCTTCCACGGCGTTTTTATTTATTCATAACTTACTCCCAGGCTTAACACTAACACTTAAAGCATACAATAAATTATCACTGACACACAAGACGTGATTACCTTAGATTCGACTCAAACATTGACAAACGATTTTACGAGAAGAAACATTTTGAGGATCTCTACTCTTGTGAAATAGCAGAAAAATACAAAAAATTAACATTTACATTGAACTTTTCTTTCTTGCATATTAAGCAATCTCGAGTCAGTCTGCTTAGCTCTTAATGTACTGCCACCCGCAAGACTTCATTGACCAGAAGGCTTTAACGTCACTAAGTAAACTTAGCGGTTTATGGCACTTGAAACAATTTTCTTTGTTTCCATGACAATACGTCAAGGTGAGTACTGACCTATTCCATCATAAGCAGTATCGACCTATACTGTACAGGGAAAAAACTCTCTCAAATGGCAGACACGAGATCAGTACATTTCTCGCCCATTATAGAGCAAGCTTCGGACGAAACGTCAATAGTGAGCTCCGACGTCGGCTTATTCCTCGGAGGAATGAATTTCGAGGATGCATATATTGCAAGCCTGTCGAAGAGTGCGAAAAAATATCGCCTTCCAAGTGATCGAGACGATGAAGCAAGGGCGCCTCGAACGCGAAAGATAGCACTGCTATCGATAAGTTTTATCATTCTGCTTGCAATTGGTGTTGGAGTTGCCATTTATCTCATCACGCGAGGGCTTTATAACAAAGAGGGGCACTTTCATAGTGGAAGTCTGGGTGACACCAGAATCCCAATGGAAAACGCATCACGTTTGGTCATCGTGCGTACCACAAATTACTCTTCGGGTAGGTTTTTTTCGTACCTTTTTCCCCACTAGCACTTGTAATCTTTACATGAAGAGAATTTCTTATCTTTTTTTCTTGTTATCGTTACTAAGTGCAATAGCACATAACTTCCATTTTACTTAAAAACGTCTTATAAAAGGATAAACGTTACTTTTTCATCAGCAAAATTTCAGTTCCTATAACTATTTCATCGAAAAGGAGAATTATACACAATGTTTGGCTAGTTTTGCACGCTATTCCAAAAGTCACTAGGAATTTTATTACTATTGATTCAATCGGTTCTTCAAAAATAAAGGGGCTCAGGATTAAAACGGGGATTCATGGAAAATACAATAACTAAATAATGCTAGGAAAAATCAGTTCTAAATTAAAAGCTGCAGTCTAAACCTTACAGTGTAGTTGTTTTTCGGTTCTAAAAAAATCCCTTTCTTGGCATTGCACCTTTATGTATCATTTTACAAGCTTTGGTTTTTCAATGACGCATTGGAGAATTGAACTTTAACAACAAATGACTAGTAAAATTGAAAACTACCGAAATGAACACGATGAACATAAAAAGAACACGAATATCCATGTGAGGTGTATATTGTCTAGATAATGTAGTTTCTATTTGATGATCAAGAATGAAGATATCTTGATGCACTAAACTAAGATTTCGTTGGTTTTGGAATAGCGGTTTCTGTCTGGAAGCAATTCTTAGCTAAGTTCGAAATAAAAACTTTTGCCAGCTAAGTTGAAGTGGTTTTGCTAACCACTGATACTGATATATCGATATTAGTTTAGGCAGGCAAATACCACGGAAAAGCACCTGCTCGACATAATTAATGGACCCTTAAGAAATTTAACACCTGCATAACTTCCTCTAAATTCCTCGACGATGTTTCGTCACATTCTTTACCACGTATGACAAACATTATTTATCCCCTGTCGGTAAACTAAGCAGCGATATGAAAGGCCGGGATAACTTACAGTCATCGTTCATGACAATTCTATAAGATTAAAACAATGTTCAGCTGAGATTAAACAAGTAATTAAACAAATGATCCAAACATTGCTTCTCCTTTGAAATTTCAAATCGCGGTGTGAAACGAATCTTTCTACTTTTTGAGAAGGGAACAAGACTTTTTAGGTGAATTGGCTAGTTGTTCCTAGCAGCCTAGAGTCATTTTTTTTAATACGATGTTTTCATTGTTGTATGGACATGAGTTTATGGTTATCCCTTTTGGTGTTCTAATGAGAAGTTTGTATTTATCTCTCTTAGAAGCCAACACAGATACAATTTCCATCTATCCTGTGATGAAAACAGTTTCTCCTCCAAACCAAACAAGGTTGTTTACAGGAGTGACCGTTTACGGACCATCAACAACGAGCTTTGTATCACGAAAATACAACTTAACTGACACTTCGACTTTCTCGTCCCAAGAGCCAGAAAGTTCAGAAAAAGCAGCATCGCTTTCGTTATTAACAGGTGACACGATTACTTTGCTTAAAATATCAGCATCCGCAATCTTCCAGTCCCCTAAAACGGATAAACCAATTGCTTGGACAACTCACGGGTTCTACAGCGTCGGGTTTGCAGAAAGTTCGGCATCTACTGCATTCCTGAGTACCATTACTCCTTCTGGGCCTTTTAGCGACAGTGGAGCGAAGATGTCCATCCCCTCACCAGTGGAGAAAGTCCGTTCTGTTTATGCATCGCCCTTGGCATCAACTATTAATGTTCACACTCATGCTGCAACTAGAACTCTGAAGAACGTTGGAACTGTGATAAGAATCTCACCAAATTCTGTTTCAAAGCACACTTTGTCCTCGTCGGAAACTACAGCAATCAAATGGTCAGATACTACAGTCTCTAATTCAGCAAGAGGAAACTTTCAACGGGTAACGAAACAAAGTTGGCAGACTCGGTTTGGTCAGACAATTTTGTCTTCTGTGGGAGCTTCCAAGTCAGGATCCTATTTAGGCAATTCAGAGAAATTGGTCGAGCTACAAACAGCAAGTATGACTATGAAACAAGAGACGGAAACTATAAGTGATTTGACAACAACGACCTTAGACATCAGTTTGTCAGTCAAGCATTCGGATTCAGCCGTTTTCTTCAAAACTTTCACCGAAAGCGTAATGAGAAGCAGTTTTGATGAAAAGTGGGCGACCTCCTGGCCATCTTCGTCGAGCTACATTGTTACCTGCGACAGAATGACATCTTCAAACAAGAATTTATCATTTTGGCCACAATGGACGACTTGGACGCAGCAAATCTCCTCGTCTCCACACATAGCAACCACAGGTTCAATGCCGATCGTCTTTTCGTTGACGTTAACTTTCAAAACAGGTGCCTCTGTAAGTTCGAAGTTTTTGGTGAAAGAAACTGAAACCAGTCATTCGCCGCTGGCCACTCCACTGCTCTCTGCACAGAGACTGTCGACAACCGAGTTTGTTAGCCAGTCTGAGAGGCCTTCGAGTACTCTTAGCCGAGGTGTGTCTAGTCCTGTAATAACGTCTTCCCCATCGTCGCTTTCCAGTCCCAGACAGGAATCCAGTACAATAAAAGAAACCCAAGCCATCAAACCCACGATGACCATTTCAGGAGGCATTTTCCACAGCTTACGTACTACAGTCAGTGCTAAGGTTACTACGATAGGACAAAGGGAACCTAGCTCTATAGTTCTCGTGTATTACAAATCTGTAGTCGGTTCAAATGTTCATACTGGGAACACTGTTGTCCCTCAATCGACCTACCTTACAACCTTAACGCAACTGCCAACACATGATGGTTCATCGGCAGTTAATGACGAACCTTTGACTAAAACGTCTCAGAAATACTCTACGTCGCTGTCATCGGCACGTCAGTCACTTGCAAAGGCAAAGCAACCAAGCAGTATGGACGCTATATCGCTAACTAACATTCCCTTGTCTGGACCTAGAACGAATGCGATCACGCTGAAGCCAAAAGAAACTTCCAAAGCATTGCTGAGTACTTCTCCGTTAGAATCGGATACTCTCTCGCCGCTTTCGCCATCCAACACCTTAGGAAAGCTAGAGACTGCTACCTGTAAGGCAACTGAAAGAAACACCCATTCATCCCCTTTCCAGTCTAATGGCGCAAGCTACAGATCAACTTTCGATTCCAAACCGACTTTCAGAAGAATGGCATCCTGTTCAACTGTTGAGTCGGCGTCTACGTCTGTCCTGGCGTTTCCTGTCGTTACTTCTTCCTTTGAGCACCTAATGTCAACAGCAAACATCAACGAAAGTATTTCGCTATCCAAACTTTCTCCGGTTTCTACAAAGAAACTCTCCTCAATATTTGCGTACACATTGCACAGAGGAGCCAGCGATACGCTAATGCTTTCAATAACTGCATCATCTACCACAGCTCTCCTACCTTCTGCGAGATTCTTATCCACTACTGAGTTGACGTCCAGAAAAATGACTTCAAACATGTTCGTTCTCGGACTACACAGCGCAACGTCTTCCGCTGAGCCTCTGGAGTCAAAGAAAAGCATCCAGGAAAGTCTATTACGTCCTACTGTCACTGCAAAATTTCTGCGCACATCGCATACAAGCCATAGACTGACAACGTCAACTATTACAGGCATAGCTATCACCACAATCTCACCTGCACCGAGAGCTGCCTCCCTGTCCGAAGGCCTTCTTTCTTCTGCAAGTGATAACTCTACCAGAGTTTTGAGCAACACAGCACTTTCACCACAGTCTATGACAAACTCAACTGCAAGTGCTAGTCCTGTTACTCATAAAACCTCCACGTTCCAGGTCACACCTTCAAGAAATGCAGTTCTCAGTTCAGTGGTAACCATTCTCGTGCCAAGTGTGGATCCGACGTTGAACTCTTCGGCTTCTTTCAAAATCATGGACGGTTCCTTAATCATAAGGAATAAAAACTATCACACGAACCTCTCAAATCCAAACACAACGATGTTCAAAGAGCTTGCCGAAGAAGTTGAGTCAATAATCATGGAAATCGTTTCCTTAAATACCACTGACATACTGGATGCCGAAGTAACATCTTTTAGGAATGGAAGCGTTATTGCAGATTTTTACCTGAGAGTTAGATATGACTCGTCATTGAGTGACCAACAGTACACAAAACTTTTAAGCGATGCAAATGGAACTATGTGGCGCGGATTTTATGTTACCAACATCACTGTAACTTTAAGAGCAACCGAGGAAAGTTCATCAAAACCATCGCAAGTTGAAGATAACTCGGGCCTATCAAAAGTCGCCGTCATCGCCACACTTACAGTACTTGCTGGGCTGTTAATTGCTGTGGGAAGCTTTGGAGTTTACGTTTGCAAAAAGAAAGGGTTATGCGTCAGAGCAACAGTTAAACCTGCCGAGTAAGTGAAAGCATACAACTGATCCAATGACATGGGTTATTGTTATTCTCTGTTGCATTTGATTTGACCTTTCTCTTAAAATACATGTTAAACGATTGGTCTAAAAAAAATGCTTTCTTTACACCATTAACTGTACTTTAGTTTCAAGAATTTAAAATACGTTCTCGCGTTGTTTCATAATTTGCGTTTCCTATAAGCTCCAAAATTCTAGGGTGCATATTTTTACCACTTCGCCAATTCCTTAATACTATATGTGAGTCGAAATGAAGGAGATAAACGGGGATATGGTGTTCTTTGCAATTTTTCTTTAGGTTTTCGTTTGTCGGGAACTCGTATTTATAGGTTCTTACCGCGAAAAAAGCAAAAGAACAAACAAAAGAAAAACAAACAAACGGCATTAATGGCAAGGCCGTTACAAGAACATTGCTCTCGTCGTCGTCGTCGTCATTGTTGTTGTTGTTGTTGTTGTTGTTGTTGTTGTTGAAATATACTGACGGATCGAATCCATTTCTTTAATAAACCATTTCTATAACAATGGGGTTTGACAATTTCGGTAAGCTGGTTTTAAATAAGCGGTTGTGTATAGCCATGCGATTTCAGACTTACTAAACTTTTCTTGTTTATCGTGAATTTTAGCTCTCCCATTCCTCGATCGGAGCTTGAAAAGATTCAGCCAGTTCGTCGGGGTACTTGGGTCATGAATGATGAACCTTTCCTATCAGTTGATGTCCCTGCTGATCCTAACTACAGTAGCAGTTCCTTCTACGAAACGTTAAGCTTGAGAGTTCTGGAGCGGATAGATACGGCAGCGGACGAGAGCCTTGACCCAGATTTACTGCGGGAGTCTATGAGGAGTCCCTTTGAACCAGAACGCACAAACAACCGGGCAGTATACCGGTCAAAAGTCGGGATTGCTAATCCTTCTACTTCAAGAAGCATTTCAGATTCAAGTATTGACAATGTTGACCGTCCAATCAGTGGATCGTCAAGGGCCACTTATTTGAACATGGCGTCGAATTCCAGCACACTGTGAGAAGATGATCATGAGCGCTAAGGGGTGACCAAAAAAAACTAAAATAATTGTACATATGTACATGTTGCTTTTAAGTTTGACTATATATACGTCACTGTAAAGTTTTGGTTATCGTTGCATTTCTGGCGGGAAACGTTTCAGGGTACTGAATTTTTAGAGTTGGGCAGTATGTCAACTATATGTACCAAATAAGTTATTCTTTAGGTATGTGAAGGAAAAAATGAGCGTTAAAGATGTATATGGCAGGTGAACACATTCAAGTGGCCAACTTATTGGATTATAAATTTCATTTCCGTTGAGGTGAGCCTCGTTTAAGGCAGTGCGTCACATTTTGAGCCTTTGGACCACTCAAGAGAAAACTACTGAGCAGTACTTTCCTGTAGTGTCGAAGAACAAGGTGGGTTCTACCTTTTGAGGCTGAGGAGAAACGCTGTAACCATTCAAATGAAAGCTACTAAGCAGTACTTCCCAGTACTTATCAGTATATTTCTTTCATTTTCCTGGTACGGCTCATTATGCTGTGCAAGTTTGTTCTAATTTAAGTTTTGAGTCTGAGTACTAAAGCGTAACCATTTAGTTATAGTACAGTGAGCAGTACCTACCGTTAGACAATACTGTGATATGAAATATATCCCAGTCTTGCCAGCCACTCCGTACACTGCCTAAAAAGATAATTCTAGACATTTTGATCTGTTGTGTTATATGTTTGTGTCATGCAGAAAACGGTGAATAGAATTAATTGAACTTGAATCAAGCGTACAGATGAAGAACGCCCTTTTACGTTTGTTATCTTCGTAGGACACTAACGTTAAGCACACAAACTTCAATTATTGTTATTAATAATGGCAAAGAATGAAATAAAAAACCTACGTACGTAATACGGCTTTCTTTCGAAATTAACCATTTTATCTCAGATCCTCTTTTCTAAATTATAAGCTTGAGGCCTTGAGCCAAATGGTTTATGCCTTTTGATCCTTTAGTTTTAATACAATCTTAATAAGGCAATTAAGATGGTAAACGTTTCAATGACACGATTGAATCTGGTGCAACGTAACATTTTTATCTGCGTGTCACTTGAAAAAATTCCAGACACGAGTCTTCCTTTTACGGTAACTTTTGATGCGATTTTCGGTTGACAGGAGAGGATCAGTCTATTGGCACCTTAAGGTTGTCATGGAAACGTAAGAAAGAAGTTTTTCTACCGGTGATAACCTTCTTCTTGAGTTTGTATAAACAGTGCCAGAGGCATACAACAAACGTGTATGGGAAATGCAAAGTGCAGGAGCCCAGCGAAATGATGGGGAAAATGTATTATATAAGTCCATTTGGGTAAATTGCTTATTCTCTTTATGTATTCTATCCATTTTGGGTAAAAAATATTAGCCTGTGAGTAGGCTCCTCAGCGTGGAATTAAGCGTGCAAGAAAAATCGGAGGGATTCTCAAGGCTCTGTTCGCTCAGTTTTTTTTCTTGTGCTCTATTCTATGTAACAAGCCCTGATATAAAAATACATATTCTCCTTACTGTTCTCCATGCATTTCGTATGGAACTGGTAAGGAGAATTTATCCAAATATCAAGACATCTTAGCCTTGGTGATCACGTTCTTTATTCTCTTCATTTGAACAAGTAGTGATAATGTAAAGAGAAATTTCATGTTGGTCACTGTTATAGGGCTTAAAGGGTTAAAAGAAACTGTTCACTTTTTGGACAAACTGCCTTCAACATGAGAGAGGAGTTAGCAATGCAATTTGTAGCGGGGCCGGTTCGCGTTGAGCTCACCAAATTGATTCGTCTCCCCACCGCTAAAATTCGTGCCATCTGAGGTAAGATGACGGCTATTCTAAATTTGGTAAAGCATTTCAAAATCTTGATTAAAAAATGAAATTTAAAAAAAAATCATCAAAAAATAAATTCCACACTTGTTAAATGCAATTGTTAATTAAGGAGTGAATCTTTAGTGGAACGAAGCGTTTTCTAAGGGAAGAAAGAAGGCTTATTAAACGTTTCCTTCATGATTCTGTGTTTCGCGCCCACCTCAAGAACATTCAATTTATTTTGGGCGTTATGCAGAGGGATAATAGGGACGTGTTGATCTATAGTTGGCTACCACATGCCAAATATCATCCTTTCGTACTTGCTAATTATTTTTTAATAAACTAATATGGTATCAGTGCTAACAACTAGTTGTAAAAAAAAATGAGTTGTTAAGTTTTACTTTATTCACGCAGTTTAATATAAACGCATAATTTTGTCCGTCCTTAGTCCGTGTGCTCCTTGATCACTTCTTAGATTGAACGTATTTATGGGAATGCAAGATAATGGAGAAGATATCTCGTTATTCCATGAGGGGGTGAACTGTTTATCCCTTTCGATTTGTTCATTTTAGGGAAATAGCTGCCTGTCTTGGCCTGCCGGGCGTGGACCGTGACACTGCTTACTCCGCACACTAAGGAACATCTTCGTAGACTCGGAAAATAAGGCTTTACCTCGGAGTAAGAACCTGTAAAACTCACGGATGATGTAAAACAAAGGAAACAAAACATCTTAAACAACACCGTACAGAAAAACAAGAGCTAACAAACAAAGAAAATCTTGTCAGGTTCTTACACCGAGGTAAAACCGAAAATAGTTGATGTTGAGTCAATCCCATTATCGTAAACATGCTTTCTGATAAACAGAAACAGGCGCACTGTACCATTAATGAGAGAGGTTATTGAGGGATTTTGGAATCTGGTAAGGTCTGACAAAATCTGGCCTGTAGGAATTGAAACCCTGCCAGAAAACGGAATCCGCACTCTTGAAACGCAACTGTTGAGACGGTAGGAACAAGCTCCTAAGTGAGGAAAAGAGCGCTATAAAAGAAATCGACAAGCAGACAGAGCGATGGTCTGCGCTCGCTCGAGAATTTGGTCCGCGAATAACCTAATAAGTGAGCCTGCTCGCCGGCTGTTAAAATTACATCACGCCAAAGCGAGATCCATCTGAAGATTCTCACTGGCCTGGGATGGCGTGAACTGATAAAAACATTTACTTCGTGAAACGTCACGCACACTCAACAGACTCACTCATTTCTGTGTTCAGTTGCAAAACTGATTAAAGGAAATGATGATTACTGCAAAATTCATTCGTTTTTCAGGCGAATAACGCGAAATTGAGAATTATTTTGTTATTATTTATTTTATTTTTTTTTTTTTCACAGACAGTTTCCCAGTGGATCTGTGTTTAAGTCCTGTCAGCACATGTCGATCACGTTTTCCGAAGATAGACAGTGAAGACACCGGGAGGACGATTGAGAAAGTAATTTGTCTTAAGCCTGGGGCCGGATTATACAATTAAGTTGAAGCGACGTCATTATTAGTTGATTACAGAAGCCTTCTTTCCATTGACATCTAAAACCTTGTAAGCCATGTCCTAATTTATGCGTTTTAATAACTAATACGCATGTTTAAGTCCTGTCAGCACATGTCGATCACGTTGCTCGATCCAAGCCAACTTTGATTTCAACGCATGAAACACAAAGATTCTTGTCAAATTCTGTGCAATCTTTAGTCAAGTGAAATACTTTCTAGAAACTGCAAACTATTCTTCATCGTGTTGTTGCATAAAGTTAGTAGACCATAAATAAGTAATTGTTTTACGTTGCATGGAAACGGAAGGTCACTGGCTGTCTAAAAGCTCAGTTCTAAAAGCCAAACATTGCAATGTAAACAACGCAGTGAAAAACATTTGTCTTGATCATTCCGTGACGAACCTTTCTCGCCTAATCCTCAATGACTTTTGCAATATTATATATAATTAGAGTATTTTACCCGCCGGAAAGAACTTTTTTTGACGTGTTAATTGCCACAATGCCCGTCTGTCCCGAGGGCATAAGTTATATGCTAATCAAATATTGATTAGGCGTAATCAGATGAATGGCAACGACATGTTGCCAAGGTTATCCTAGTGTTTCTATGGGGCTTCTGAATATGCAGTCGACAGAGCGTGATCTCTTGCTCATTTCCTCAATGTATTCGATTATTTGCAGATTTGCGCCGTAAACAAGAGACATTACTCATGAGACGCCGCTGGAAAGGCAAGCAAAAGCGACGTTCAAAGCACTGACTGTGATAGATGAATATAAAGAAAGCAAGGACATCTTTCACAAGCGTGCGCGTTCATACTACCGCCATTTTTCTAAGATTGTTTACTTTGTGGGCTTTCTCTTGTGGTTTTACGTTCGTTGCTGGTCAGAGCAATGATTCGTCGCTATCCAGTGCTAAAAAGTCAACTTTTGCAGTCTCAGCAAGCCGAGTATCGCCTGTTTTTTCCGTCCATTCAAGCCAGTCCATGCAAGTAAACCTATCATCCTCTGAAAATGGTAAGTGAAATTCAGAATGACAGCCTTTGCGTATGATTTTCCCTTCGATACTATATTCCTTAATATTCCTGAGAGAATTTTAGTTCTAGCATATCAAGTACATATTGTCTATTGCTTTGATTTTGCTGTAGCGTTACCACTTAACTTCTAATCTCCATAGCGGGAAATAATTTTCTTATCTAACCGGGCGGTCTAACAACGACGTAAATAGCGACCCGCATTACGTCAAGATGATGAATTGTCACTGAACAAGTTGTTTTCTTCAACTCAAAATAAGATGCGATATAAACAAATGTTGTTTTAAGTTTCTTTATTCGAGGTCACATTTGGTAATATTAAATAGTTCGGAGGAAATCAAGACTATAGTAAAAGATTAAGGCAAGGAGATCATCGTCGCCTCAAGAATAAATTGTTTTCATTTACTGGCTTAAGTTAGTTATTAAACCCGCGACGGGCTACAGTTACAGTATCATCTCCCGGCATATGTTTCGCTGATTATTTGCTTGAGAAATGGCTCTTAATTAAGTGAATGTTTTCAAAATATTCCCTCGTCAAACGATATTAAAATGCGAGAAAATCTGTCTGACAGCGATAACCATGCTTGGTGTAAATTGTTCATGATTAAATATTAAATCATAAAATTTTGTTTTACACTCATCATCGTAGCATTGAATGTTTCGCTGTGTTTTTTGAATACATCGTGATAAAAGCCCTTCACCGATACGCAAAATATAGTTTTATGCTAATCTTTGGATATTCAAATTTTAAAGTTGCGTTATGGTTAAATTCATTTAATTAACATATAATCCTACATGTGAATTTGGGTTTTGTTGCAACCTTAATTTGAAATGTGATTTTCTTTAATAGTTTTGTCGATCAAAGATTTTGATACCCGAAAGGGAACATTTATGTACCGGTTGTGTCGCTTCGTGATCAATGTTTATTTTACTGTGTCATTGACATTGAAATTGTAATTTCAGTCTTCTTTTAGACTGAGAGCTAATCTCATCAGCTGCCAAGTATGGTTTTATATCACGACAATCGCAAGTATTTTTTTTCTTATGCAATGTATAGTAAGCTGCTACGCTTCAAAGACTTTGGAAATGATGTCTTTACATTGAAGCAGCCGGTAAATGTCTAGAAGAATGCAATCACGGATTAATCAAATTAGTCAACATGTAAAATCTAAACATAAATAAGTTCATAAGGATATATTGATCTCATTATCTCAACAACATTCTCTACCGTTTTCAAATCACTGAAAAATGAATAATTATTATCACCGTTTTCTCTCTTACACATACGTGAACAATTTATTCCTTCTTTTTCTTATACCCGCATTACACTTAAATTCCAGTTCATTTTGTTTCACTGTTGTTTTCCTGTTAGCTAGCTTATTGTAATTTAAATACTGATCCCCTAACGGTTAACATTATGTAAAGGAGCTCCTTAAAACATCAATTCATGAAGTGGTCCTAAAAAGAAACACTTTTGGAGACTCTGAGAGACTAATCCCGTGGTTGTTTGGTACCATTTCAGAGGCTATCAATGGCCCCCACTCAAAAGGCTCTCTTTTGTTTTTTTGGTTGTCATTAATGGGCTGTTTAGCAGTCTGCCAATGCTGTTTGTGGTCACATGGTTTTTTAGCCTCTCTTACCCCTTTCACTCCCAGGATCAACTGCTGATCCAGTGACAAAATCCAATGATAAAATGATTGCTGGCTAAAGGAAAACAGACAAACAAACAAACAACGTACGAAGGAATAGACTAAAGAAAAAAAGTAAAACAGAAACAAAAACAACAACAGCGTTTTCGAAGTTACTCTCATGTTATGCTGTTTATTATACCGCAACACAAGTCTGTTCTAGCTGTTTAGTCTGTGAATGTAGCCCTAAGCTGTGACCATTTTTGAAGACGGATTCCGCTCAACATTCGAGCAATAAGTGCAAAAGTTATTTACTAAAAACTAGTTACAGCACGGTAACATCTTAAATACTGTTTGAAACATCTCACTTTAATTCACTTCTCCAAGTGACCCCGTGATTAAATTCCCAAGCATTCTCGAGAAAATTAATGTCAAATCTCGTAAAAAAAAATGTGCTAAAAACGGGCGCCATTTTGTTTTGAGCTGACATGGAGCGTCTTTTCAATTAAAATATGGATAACTTCACATTCAATTTTCTCTCGAGGGGTCAGCATGGGAGCTTAAGTATCGATTACTTCTTCTCTTTTTATTCAAAATGTTACCATGCTATCAGTTTTTTTTTGGTAACTTCATTTTTGCACTTATTGCTCGAATGTTCAGCAGAAACCGGATAAAACATTTATGCAGTTCCACTGTGTTGCTCTTTTTGTTTGTTTGTTTCTTTCTTTCTGTGTTTGTTTTTGTGACCAAAATGGGATTTGGTTGTTTTGAACTCGGTTGCCCCTATAGGAAGTGAGAGGTTTAAGAGATTGTGCTGTGTATGTTGTGGTTCAATTTTATCCCTGGTTCAATTTTTATTTTCCTTTGTTTTACACTCGTTATCATACATTACGATACCCAAAAACAAAGGAAAATAAAAATTGAACCAAGGATAAAATGGGGAACTACAACATGTACACCCAATATAAAGGAAAACTGGAGATCGGTTTG
The DNA here is from genome assembly GCA_964030785.1 of Siderastrea siderea. NCBI lineage: Eukaryota > Metazoa > Cnidaria > Anthozoa > Scleractinia > Rhizangiidae > Siderastrea > Siderastrea siderea. The sequence continues at coordinate 8,256,409 of OZ034973.1, forward strand.
TATTAATAAAGTTTTATTCGAAGAGCTTTACACTGCAGCATTGCAAATCTTACTTTTGGATCACTCTTGAATAAAGTAATTACAGTAAATAATTACTTACTAACCTGTGTATAACTAACATAAATGACTAATTAAATTAATGTAATATTATCATTTCAGTCAATCGATCCAACGCATCTTCACCCTCTTCACTGCAAAACAAGACAGGCATTCTCACTCTACTTCATTCTTCTAACTTTCCCGTCGTTGGTTCAACGGAGCCAATCACACTGGCACTATCGTTCATTACAACCACGACGAGTACGCAGAGTGTGCCAAGAAGTGTGCGATCACTGCTCGACGCTTCGTCGTTTTCGATAACCGGATTTACAGAGCCACTTCGCTTGGCTATGTTTACGAGCGATTCGTTAGCAAATCAAAGCATTGCGTCATTTTCGTCAAGTAGCACTGTCGGAAGACCTTCTAGTTCCGCTACATCAAGTTCAAAGGAAGCAAACTATTCGAGTTCTTTCCCTGTTATTGTGACCACGTCGCGAAATGCTTCCCCAGTTGGCAGTTTGTCAAAGGAAACGACAGTTTTGAATACCTTAAAAACGACAGGTGGCTTAATCGGTTCTGATTCAATTACAAGAACTTCTTCATTTATCGCATATTCTTCCAGTCAGCGACAGACCCCTTCACAAGCAATCAAGTATCTCAGTGAGACTGAGCAAGTCATTAGCAACACATTCTCAAGCTTCCAGTCTTACAGTAGCATTCCAAGGCACTCCCAAGAACATTCAGTACACCAGAACTCCTCAACGATTTCTGAAACTGTAGCAACTTTCCAGACGTCGAAATATTCATCATCTGTTTATGTCTCGCATCAGACATCCAGTAACGTCTTCCAAACCTCCCTTATTTTCTCTAAGATAAGCCAACCAAGCAGTGATGCCAATACAACTGACGTATTCCCATCCTCTGGTGCAAGTTTTGTCAATAGTTCATCCTTTGCAGCGAGAAATACGAAACCTCTCCGGGATTCCTCAACGGTGTCCCTCCCGTTCGCGAGCTCTGGGCGCTTAGACACCAGTACAAGTCCCGAGGCGACGTCATCAAGCAGTCGACGTTCTTTGGTAAGGACAATAGGGCATATGTCTTCCATTGACTCAATTAACAACCGGACACTTAGCATCACTTCAGTTTCGACACCATCTTCATCTGGACCGTTACTAAACACGTCTTTGAAAGAAATCACGTTCAGTTTGTCTCTGTCAACTCATTCAATATCGGCGAACTACAGTAACACTCTTGCGATCTCTTCAAGTCAGTTTAGTTGGACATCTTCCGCATCAGTTGAACTAGGGACTTCCATAGCGAAAGCAAACGTATCAACAACAGATTCAATTGTAAATAATACATACATTTCATCATCTCGCTCTGCAGGCAGTTTAACTTCAATGGAACCACTTTTAGCGTCAAGCACGTCTTCACTGCTAATGTCCTTTCTGTCACACACTGGCTATGTGTCCTCGTCACCTAGCGCGGGGAGTTTAACAGAGAGCCTTGGACCTTCACTGACGATCACTCTGGAGCCATCTGCAATATATGGCAGTTTGTTCACGGAAACAAAACAGACCTCTAACGTATTCAATACCGTACACACCTCATCCCCCTTGAATGTAAAAATTTCTGTCAATTCTACTTCTGACCCAGCATCAGCCAGTCAAATATCTGCTACTCTTTTTTCTTCGCCATCTGAGAATATCAAGCCCTCTAGTACGGTGTTTTCTAGTACGTTCACTTCTCCAACGGAATCGAACCTATCCACTCACACTTTGTTGTCGACAACAGTGTCATATTCTACACAAGCTTCGGCAGTCACCGGTGAAGCCACTTTGTCTCTAAATACTGCTACTGTACACGTTGTATCAAGCACCTTAAGTGCAACAGAGATTTCAAATTTATATGTTGATTCGACAGTACAAATACCAGTTGCATCATCTATTTCTCTGTCAAGTAACAGTTCAAAGGTTAAGCAACTCACGGCATCTCTCACTGCATCCGAATTAGCAAATGCGACATCCTCTATTTTATCAACAGATATTACTGGATCGTCGTCCAAAACTAGTATAAAACAAGCTATATCAAACTCAATACCAAGCTATTCTATCTTCGGAGCAAGTGCGTCAACAAATTTAAGTGGAATAAGCTTAGCGCAGGCTACAAGAGGAGTTACGGTGTCATTAAGTACGAGCATGCGTTTGCTTAATACTTCTTCAAAACCTCTAGACGCTTCAACATCTATCATTTCTACGCCACGAGATAGTGGTAACACAATGCCCCTGTCTCCATCTGTGTATTCTATGAAATCATCCCATATCGCCTCGCATACAGCCCATCACATAAACAAAACTACGGTTATATCAACAGTACAAAACCAAAGTGTTATGCATTCTAAGTCTTACAGCAAGAACGAATCTCGCGTGACCTCGTTACAACAGAAATCTTCGACGTTGCGTTCAGAAACTGCATCAGTTGTAAGAACTTCATTCTCAGCACTTGGGCTCCCTTCTTATATTCAGTCCTCTTCAACGCTGTCATCAACAGCCTTGCCAACGTCTAAATATTTGGGTACCGCTTCGCTGGTTTCTTCTAATGCTCCATCTAGTGTACAATCTACATCAACATTCTCAGTTATATCCGTACCAACGTCAAATTATTCATTAGCATCTCCTCTGCTGTCGCCTGTACCATCTAAAATGCAATCTGCATTATCACCGTTAACATCATTCATGGCAATGTCAAAGCATTTGATTGCGTCGTCACTGGTTTCCAATAATTCTTCTGACGAGCAACCAGTGCAACTATCAACAGCATCCGTGGCAACCTCGAATTATTCACTTAAGTCTCTAATGGTTTCTTCTAAAACGTCGTCTGAAGTACAACCTACCTTAAAGGTGTCAACAGTATCCGTGGCAACGTCAAAGTATTCAATTTTATCTCCATTGTCTTCTTCTAATGCGTCATCTGATAGTAAACCTTCATCGACACTGGCAACTGGACCGCTGACGATATCGAATCCTTCAGCTGCGTCTGCCCTGGATACGAGTAACGCGTCATCTATTGTCACTTCTTCATTTACGCTGTCAACAACGTCTCTGACTACTTCAAAGTTTTTAGTTGCGTCTCCAGTGGCTTCTTTTAATGTGTCGCGGAAATTTTCGATTCCTACAGAATCGGCCACCGCAGTAAATACACATTTATCGACTTTGAGTGCATCGAAACAATTACAAACACATTCAAGCGAGGGGGCGTCTCTGGTTACTGCAGGGAAATCTGCTTCAACTACAATACAAGGAATTTCATCTTCTTTTTATGATGAGTCAAGTAAGTTTAATAAGTAAATGATCAAAAAGTAAATGACACCGACCCTATTTACTGCGTGAAACCTACTCATTAAACATAACAATTTTAAACTCCGATCAAAGAATTAATAAGAATTATTAAATGAATGTCAGAAAACAATACTTTGGAAAGGAAAACTCTTCAACCTAGATGTATAACCAATCTCAACAAACTACTCCAGCTTGAAAATAAAAATAACCTTTAAACACGAGAAAGGAAAGTGAGTTGAAGGTTACTACATGTCTGCATACATACATGCCATTCACTATTAATAATAGAACCACTTAAATTGAGCTTTTTTTAAGAAAAAAACAAAAAACAAAAATTGGTCACACGATCATTTGATATCGCATTGTTTAGCAACCTTCTACAAAAAACTTGGTTGTTACCGACAGGGGAAGTCATATTCTAGTGGGAATTTCGTTTGGGGACTGTTTATTTTCAGTAATATTAACTGCACGTTTTTATTTTCAACTACCTTAATAGGTTTACTTTCTACGTCAGGTCCAGGGTCTACCCCAGCAGCATCGTCATCTGTAAATATATCAGCAACAATTTCGTCCCAGTCGCATCTGTCTTCGAGTACTGTTCCTGTCAGTACCTCAGGCTATTCATTATTCACGTCTCAGCGACTCACTGCAACAGTGCCAACTGCAAATGTATCAGTGGTGCCTTCATCCCAAATTGTTCCATCAAGTGGTATTCCTATCGTAAACTCAAGCTATCTGGCTTTGCTGTCATCATTAACACCAACGGTGCCATCTACAAATGTGTCAGCAACATCTTCATTGCAAGCTGACCCTTCCAGTGGCGTTCCTGTAATGACCTCGAGCTATGTGGTGGTGTCCTCCTCATCAACACCAACATTATCCCCTGAAAATGTGTCAGCAACTGTCTCGTTGCAAAGCCACACTACAGATGGTGCTGCTGTCGTCACCTCAAGCGTTGTGGTGTTCTCATCCTCGATCAGACCAACAGTTTCATCTGAAAATGTGTCGGAAACAGCTTTATTGAAAAGTCACCCTTTAAGTGATAGTTATGCATTAAGGTCTATGGTGTCGTCATTCTCACTAAGGCCAACGTGGCCATCTGTACTTGTGTCCGCAACATCTTCGTTCTTAACTCGCGGTTCAAATGGTACCCCAGTAGCCACCTCAAGCTACGTGGTGTCTTCATCGTTACTGAGACCATCTAGTCAAGAGGCCGTCATTACCAGTTCAGCTGTCGCCGTACCTTCCGGTATTTATGTGCGCTTTGGCATTAGCGTTCCTCTGAATCAAAGTGTAAAAAACAATTCCTTTGCGAACCAACTGGGAAAAGGAATTTTTGCTGTATACCAGAATGGCTCTTTGGGCGCGTCTTCAGGAAACCTTTCTGTTAATGTAAGTTAATGAAATTACCACTTGAATGGTCTCATTTAGAGGAGAAGTGCGCATTGTGATGTTGGGTTTCTCACCCTTTTTAATTTTGTATGGATCTTTTTATCCTGTCTTTTTTTGGATGTCCTTCTGCAAAACATTTCCCCCCATAATGTCTCTCGACATTGTCACTTTGCGTCTACAACATGTCATGACAAGAGCCATCCTATAAACTGTATTATGAGTTAAGAGACCGATTTATTATCCACCATCCAAAAATTACTAAGTGTAACGAAGCTACGGGCTAGCAGCCTACCTAGGAAGTGTAGTAAAATACACAGTCATTGCATGCTCGGAAAGATCGAAGGGCTTCTGACAGACTTAACATGAACGTGCTTTATTTATTTTCCTTTTTTAGATCATCAACATTCAACGATCCCCTGATCCAAATAGCACCAACGTGTCTGTAATATTTCAAGTCCTCAATGGTAGTAAACCAGTTGCTGCTCATTTAGTTATTCGTAGTATCAAAGAGGCGAGCTTCTCACTGGGGCAAGCTGTCGGATACAAGGTATCGACAATTTAAGTTCCATAACTTCAGCTTTTTTAGTGTATTTGGTTGTATTACTTTAAGCCCCTCAGTCATTTATGTAGAACTGGCTACCAATGGTCTTTTTGCATACCTTTCTTTCTCTGAAAATTACCTTTTACCGTGACAAAACAAGGGGAATCAGCCTGATAATTGGTAGTTGTCTGCCGAAAATCATGCTATCAGTTAGAGCAATCACCCTAGCCAATCACATTGAAACCAAACAGCCAAGTAGTTGAAACAGAAAGTGAAACAAAAACAGTGTAGCAGGCGCCCAGCGCGGAAAGTGCACGCGACATGGACACAATGGTTTTTGGTTGAGAACGTATGAGGAAGTGAAGGGTGTTTAATTTTTAAACCATCACTGAGCACATTTGAACAGAACAAAAGGAAATATAACTGTCGATACTCAACTGAAATGGCTCTTGTACCAATAACATTCGTTCCAAAATCCTTAATTTCACTGTTCAGACTTTAAGTAAACGTTAGTAACACGTGGGTTTAGCCTTAATGGTGGCCAAGAACAAGATCGTTGCTTACTTCGACTTCGTTTCTGTCACAGGTCGTAGACAAACTTGTTATTGTGCAACTGCCTTCAACGTCTTCGTTTGGAACGATGACAATGACCTTATCCATATCTTCATTGATCCACCCGATAAACGCGACTAGCAGCTACAGAGAAACTTTAGTGACGCCCAACCTGAACTCTGCGCAGCAGCAAAGGGCTTCCTCGACTGCAGGTGACTGACCTTACTGATAGGCTCATTTTAGAATTGGGGGGATTCGGGGTGGGGCTTTAAAGTCGAGGATGGATGAGGGTTCTAAGACTGGATTCATAGAGAGGATGCCAGAATGCGGGTCCAAAAACAAGAAATTAGAGAATATCACGATTCCAGTCAACTCGCACCACACCAAAGATTGACGGGATGAAGATTCTGACTAATGCAGGATAATTTAAAACATAAAGGTGTTTTGGATCCTCTACAAACAAATGGTGTGGGAAATTGTTTTATTGGAATTTGTTGTAAATCATGCCTTTTCTTTAACCCGCTGAATTAAACACGTAAAAAAATAAAGAGCGATTTATTCTTGAAAATGTTAGTTCATGCTTCATTGTTGTTAATAGCCGTTTAGAAACGGGGGTTTGAAAAGTTTTAAAAGAAATTGCCCAGGATATTTTCGTAGCGATATTTTTGACAAGTTTGATTGAAAGGGTAATGATAATGATACCTATTTCCAGTTGTTTATTTGTCATTTCTTTCTATTCTAGAAGGCTTGCACTTTACAGCGACTACAGAGTCCTCGCTACGAAGCCAGAGATTCACGGCTGCAGTGTCATCTATAACTGACGCAGCAACATCTTCGTCCAGACTCTATCCATCAAGTAACGTTCATGTAGTAACAACGCCTTATTCGGCATTGTCTTTCACACAAAAACCAACCACTTCAGAAATTGTGATTAATGGTTCAGCGACCACTCGGTTCCCATCGTCAATATCGATAAACGTGTCGCGCTTCAGCAGAGAAACGTCGGTTACGTCAGCACTAAATTCAACGCAACAATCAGAAGTTTCTTCTGCAACCGCTCATTCCCAAGAGACAACAGCTTCAGAAGTATCACAGTCCATGAGGACTACAGCAGGAGTGTCATCTAAAAATGTGTCAGAAACATCGTCATCAACGTTTTTTTCAAGTGGTGTACCTGTGGTTACATCAAGCTTTGTTGTGTTGTCATCCTCACCACGACCAACATTGTCATCTGCAAATGTGTCAAGAACGGGCTCATTGCAAACTCATCCGTCAAGTGCTATTCTTGCAGTCACCTCATCAAGTACTATGACGTTGTCATACTCATTAAGGCCATCCAGTCCAGGGCTTGTTATTTCCAGTTCCGTTATTGCCATACCACCAGGTATCTATATACGCTTTGGTATCAGCGTCCCGCTAAACCAAAGTGTAAAGGACGCCTCCTTTAAACAACAGCTTGAGAAAGGGATCTTTCTCGCTTATAAGAATGGTTCAGCAGGTGGACTGCTAGGAAACGTCTCTGTAATGGTAAGTTGACCATGTTAGCCATATATCGACAGACGTTCATAAATTGTTTTCCACTTTACAGATTGACTTTTACGAGTTCGCCTGTCTTGAAAGGTAGTGAACGATTTCTTTGCCTTCAAAGCTATTGCCAAATTTTATATATATAAAAACCTGGTTTATTGTTCAAACAACAGAGGGATTAAGCATTGCGTTCTACTACAAACCGCAAACGTTAACCATCCATTAACTGCGTGCCTTGTAGTATGTGAAGTCCTCTCATCCACTTATCAACAGCCACTGTGAGGATCGCAATATGCACCGCTCACTAACACCCTCGGTGTATATGGCGATAAACAACTAGTCGATTCTATCGTCTGAAGAAAAAACAAGAGTAAGCGATCGAAACAGCAGTTGCAATAGGGAAACATGGATATTAGCTGGGTCATGTTTTACAAAACAATAACAAAATTCTGGTTTCCAAGGACAGCTCGTGCATTCACTGACTATCAGTGAATAGTCATTGGCTGTATGGTTATCGGATTCGCGCATTCGCAATAGATCACAGTGAATGTCTAGTAATAAGCTGAAGTATAACTCAGTGACCAACTATCAAATAACCTGATTACCTATGCAAGGGTATTGAAATTTCGAAAGACTGCACCGGAAGTTTCTGGTTGCTGAACATTTTCGGAAGCACAGACCGAAACTCGAAGTAAGGAGCTTTTGTAGACATTCTGTAGCCATTAGACTGTTCACTTAATTATGCTAAAACAGTTTCCTGTTCACTGTAGGTTTCATTTCTATCGATTTCCATACTTGCCGACTGGCGGTAGAAACCTTCCAGCTCGTCTAACTGTTTAACAATTATTCACCGAAGTGGAGGTGAATTGAAGTAGATATTTGTTCACCCCCACTTCGGTGAATAATTGTTAATTAGTATATGCCAAACCAGTGCGTAGCCAGCATCAAATACTTCCTTTTTTCTGAGAAACGAGGGAAAACTCGCGCGCGAAGTCCAAAAAAAAAAAAACAGATGCCGGGAGGTGAATAGCAGATACTATCCCGAGTTCGAGTAGCCAATCAGAGCACGTGAAAAACGCAATGCACTGGTTTGGTAGATACTAATGAATATTATCCCCAAATGGATACGACACGTTTTTGAGGGATCCCTAGCTTAATTCTGTAATTTATTTTGACTTTTTCTCTCTGTAGATCATAGAGCGATCGCCTGATTCAAATATTACGAACGTGACTGTAACGTTTCAAGTTCTCAATGGTAGTGAACCGCTTCTTGCTTATCCAGTAATCCAAAGCATCAAGAAAGCGACCGTTACATTGGCTCAAGCTGTCGGATATGAGGTACCCATTTTATGCTTATTGGTATGGTTCATTTTCTCGTCCCCGTTGGCATTGTACCTGTCAATTATGACTTGCTTTCATTTCTTACAAAACTTATTTTAGAAATGAATTTAATATAGAGTTGCGACGAGTTGACGGATAGAGGCCATATGCTTTCCCCCCCCGAAATAACTAGCTTCCGTGCTTTTTACCTATGTTTTTGTATTAAAGAGGGTGGATACGTAAGGCCAACGATGACAAAACTGTCGGCCGTATTAGGGGGCTCTCAATGTCCAGCTGTATGTAATGGCTTACAATTTCATTTTTAGCGAGTTGTCTATGTTCCTCTAACACTTTGATACCCCTATCCGATCGCAACCCCTCAGACCAGTTGCACTACAAATATGGTAGTGGTTTTTATCTCATGGTTATTGCTTTTTTGGTTCTTTCTTCAGGTTGTACTGGATCCCGTTATTGTGTTTCTTTCTTCGACCTCCTCCTTGTCTACAATACCGGTGACTTCAGCTCTCACTACTTCATTAAAAACAATAAACGTCACTCGTTTCAGCACACACGCGTTTAGTCGGCTGATAACTATGGCAAGCCACGTTTCGTCTAAAACGGTAGCAGGAAGTTTTTCCTCTTCTGTATTATTAAATGGGAGCTCCACAATGACGTCCCCATCGACCTTCTCGAGGGGCTTGGAAAGTTCGTTGACAGCGAACTTAGAATTAAACAAAACTTCAAGCAGAAGTGTAGTTGATCGGAATTCAACATCTCCGACAGTTTTGCTGTCAAGAGAAACATTGGCATCGAGTCAAACATTGATACTTTCGTCGTCGTCGTTTTCGCTTTTACCGTCAACCGGAGCGGCGTTACGTTCTCGATCTACGGTTGTAGAATATTTACAGCCTTCACTGTTAAGTTCGCTTTCAACGAGCAACACGTCAACGCAATCGGTTACATTGATAGCATCGTTTCTCAGCCTTAACGGAAGCAGTGCTTCTGATGCAACGCAAAGCATCCTTCCAACAATAAGCTCAATAACCAGGAATTCTTCGGCGCTTACATCAGCCCAAGAGAGTACCGCTCAAACAAGTATAACTCCCCAAAACAGTTCTTCTTCAAGAATCTTTACTGTTTCGGTATCGCTGAGTTCCAATTTTAGCTTGAATGTTGCATCGCCCACATCAGCGTTGTCATCTTTCTTGCCAATTGTCAGCTCAACAGCAAGTGTCGTGTTTTTCAAGTCACTCTCGTTGAATTCAAGTTTATTTACGCAGCCATTTACCGTAGGAAGCTCATCTTCACTGCTAGCAAGTTCTATTAATGTTTCTGAAACGATCGCCAGCTCCACGTCCACTGGAAATAATCAGACGGCTCTACTTAGTAGCACTAGTGCTACCCAAACGTTTGATTCAAGTTTTTCCTTTTCTCGAGTTAACCTTTCGTCCAGTGTGGCTTTACGGACGTCTCCATTCGCACGTACGCTTGTTGTTTCATCATCAAGCTCAAGTCTGCCTGCAAACGTGAGTCAAAGTAGAACGCCTCTAAACACCTCACGTGGAGGTTATTCTACACCCTACGTGTCCCAATCATTTTTAATAGGACCGAGTCAAACGACAAGCAGTCTACCTTTATTAACACCTGGTGTATCGAGTATGAAGTCAAGACAAAGTATCAAAGGAAATAGTACCATCCATTTTACCTCGCTGGGTGTGGTGAGCAGTAGCAGTATTCCATCTTCATATGCAAGTGAGATCTATACTTCAACCATAAGAGCAAATTTGTCAAGATCATCATCAACGCACTCTGTTGTCGTTGATAGATTATCATCTATAACGTCTCCAGTAAGCAGAACGCGTTTCTCAGATACATCCACGCCAAAGATATCGTATACCGCAAGCATGGAATCAAAAAGTACAACTTTAAGTGTTAAGATATCAAGTCTGCCAGCTGTTAATATGTCTTCTACTCAAGATGTCTCGTTTTCACTTGTTTCTACGTTTGTTCATGCGACACCAAATACATCGATGATAACACCAACAACGGCTGCTAGTCTCAGTTCGTCTCAAAATCGTACGACGGGCGCCACTGTACTTGCCAGCAAAAGCAGCTTCTTTAGTCAATCTGTGCAGCCAAGTATCTCCTCTTTGATGAATCGTTCATCAGACACGATTTCTTCTGTTATGGATGTTTCTTCTATAAGGGCAGTTTCAAACAGTACCTCAGTGCTAAGCTCATTGCAAACATTGTTATCAACATATGCAGCTCTAAGATCCTCGTCTGCACTGTTTTCAAGCAAAGGTCTTTCAACGATCCGAACGACAATGGTCCCTATCGTTTCGTTGGAAGGTTCTCTCACGATGGTATCTTCAACATTCATTACCTATGTGGCCTTCCGGGTGTCTACTCTGAGTCTCCAGTCATATTCGAGCACTTCCTTGACAAAAGCAGTCTCCGGTACGACATCAACAACCTTGAGCAGTCAGACCTCACCTCTTTTCTCTGAATCATTGTCTCAAACAACGTATAAATTTTTCTCTACAAAGACGGTTGAGCTTTTGCCGTCTAGCCTGCTGAAAGCTAAAACTTCGGTGAAATCACGCATCGTAGAGACAGTTGCCAGTCGGTCTTCGATTTCCGCGGCTACATCGAACAGCAGTTTCATTTTAATTCACTCTGCCTCAACTCCACTTCTACGATCATCTGTGGTCACTGCATTGTCGTCAAAGGCTATCAGCACAACTCATTTGAGTACAGAGAGCTTCAGTACGTTTGTAAGAACTAAACGGTTATCATTGGCTAAAAGTACTGTTTCTGCTGTAAGCACTCCCACTATGACTTCCAGGTATTCGAGAAGTGTTACGCTTGGATCAAGTGCAATCCTCGTGACTGATAGTGGTACGTTGACGCTGCCGTCACCGTCGAAGACAGTGGTTATGGGAAAGCCATCTTCATTCCCGGTATACTCTTCTTCAACAATTTCAACAGATTCACTGTCCACTAGCGTGCTACCCCCAGTCTCGCCTTTAACCCCATCATCTTCACCTATGCATGCAAGGTCAACTGTAACAGTCGTGGTTGCCTCTGGTAAGCCCTCCAAAACAACTCTACTAACGACGGCAATCGTGAAACTGTCTAGTAAGCCCATCTCCATTTCATCAACAGTAACACTTTCGTCTTTTATGCTCCCACAAAGTTCCGTTAAAGATACATCGACAACAACAACACAGACACCAAGAAGCAGTTCCCTAGTGTCGAAAACATCGTCTGTAACAGCCACACCTGTGGAACCAACTGAGCCTATCCGTCCCACTACGAATCCTAACAACACCGAAGGACTCGTTGGAATTCAGTTACTCGTTCCGTTGACCGAAAACGTAATGAATTCATCATTCCGAGAGGAGATCGAGTTGAGACTTGCTGCAGCTTATAGGTGGGGTCAAGAGAAAGGAAATAGACGGAGAAAGCGGGACCTAGAGAGGACTGATAACGAACTCTGGAAGACAACTCTTCATTTAAATGTGAGGGACTATGAATCGTGGGAAAGGAGCGCTGCTTTTAAAGTGTATGAAAAACGAAGTAGACGATTCAGGAGACAAGTTGATAACATTGTTGCCTTGGTAAGTACAATTTTGTGAGTGTTAAGTACATGATTAAAAAGCTCGGTCTTGACAGTTAAATTGTCACGAGCAAGGACTGCAGAAAAAAGGCAGACAATGGTCTTATGTTCTAACCACCGTGCTACAATGATAGTTGGGGCAAGCTAGGTCATTCACTGTTTTCGTATGTGACTTACGTATTGCATACTGCTACGAAACCGAAAGCATATACTTAAGTTATGAAGAGAACGGTACTTAAGCATACGAGCCGGATTAATGACCTTGCTTCCCATCAACGTAAGGATACGGTTTACTATATGACCGACGTCAGCATTTATACGTCTTTTCCTCCGTCACCTGGTGGGGGAGGGGGAGGGGGCGTGTAGGTAGCGCCTTACTATTTCTTTTGATTGATTTATCACTGCAGGCAGAGACCATACGACGAGCGAAACCAATGGTAGGAGAAGAAATTGTAGACATTGAATATCGGATATTTGATGGCCTTACTATGTTGTCTGCGGAACACGTTGTCGAGACAATGAACCGACTGAGTGAAGCTGAACTTGTCTCCACCATGAAATATGGGGTAAGTGATCTTTTTGTACTTTCGGTCGATACTGTTTAATGCATAAATAGTTCTGTGCTTCACAGAACGAAGATGAGGAAATCCTTCGGAAATTACTCTCAACAAACCTTAACCCTTTAAGCGCTAACACTGACGAAAATGAAATTACATTATCACTGCTTGTTCAAACGTTCAAGTGATGAGAATAAAGAAAGTGATCACCAAGAAGATGTCTTGATATTTTAGGACAAATTATCCCTACTAGATTCATAAGAAATGTGTGGAGAACAGTAAGGAGAATATGCATTTTCACATCAGGGCTTAAAGGGTCAAAACACAGTTGGCCTCTTTATCAACGGAGATTAACAAAGAGGGTGGGGGTTGGCAAGAGTTGTTGCTGTCTTCTGACCGTCAATGCTCGTGAGCTCCCGTCGTCTCAAGCTTTGTACCCGTATTAGGTTTGTAAGACATGATCAGATTTTAATCTCGATCTCGGTAGCTCTCGTGCGCTCTTATTTGATTTGAGTTAACTGTATTTAATTTTCACAAACATGGAACTACAAAGTGATTCCCTGGCAGGAGACGAGACCGTGAACTTTCCCACATTGGGTGGGGTGCATAATTTACAATGACGTAACTTGCAACGAGTCTCTACAACGAGTCTCAACATTACCTAGATATATGTTCTTATTTTAAGGAATTTTAAGTAGCTTTAATCTTTTTGTTGTAGCCACACACCCCTTGTGGAAATCAGCTTTAGCACTATGTTAGTTGACGGGGCAAGCGCGGCAAGCAACCTACCTACCTCTCTTTAGTTCAGAGAATACAGTCCCCGACCAACATGCGAAAGGACATGGATACAAATCCTTTCCTGTCCTGTCCCTGTCTCGTTCCGTTGCCAAACTTAACATTTACCACATTTCTTTTGTCGTTGTTGTCATCGTTGCTGTTCTAATACTCGAGCTCTTTCTTTGCTTTAGGTGACGTTAAGGCCATACGTTGTGAAAGAAATCAATGTTACACCCGCTCCAAGTACCTCCAAATGGGAGACGTTGATTCCTGCTATAATTGTTCCTGTGGTCGTGGTGTTGTTTCTTATTTGTGCGTTTACGTGGGCGAGGTTCGCTGCGAAAAGAAAGAGGAAACTACAAAAGGTCAAGCCACCAAAGGTATCACTTTGTAACCATATTTCTTGATTTATTGTGTCTTATAGATACGTGGTTATAACATCATACCTTCCTTAAACCAAATACCCCTTTAACCCTGTTCAGACCAGGCATTTTTTGGTCTTCTGGGACCTGGGGGGGCGGTGGATTCCGCCCCACCTCTTAACTCGGAGAATATTAAAGCTATGACAACGAAACTTAAAGGACAGATAGAACGTCTAATAACGTTTCCATTGAGGTCCGCAACGCCAGCTGATGACGTCAAATGACGTCACAATAACGTTTTGTTCTCAAACGGTGGCCATCTTGGGCGGCCATCTTGGATTTCTTGATTTTTCCAAAACCTTCAAAAAGCGCTGAAATTGATCAAGAAGTGATCAAAGTCAATAAATGAACACAGAAATGTTCTAAAAATGTAAAATTTACTTCAAAAAAGTAATGTGTTTTATTAAAAGAGGGAAATTCAAAATTCTGAAAAAAAAACGTTGTACGGCAGAAAGTCGTTTCCATGGTAATGTCAAACTTAATAGGCAAGGACTTGCTACACCAAATTGTTCCCAGATAAATTTTAGGAAAATTCACCACGTTTGGTGGCTTTAGGAATTCACTGATTACGAGCTTTCATTTTAATACTTGCTGTTCAGGATTTCGTCCTCAGAAATAAATTTGTTTGGAAAAGAAAAGAAAAACAAAAATCTACGTATATTATAAACACTCATAAAGCCGCTAAAAACTTGGTTCTAGGGGAGAATGGTCAAGTATAATACCATAGTATCGCCAAATATTAACCAATGGTGCAGTAACTGATCTGTTTTCTTGTTTTTCGACTTATTTTGACAGGAGCACCCTTATGAACATCTTGAAATTAAAGTGTTACCTTCTCACGATGTTATCCCACCTAAGAATAAATACGGACCTGGCAAGAAAAAGCGATCAAGGTTCGTCCTTGTTTATGCGTATTGCTTTGAACGTTTAAGTGAAAGAACCTTTCTTTTTTAGTTACTGGGGAGACAAATCAGGCTCTTTGGAGTTCGACTTCAGGCCGGACCAATACTATTTATTTATTTATTTATTTATTTATTTATTTATATTTTTTATTTAGTTTATTGTCTTCTTAAAGCTTAAGGGTAGAAGGCGTTTTTCTTCAAACTTAACTGGCAATTTATTGATTCACTAATTGTGCTTTTAATTGATATGATAGCTTTAAACAGTGTCCAGAATTAGTTATTTAGCTAAACAAAACACTCTGACACTGAAATAAAGTCAGTCAGTCAGTCAGTCAGTCAGTCAGTCAGTCAGTCAGTCAGTCAGTCAGTCAGTCATTCATTCATTCATTCATTCATTCATTCATTCATTCATCCATCCATCCATCCATTCATTCATTCATTCATTATTTCTTTTTAAATAACTTAATTTAGTAGTTGTGTCTTTCGCATGTTTACTTCTCACGAGGCTCGCAAGAGGGCAGTCCCCTCTATGAACAGTGTTCCTGATTAGTCAACCAGGTCAAAGATTATAGTCGGTTAAAGAAAGCTAAACATTAACACGCGTAGAACGGTATTCGAATTGCATCAGCACAACTCTAACCTTGATTTAAGGGGGAAATGAGTTTTGCTTTTCAGCTGTGACTTGTGGAGAAACAAATATTTGAATTGTCCTCGGCTGTTGTAAGAATTTTCTTCTATTGTTGTAAGTGTGGTAAGAATCTCCCCGTTTTCTGTTGCTGCTAGGCTAATTTTGAGATGATCCGGACGGTATTTCCGATGTATTTGTTGTAGTTCAATTTTATCCTTGGTTCAATTTTTATTTTCCTTTGTTCTTTCTTATGTTAATACACGATAATGAATATAAAACAAAAGAAAATAAAAATTGAACCAAGCAAAAAAATTGAACTACAACATATATGACGTGAATAAAACATACTTGTGTATTTTCCTGTAGCAGCATTTCCAGCACAAGTAGCAGCGAGATTCCTCCAAAGGTTCCCACGTTGCCTATTCCGGATTACTCTCCCGGACGCTCCGAAATCCCAGCAAAGCCTAGTCAGCGATACAGAAGAAGAACAGATGGTAAAGATATTGACCACAAACACAACAACAATAACTCTTCCACAAAAGACATCATCGCCAACGGACACATCAGCCACGAACGTCCGGTAAAGAATCCCAGGGACAAAAGAGACCATTTCGAGGTAAGGCAATACTTGTCGTTAGCATTTAGCGTTTATATTTTCACTATCTTATCAATTTAAAAGTCATCATAGCCAACCTCGATCCAAGGGCTGTTTAATTTTCTTAGTCGGTAAGGGAGAGCCTCCGTTATATCAGTTTTATTTGTATACTGTATCGAATCGTCCATGATTAAGTTTAAGCGGAGGAGCAATCTAAAGCATGCAAAGGACCAAAATCCAGCAACTTCATCTCATTGTCGTTTTTCATCTGTCTTGTTGAAGATGGAGCATTTAGCAGGTGTTGTAGAGAACCGTCCGCAGATGAGAGACCAGAAGTTGGCAAGTAGTCTTGGACGTGAAGAGCCTCCTATGCGTTTTACCTCTTTGCCACCCCTGATAGAGACGTCTCTTGTAGGACCCAAACCATCCATTCCAGACAAAAAACCAGATGAAAAGAAAGAGCACGAGAGAATCATTGCTGAGTCGGGTGTGCCTCAGGTAAAGGACTGTTTTCTTGTTATGAACACCTTGTATATCAAAGTGTTTAAAAACAATTCAGACGTGAACCGCCTATGTTTGTTTCTTTCTCTATCAACTTCTTCTTACTCAAGGTTTTGTTCATGTAGAGAACTTATAAGGGACCTTGTTGTGGTTTTTCTTTACATTTTTAGAAGCTGGATTTATTTTCTCTAAAATTTAGTTGGGAGCATTTTCGTTTGGGCGGAAGCATGGAAGAAAAGTTGGCCATTTCTGAAATATGTTTAAGTGAGCTCTTGTGTACACATGAAAATGAGTTTCGATCCACATGGAAATAAAACTAATTTTACTAGAAAACAGTGCCGATATTTCAACCATCCAGTGTACTCTTGGCTGTTATATGTTTATCATACATTCATTTGTTTGTTTCTTTAGCAAAGTACTACACTGTCACTCGGCCAAACTATTCTTTTATATAATTATTTGCTCTAACATCTAAATTAAGCTCATAAAGTCATTTCTAAACTAAACTAATGGTCTTTTTGCCCGTTTTTTTGAAAGCAATTGTGGTGGTATATAATTCATATGTTTTGTTTTCTTTGTACTTTAACTAGCGCTAAAAAAGAGACAGTGAAGAACAAACTAAAAAAATAATTATTATAATGCAATAAATTAAACATACATTGCTTCAGTACTTGCGTAATTTGAGTAAAATAGACCCTTATTTTCCTTTAAAAAGGGCTTAATTTAACTCCAATAGATTGTGCCAGCTAACTGTACATTCAGCTAAATTACATAGTAAACAAGTAGTAATCATTTAAGTTTAAAAAAATGGTGGATAAATTTTGCATGTATCTACAGGCGTGGTTGGATAAAATGAAAATGATTGAACTTCAAAATGCACTGGCTACGAAAGAAGCCGAGTTAAACGAAGACGAAGATATTCTTAACCTTAAGGTAAACGCACGGTTAATATTTAGAGTTTCTTAACATTCTCGCAATACTAAAATCAAAATAATGAAACCTGACTAATCTCCACAAACCAAATGAACCAACCAGAACTTGAGGGAAAACATGCAACTTGTGTGAAGCGCGGGAAGACATGTAACTTGTGCCAAGTGCGAGAAAACGTGCACCTGGGAAAATATGCAACCCATGCAAACCGCGGGAAAGCCCTGCAGCCCTTGTCAAGCGCGCGAAACAATTGTAGACCTTGCTTAGAGCAGGAAATTTTGCGTAGGCCAAGTCACGATTGGGTTTTGTGTTTTTACCCTTTAATAACTAGTATAAAGAAGCTAATTGTGGAAACTTAAACAAGCATGCAATTGACTTTGTTTTATTCAGAAATAGAACTCTTAATTACTTCATCCATATATGCTTGAAGATTTTGATTACCTTTAAACACGAAATTTAAGTTGCCTCATAGTAATATTCATTAAAAGGGAAACGTTCCAGAGACAGACGAAAACATCATAAAACAATCAGAAATATAACTTTTCCAAAGAAATGTCGTTTTGCAGAAGTTAATGACCTTTAGCGACCACGACAAGGTAGGCAACGGACAGGTATTAAACCAATATGTTCAAAAAAATGTAAAACAAAATGTAAATTGATGATTATAGTCGTCAGCGCGC